>CM065370.1:24294007-24729007 GCA_033032245.1 Poecilia picta | reverse complement strand
AGAACATGGACCAGGGCTTGAATAATAAAGTAAGGTTGGCCTGCATCGTGTTTCAATACGTCGGATGTAACCTAGCTTAAGGCTAACTTCCGTTTTAAAATGGCCGCACCGAAGCGCTTTTTTTTTTTTTTTTTTTTTATTATTTTTACAAGACACACATGTAAGAATGCGTTTAAAATCAATGTTATATGTAGCTCCTGAAAATCTAAACTCAGTAAATTTAAAGTGGTGTTAGCTTATGGAAAGTAAAGCTTAAAACAATGTTCGTGAGAAGTAGCTACTGTAAACAATGGCTATGGACGCCGCCATTTTGAAATCCAGACTAGTTAACAGGAACAATGTTTACTAATCTGTGATTGAAGGAAACATATTTAAACATATTTATCACTTATTAAAACGTATAAACCCTTCATTTGATTTTTAGAAGCATTTGATTACCAACACGCCGTTTAAAGAATACTGTTTACTAAATTGACATTTACCTCCAATAGTTGCCAAAAGAAGTTATTGTAAATTATTTTTGATTCACAGATAACAATCACTAAACAAAATTATTTTCAAATGCACAAAACTGTGAAGCACTTTTCTAGTAAACCACACCCATGAAAGTAGCTTTAATTTAAAATCTGTCATTTTATCACCTAGTGAGCAGAAGTCATGTTAAAGCAAATCATGATTCAAATTTTACATATTTTAAAATATATTCACATCTTTAAAATGGATAAACTAATGCAAAAATCTAAGATGTTTGATCCAAAGCATTTCAAAGGGCCATAATGCAAGGATTATTTTAGAAAGTAGTTTCTCTTTTTCCTGTAATGCCCTTAATGTTTTCTTCTCAGTCCCAGCCTTTAAAAGTGAAAGAAGAAGAGGAGGAAAGTGAAATCCAAAATATGGGAGTGGAAAGTACCTAAAACACAATCAGTTGAACAAATCATGTTAAAATGACATAAAAGCCAACGGAAACGTGTCGTCGTTGGAGTATTTTAGAGGCTAAATACACAACTTTCTATCAATAATAGCCAAGAAACTTCAAAATTTTCTAGACTTTAACCTCTGTGAATCTTTCTAGATAAGGGTTGTCATGGTAATTTGTTTGATGCGAGTAGCTGAAATGCTGACACATCCTGACTCCGACGAAGAAATCCCAGGAAACCACCAACCCTGCTGTTGATGCAAGAAAACTGGAAAACAATCCAGAACTTTACCGGGATGAGAAAAATCCCAAACAGTAAACAGCCTGATGGAAACAGCCGAGAAGTAATTAAACTTATAAAAGTCAAAGAAACTGGTAAAATGATGCTGCATTAAGAACTCACTGTGTTTTTTAATAAGCACATTTGAAGAAAAGGTAAAATGTTTTCACCCTTTTCTCAAACAATATTGATTTATTTTAATTAATTTCCAGCAGATTCTAACAAACTTTTCACTTAGTTTTATGAAAATGATGGCACTTTGTTTCATAATGACGAGTTTAGGTCACAAAAAAGAAAGAAACCAATCCCACTTCAATTTACAGTTAAATAATACTGAAACAAAAATATAAACTGATTAAGTCGAACATCAAAATAATAGTTTGGGAGTCGCAAAATAAAGATTATTACCTGAAAATATAACAGTTTAAATCTGGAAGGTTTCCTGTCATATTCTAAAATTAAAACAAATCTCTCTTAGGAAGGTGTCATTTATTCAAGGCAGCCATTTGTTGGATATTGGCAGCTTAAACATAAATATAGTCAGGACTTTATTGCACACAAGGATCCACAGCTTTTGCATAGTTTGTCTTACTTTCAAGGTGAAGGACATAAAAAAAGAAATATATTCAGAGATACAAGAACAAACATAACAGAAAAGTAATAAGAAACATGTAAAGCACATAAACGTTTGACATTAGAAAACAACATAAGTCATTCAATTGTCAATAACATGAATCAATAATTTTGTCATAAAAAAAGAAAAAGACATTTGGTCCATATTTGCTCCCAACTTAAAGATTTGGTACTGAAGAAAATCTCAGATAAAGACTCTGAAATCTTCAAATGAAACAAATAGTTCACTTGTTCCCGCCAACAATGACAGCCTGGAAGTAAACTGGGATTTTACTTTGGAGGGCAGATTAAATTGAACAAAGTGCTGAGAGCTGGAAATAATCTGGAATGTCAGAATTTAAGAAAAAGCTCTAAACTGGATGAAGACCAAGCTGAGACCAAAACATTAAAACATGGTCGCTCTTTGCAGAGTCTTCGTGGAGATGTTTTGGGGATTATAAGAAAATACTAAGAATTCATTATTTATTATATCCAGAACGGTTCTAAACATGAAGAAAACGTTCTGCAGATCACCTTGATGTTCTGGAATCAAACCTGGATTGTCCAGATGGACTTCTGGGAGTAAATCAAGCTGAAATCCAGGTTTTTGTCCATTAGAGATACTCAGGAGCCTTGGTGGGGTGTTTGGGACGCATTGGGGACATAATTACGTTTTATGGAGCTTTTAACCTTAAAACATTCCCTAGGAGGCTTCATTTCTAGAATGTGAGGCTTCATTTTGGATATGAAAGCACAGTTGCCTCGTTTCCATTGAGCGCTACGGTACGGACTTGTCTGGTCGGCCATTTTATGGTCCAAAATATTTCAGTCCGACTCTGACTGGGCCGGTGGCGCTAAACCCAAACCACTGACGTTACGTCCTACTAGTGTGACGACTATCTGTTGTCTTTGTCCCAATCGGCAGAGTTTTTTTTTGTCCTCCAATCAGCAGCTTCACCCAAACCGAACCCTTGGCCCAATGACCTCCAACTGAAGAAGAAGCAGAACAGTGCGGTTTGGGTTGGTTGGATCTGCCACAAACAAAGCAACACGGTTTGGCGAGAACTGAAGGCATCGCAGCATCACATCGTCTAAAGTTTTCCAAGCAGGCAGCGATCCGGCTACGTTTCTCATAAATCATTGAAAACACAGCAGGGTCGCCATCTTTAACCACCACTAAGGAAAGATAAAGTATAAACTTTCCCATATTTCCCTAACATAACTTTCATATACAGACTGTTACTAGACAGAAAAATGTTACTGAATTATCGCCAAAGCAGCTCAACCTGCTGTTAACGCAAAACTACAAAGAGTTTAACATCATCAGCATACGGTGATCTTCTGTTTCCCTTTTTGGCTTGTAGAAAATACGTTGTATTAGTTTATAATTAAACATGGTAAATAAGGATAAAATAAATCACAAAGTCTCATGGTGTTGGAATTAAAGTTGTGCTTGAAGAGTCGCACTAAACAAACAAGAAACTGTTTGGCCTAAAAATGAAACATCGCTTGAAGAAAACAGTTTTCATCCCACCATCTTTAATAAACACGAATATTTAGTTCAAGATTAAACCAAGATTTCCAGCAACATTTAATTTAGTCGATAGAAGAAAGAGTTTCAAGATTTCAGATTATTTTGTTATGCGACCAACAGAACAGCTAATTGGATGTTAATCCCATCAAACACAAAGCTAATGAAATCTAAACTTTAACAAAGAAGAAGACGTTGTCACTAACATGAATACAAAATACATTTTAATCTTTGGTCCACCAAAACGAGCTCGACAGTCACTCAGGTTCAAAATAAACCTCAGCTGTCTGGAGTCAGAATGGAGGTTTGTTAATATTTTACTGAATCTTTATAAACCTTGAACTTCTCATCTGAATTTGGGTTCAGCTCTTCAAAAAGATTTTCCTGAGGTGAATAAAGGAAATGTATTAGAAAAGATGTTTCCCAGCTTGTGAAGTTGGAGAGCTGCCTGAGTGTTTGGTTTTCTAATAAAGGAAATGCAAACAGAGGTGAGCGGTTTTAGTCGGCTGAGGACTGAGATCCCTAATCCACTCTGAAGTCGTTTTCCAGCCGTGGCGTTCAGGCACCTTTTGTGACTTTCTGACTGCAGTGGCAGCAGATTTTCAGAGTTCAAAGAGAAGCTTAGCGCCTCTCAGAGGATTTAACGGATTTACAGAACAACGCCTTGAATCCAGGCCGAGGAAACAAAGAGGGTCTGTTGGTTTCTCCCAATCAAATATGTGATTCGAAACCGAAAAATTAAATTTCTAAACAATAATAATTTCAGAACAACTTTATATCAGACCCAAATTTCCCTTTCATCACCCAAAAATAAATTACTGTCCTTCTAACTCCCAGCATAAAGCGAACAGAAACCTTTCAAACGCATCTTAAAGTCTCTCAAACTGGTCCTGATGCTCGTCAGCTCTCCTCCAGCCAGGAGGGGGCGTCAGCGCTGGCGACGTTTAGGTGTTCGACGGCCTGCTGCATGTTTTTCTCCAGGAAACTGTGACATGACAAGCAGTGAGCAGCGACGGCGCTGTGGAGCAGCCACAGCTGGTTGTGGAGGACTTTCACCTGCAGACAGAGAGCAAAGCCACGGTTAATCAGCTGCTGTTCTGTCTTTAAAGGGATCCCATTATGCAAAATCTGCAAGTTTTTGTGCTTCCATTTTGGTCTTTACTTGTTCTAAAAGCAGACAAGTATTAAAAAAAAAAAAAAAACACCGAATTATTTTTGGGAATAAGGTAATACTTCTTAGTGTCTGGAAAATGAGCTGTTTCAAAAACCTTGCAATGTACCGTCACCTAGCAACCCCAGTGGAATTCCGCCCGTCACCTAGCAACCCAAGCTCAGCTCCAGCACATTTGGTCAGCTGGTTTTATCGCTATACACTGGCTGCTGGAAAAGACAAGTGATTTGTTGTTGACTTACCATCCAGAAAAAACTTCCTGCATTCTTGTTGGTTGTGCAGGAGGCTCTACTAATGCTTTTCAAAGTTGTATGGTTTTAAACTTGCACATGTGTTTGCAGCCATTTTCACGAGAGTTGAGTTGGGGGGCGTGGCCAGCAGTAGTTTATTTGTATTTAAAGTGACAGAGCACTAAAACAGCTCATTCTGCTCAACACAAGCAGAATTGAGTAGAAAAAAAATGTCATCTAAAAATGATTTTGTGCAAAAGCAAAGTAACAGAGAAATATTGAAATTCTGTCTGAGTGGAAACTCTACGCTTTTAGAAAAAGATGGGAACCTGTTCTTGAATATTTCAAAATGAAAAGACCAATAATCTGAACCTGAATGATGCATAACTTTCAGTTTATATATAAATTGGTTAATTTTCTCATATAAATGCTGTAACTCATTCACATGCCTCTTGTTTTTTGTTTTCTGTATTTGTGCTGCACAAGTTTTGCCCTGTTATTGCTCTTTTTTCTGTTCTGTATAAATATTCAAAATATCTAATAAACATAAAGTAACGCACAGGTTTTATACAGCCTGTCGAAGGAAACATAACGGGTCACCTCTAAAGCCGTGGGCTGTCGGTTGTGCAGCCTGTACCATAAACAGAACCTTGCGCTCCGTCTCACCCTGTTGTCCTCCAGCAGCTTGACTTTGACGGACAGGTCGTCCCGGACCTTCTCGTACCGCTCCCTCTGGCCCTGGAAGGTTTTCTGGGCCTGCTCCAGCTTAGGCAGGGTGGTGTCGTCCCGTGGGCCCATGTTCAGCTCCTCCAGGTCCACTCGGTACGCATCGTACTCGATCCTGGACACCACAGGGGGGAAACGTGAAGACCAGAGTACAGTGCCCTCTGCAGCTCCGTGGCGGTATGCGCTCCACCCACCTGGCCGCCTCGTACTGCTTGGCGTTGATCATGGTGTCCTCGATGGTTTTGTTCACCAGAGTGTTCATGTCGGAGGTGAAGGCGTTGATGGCCGACTGCAGGGTCTCTGTGCTCTTCGACAGAAACCTTTGAGCCTCGGCGTTCATGTCGAACTCCACCTGCGGTCAAGTTGGGATGACACGACGTGTAAACAAACAAGTCTGACATATTGCAGTGCATTCACCACACCAGGGCTGAACCAGGCCGTAACTTAACTCTATTGTTTGTCTAGAAAGTCCAGTTTGTTTGGGGACCTATGAAGAATCAAACTCTGATCTCAGTCTTGGTTCGGTTTCAGTTCACCTGTGAACGCCAAGCGGACCAGAGATCGCTCTAAAGCAGGAAGTAGGAAGCTTCCTGCTTTTACCTACAGCGCATGGCATTCTGGGTAAAAACAACCAACCAAGCATGAGTCTAATGCAGTGGTTCTTAACCTGGATTGGATCGAAACCCAGAGGTTCTATGAGTCGGTCTCAGGGGTTTGGCGGAGCCTCTGAGGTAAAGACTCACTTGTGTAAAGTCGTGATGATGCCCAGCTTTGCCATCTCTTGCTGCAGAGGATCATGTTACATTGCTTAGCCAATCAGAGATGCGGAGGAGCCCTGATTGGAGGAGCTTCACTCTCATTTGAACTTGTGTCTTTATTTACTTCAGCAAAGCTCACAGTTTTTACCAAATTCTATAGTCTAAATCTGCTGCTTAGTCGCATCTTTTCGGGGTTGTACTGCCTCTAGTGGCGTGGGGTGGTAACACTAATATAATTATGTTACCAAATCAGAATACCGCAAAGTTTTTTTGTCTGTCTGGGCGGGGCAGGAATAAGAAGGGTTCGGTGAATGTGCATATGCAACTGGGGGGTTCGGTACCTCAAAAAAGGTAAAGAACCACTGGGCTAACTCTAGTGGAAGAAATGATTCAGTGTATTTTACCAAAGTCAAAAGAGAAATCCTACAACTGCTAACATCGGACTCTAGTCCATTTCCGTTTACATTTCATGAAGGAGGAAGTTTCACTCAGTAGTTGTGGTTAAATCAACGTTTTTGAAGGTTGTTGGAAATGGTGAAACTCAAAAGATTTTTGTTTGCCCACCAATAAAGGTAGATTTTCCTTTTTTACACATTTCAAACAGCTGAACAGAAACATATCCAGCGTTTTCTTCAGAGGTTTCCGAGTGGTTTCCTCCAGTAGTGGTGGATTTCCTCAGGACTCACGTGGAGGTTCTTGGTTTTGAAGCTGAGCTCGGTGAAGGCGTCGGCCATCGCCCTCTGGGTGACGGAGAACTGGGCGAACTGACCGGCCAGCGTCTGAGCCAGCTTGGTCATGTGGTCGTAGCGCTGCCGGTCGTCTCTGAGCAGCTCCAGGCGCGGCTCCAGGTCCAGGTCCACCGTCCGGGAGCCGCGGCCCATGCGCTCGGCCAGAGCCTGCCGGGTGCACTGCGGCGGCAGAGACAGCGCCGTCAGGTCCGGCAGCCGCGAGCGACGCTGCTGCGTTAGGCTCCGCCCACCTTGTATTTGCTGATGCTCCACTTGCGGACTCGCTCCAGCTTCTCGCTGGCCAGGTTCTTGTTGATGGCTTCGATGACCACAGGTCCACCATTTGGCTTCTGGGGGGCGACAGTCACCTCTGGAGACAAGAGGAGAAATCAGTCTTACTTCTTTTTGTTTTACATATTTTTAAAGTTCTTATTATGTCATGTTTACGGTCACAGTAAACATTAAACCAATGAATCGGATGATAAACTTAAACAATTACTGAATCGATATTTTGCATATAGGTTGGCATGATAACTTAAATTGCCCAGAAGTTGTTGCAATAAACAATAATGTTGTTGTTTTGAGACCATTTTCCAGAAATATCATGGCAATTAGGGCTGTAGTGATACAATAATCTCACAATACGATACACGATATTCTGCCCACGATACAATATATATTTCAATATTCTGCAAACGATACAATTCGATACAGTTTTACGATTTTCTGAAAGACTTTAGAGGGACAGAGTGATTTTGGTGACATTTTGTGACTGTTATAAAGTTGGATTGAATTAATTTAACTGAAAACTAATTAAAAGCTCCAACTACACAATACCTGGTTCTGGTTGGACACAGACTTAAAGTGGACAGCTGGACAAAATGAACCAAAGAAGTGGAGAGAAAACATGTTTCTTTTAGTTGAAACAGTCCAAACTGTAGCTGACATGCATTAGTAAAGTAAATAAAGTGAACCAAGTTCCTGCTCTGAATAGTTTGATACCTTTTTAACCTGAACATCTGAAGGAATCACTCTAAGCCTGATGACCTGGTGAAGCAAGCAGTGAGTGAACAAGGTGACAGTTGGATGTTACGATACTTGAGGATGAATATCGATTTTTTTCTAGAAAAGAAAATATCGATATATATTGCAAAATCAATATTATGCAGTCCCAATGGTAATAGTGTAATAATGCAAAGACACATTATCAAAACTTTAAATCCTTATGAATATTTAGCACTGGAAGACATTTTCAATATCCAAAATACATAAACAAAACTGCAAATAAAATCAGTTATAAAGTCAACAAAACTAGTTGAAACCAAAACACCAGACTGAAAACTTTGGTCATCCAGTTTTTGGCACAAAGAAAAGAAAAACGGTGACCTTCATCTTTGCTTTCGTCCGTTTCCGCGGCGACCTCTGCTGCTGCGGCCGTCGTCGAACCGTCAGTCGCGTCTTCACCTGTGTTGTTGGAGTTGCTGTTTGTTTCCTGCAGAGAGAGAAAGCAACATATTCACACATTAAACTATCATTTAGTCCTGCTACAAACACAAAGTTCAACACATTTTAGCAGATTTTTATGGCAAAAACCGACAAAAAGTGGGACGTTATTCTGAAGTATTCAAGTTTATTTAATAAGCATTAACAACAAAACCACCAGCCACTGCAATGAATTTCAGAGGATTAACCAAAAAAACAGGAAAACTAATTCTGTAAAGAAAACATTAGGTGTCAGAAAAATTAAACAACCATTTTCAGCTGTGATAAATCCTCATTTCTTCACCAGCCATCTGAAGGTTCCCACCGTCTGTGTGACCTTTATGACCCGGCGGCGGCCATGACCGTCATCCAGATGAGATGAAGCCAAGCTACTCCAGTTAGCTTCTCTTCAATTAGCTGAATGTTGTTACTGTTAATCAGAGTTTGTTAAAACTAAAATAATAAAAAACAGAATATTTTTATCTCCAATTATTCTCTAAACTCTAATTTCAAACCGTTTCTGAATGCATCACAGCCCCAGCAGTAAGACGTTCAAGGGTCACGACGCTAACCAATCGAGTTAGCCTGGATCAAAACCCATCAGCCATATTGGATATTACTCCCTGCTTGGGGTCAGAGAGGTCAGAGGTCACAGAGGCAGCCACCTGACGCAGATGTTGGTGCAGCAGGGCGAGGTCGGCCCTCACAGCAGCAGAAAGACTCGGCGCTGCTGCGTTGCATTAAGGACGAACGCGTGACGACGCCTCAGCAAAGGTCACATCAAACTCCGTTCCCTGGAAACTGACTGAAAATCGCTCCGTCTCATTGGTCCAGACTCCGGCCTCACCTTTAGGTCCACGTCGTCGTGACGTCTGTCCCCTGGAGGCGCTTCTTCTTCCTCTGTGGCGTTGGACGCGGCAGCGGCGTCTCCGTTCTCCTCCGATGCCTCCATCATCTTCTTAAAGCCTAAGGAGAAACAGTTCAAAACTTGTAATTAAAGGTCTGTTACTTCCTCTGTAAAATGACTTAAATGCAATATAATCCGTTTAATAACAGGATTTAATTGTAAGTTTAACAAAACAAAAAACAACAAACCAACTCATCAGTAGGGCTGAGGTGATACAATAATCTCACAATGCGATCCACGATACGATATATATCGCGATATTCAGCAAACGATACAATTCAATACACTTTTGCGATAATCTGAAAGACTTTAGAGGGACAGAGTGATTTTGGTGACATTTTGTGACTGTTATAAAGTTGGATTGAATTAATTTAACTGAAAACTGACTAAAAGCACCAACTACACAATACCTGGCTCTGATTGGACACAGACTTAAAGTGGACAGCTGGACAAAATGAACCAAAGAAGTGGTGAGAAAACATGTTTCTTTTAGTTGAAACAGTCCAAACTGTAGCTGACATGCATTAGTAAAGTAAATAAAGTGAACCAAGTTCCTGCTCTGAATAGTTTGATACCTTTTTAACCTGAACATCTGAAGGAATCACTCTAAGCCTGATGACCTGGTGAAGCCAGCAGTGAGTGAACAAGGTGACAGTTGGATGTTACGATACTTGAGGATGAATATCAATTTTTTTTCTAGGAAAGAAAATATTGATATATCGATATTATTATATAGCCCTACTCATGAGATCAGTTTTGACCATTTTAGTGCTTTCAGACATCAGGAGTAACTTCAACCAGCTTTAATTTCTAATCCGTAACTCATTTATTCACCAAATAACGATTCGAGTGAGTGACAATAATAGAAGCACAAGTTTTGCTTCAAGAACAGTTTGTAAAAACAAGACATTGGTTTGTTTTTAGATTATATTTTAATCAAGTGTATAAACTGACTCTTGACTCATTCAGGTATAAATAATTTACCTAATTTCTGAGTCCAATCCCATCAGCCTCATTAATTTCTCTCAACCATCTGGTCATATGTCTCCCTCTGGTGGGTTAAAAGCAAAATACGTACATCCACATCCATACAGAGGCTGTGAGTCACCAACCCCTGCAGGTATGATGGGTTAAAACCTGCTTTCATGAACATCAAGGATCTGAGGCAACGTCTGCACCAGGGTGTCCAACATGTGGTGCAGGGGCCATTTGTGGCCCTCGGACTGACGTTCAGCGGACATTCTCAAACAAAATATTCTTTTTCTTAAAACCAGAGACTTTTACTGAAAAATCCGACTTTGCTTCACTCAAATTAACTTTTATAGATTCTTTTTAAAAAACACGGTTAAATATAACAAGCGTTTTAAAAGAAAGTGACCCAAATTAGTTCAATTGAATCTGAAATATGAGAACTTAATGCCTTTCTTTTAACACAGCAAACACGAGAAATCCTTTGTCGATTTTGGACAAATGGCTTCCCTTTTCTACAAAAAGCACAACAAAAATCAGACTACTTTATTTGCTTAGTTTTAATTTTAATTTTATGGTCCTTAAATGCTTTTAACTCGATGATTTTGGCCCACGTCTGCACCTTCCTGCACCTTATATAGGCCGAGTACAAAATGCACATCTTTGATAATTCATAACGCTGACCTTTGACCTACATACTCTCCCGATGGATCATATATATTGTTATTGAGCAACTGTGTGTTGAAATGTGAGGTTGCAGCATAAAAGGAACAAACTGAGCCCTGCAGGTATTTTATCTACTTCTGTTTATGATGAGGAAGATGTTTGCTGCTTCCTCCCAGAGGGTTTGTTTGCTTATTAAAACGTGACACTTTAAAACCAGAACACGAAGAGCAACAGGTTATATAACGAGTAGGGCTGTATAATAATATCGATATCGATATATATCAATATTTTCTTTCCTAGAAAAAAATCGATATTCATCTGCAAGTATCGTAACATCCATTTGTCACCTTGTTCACTCACTGCTTGCTTTGCCGGGACAGTGATCAGGTCATCAGGCTTAGAGTGATTCCTTCAGATGTTAAGTGTGAAGGTTAAAAAAAGGTATTATTTACTTTACTAATGCATGTCAGCTACAGTTTGGACTGTTTCAATTAAAAGAAACATGTTTTCTCACCACTTCTTTGATTCATTTTGTCCAGCTGTCCACTTTAAGTCTGTGTCCAATAGGGCTGTAGTGATACAATAATCTCACAATACGATACAATATATATTGCGATATTCAGCAAACTATATAATTCAATACACCTTTGCGATTTTCTGAAAGGTTTTAGAGGGACAGAGTGATTTTGGTGACATTTTGTGACTGTTATAAAGTTGGACTGAATTAATTTAACTGAAAACTGATTAAAAGCTCCAACTACACAATACCTGGCTCTGGTTGGACACAGACTTAAAGTGTTCAGTTAAATTAATTCAATCCAACTTTATAACAGTCACAAAATGTCACCAAAATCACTCTGTCCCTCTAAAATCTTTCAGAAAATCGCAAAAGTGCATTGAATTGTATCGTTAGCTGAACATTACAATATATATCGTATCCTGGGCAGAATATCGTGTATCGTATCGTGAGATTATTGTATCACTACAGCCCTAATAACGAGCATTACGCAGAGATCCTGAATCAACCCTTCATTTCCTTACATTGACCTTCAATCGCCCAAACTTCCTTGTAACAATCTATAAAATAATCTCCGAATATTTTTAAGGTTTTTCTTTTTTCTGGCAACTTTTTACAGTAATTTTGCAACATTTAAGCTCCACACAGACAATCTTTAGATAAATCTGCTAAATATACCTCACAAGACCCCTAAGACTTAAAGACACTAAAACCTCTGAGTGAAGCATAAAAACAGTTTAGAGTGCCGTTTCCCTGAAGGGTGTGTTCGTTTCAAAGATCCTCTGAACTTCACTTCCCCACAAACTTTATTTAATTCACAAATAAATTCACAGAAAACTGAGCTTCAGCTGCGGCAGCAGGTCGACCGTTATGACCGTTTTAAAAAAAAAAACCCAAACCTCTTTGTGGCATTAAAGCAAAAAACCACAAACAAACAGGCGACAACACACCTACCAGCTTTTTTTTTTTCTCTTTTACCTGTTAAAAAAAGCGACTCCTGCTTATTTCCCGTCCTCTTGTCTTCAACTTTCTACGCGTCGGGTTAGTCCTGCGTGTTTGCTAACTTTTTATTTGTAAATTATAATAGATGATCTAAAAAGTTAGCGTTTAGACTAAAAGTAGCGAAAAAAAGCGTCCAACACACTCACATCTCCCGGAAGTGTCTTCTGAACGGATTGTTTGTTGGGTTCGGTTTATGCTGCGGGGCTCGCCGGAGGGGCGGGGACGTTCGCAGGTCACAAGTTTCTCTCTTCAAAACACTTAATTTGTATTTTCTTACAAAGATTAAGTTAAAAATCAAACTGACAACAGCACGAATTTACACAGTAGTGTACAAACAAACAACATCAAAGGAAATTATTAATAAAAAATAAGCTTTAAAGATGCAGCAATGTTATTTGTTCTTAACTTTAATGGAAATCTATTAAGAAGACAGAAGTTTGAGAGGGATCTGGAGGATTTTGACAAAAATAAATGGATTTTAGTCCCTGACTCAAATTGACAAAAAGTTTCATCCAGATCCTTAAATATTTATAGTTATTTGCTACAAGGATAAATATTGCGCACCTTTTCAAAAGATTTGCTTCCTTATTTTATCTAAATGCAGCACTGAAAAGAGTAATTTATTTTAACGAAAAATATATTTGAGTGAGTTATACAAACATTTACAGAGAAGAAACCCGAAAATATCAGCTCCGTCGCCCTGTTTACTATATAAAAAGTTTCTAAAAAGGAAATTATCTCAAAACCAGGCAGTTCCACAGAGTAAATATCGGGCATAAAAACAAAAACAATCGATTGTTGTCTTGTTTTCCGCAGCTTTCCATTTTGAAATTGACCGTTTTGTAGTAGTGCGCCATCTTGTGGCCCGAATCCAGAATGCTCAGCCAGGAAATGGCAACTCTCGCGATACTTCATATTTTTTTACTACAGTCTCCAGTCCAGACTCAAAGCTAGCGGATAAGTTGGTTATCATCTTCAAAACAACTTTTAAAACCGGTAAGTAATTAAAATAAGCCTTCATAACTGTCAGATTGTAACATTTTGAACACTTAATGTCACGCAAAGTGGACTTTTATCAGCTTTAGGCCGGTTCGGGATTAGGTTTCCTGGTTTTGACAGCAAATTAACTATTAACAGCGGCTGTATGTGTCACGAGTAGAGAGTCAGTTTATTACATTTAGGTTAAAATAGTAAATATAATGTCTTTAAATGTTGATGTATGCAGTAACATCTGTAACATGACAATGCAGGTGTTTTACTTTGGGTTTGTTCTGTGGCAGAAAACTCAAAGTTAAAGTTTGTGAAAGTGGTTCAAAGATTTAGAAAACTTGTTTCCATTTATTTAAATGGGACAAAATATTTAATAAACAGGTGCATATTTTAAAAGTTGGCAGATATTGTTCAAATGTTTTTTACAGCTTGCAGAACATTTTAATCAGGATTCATTTTGTTTTTTCCTTTAGTAAAAAATGATCAATGTGAACATTTTTATAAATATTTGAAACAAAAAAGTATAATTTTACTTATAAGTGAAATAATCTGACAGTTTAACTCGTCATTTTTCATCAATATTTAGGAATTATTGACTTAAAAGAAGCTCCTTTGTCTTTCTGAAGCGTTACTTGTTATTTTTGTCTTATTTTAAGATATTTGCAGTAGAAACGAGACTAAAATGACTTTTAAAACTTTGTGTTTTTGCCGTGTATGAAAGTGAGGAACTTCTCTTTCTCTCTATTTTATGTAAATACGTATTTATGCAGACTTCTCTGTTTCTTTAGGAAACAATGAGGCCTGTGATGATGGAGCGGTGAGAAAGATGAGGGCGAACCTTCATCAGCTGATGTTCGACTGAAACATCTGGAAACGCTGCTGCAGGTCAGCCATGAAGGGAAAACACAACCTGCTTTATTCTGTTCTATTCAGAGTTACACAGTAAAAATGCCAGTGTTGAATTAACACCCAAAAGTGTTAATTATATGTGTCCAAGTCAGCTGGTGTTAAATTCAACAATACAGAGTGTCACATTAATATTTACAACGGTGCTGGTGTTATAATTTATTAAAAGTAACACCAGTGTAGAGTTGATCAAAAAACATAATGTGGTGTTAAAAAAGTAACTAACTGACCCACAAGGTGTCGATATCAATCAAACCCAGTGAAAAATATTCAAAGCAATACACAGAAATGGAAAGTTTAACTTTTCTTAAACCCATTTCTGTATTATAGACCAACGTTAATTTAACAAAAAAATGGGTGTCAATCTTTTAACACTTTCTAAAGTGTTACTTTAACACCAGCTGACTTGGACACATATAGACACTTTTGGGTGTTAATTCAACACTGGCATTTTTACTGTGTACTCTGTTCACATCAAATCGATTCTATTCTTATTCATTTTAATCTGATTATATTCTTATATATCTAATCTAATATGACTGAATTTTATTCTTAATCAATTCAATTTATTTAATTTTCATCTATTGTTTCAGTTTCATTTCTAATCTAATGTGATTTATTGATCCAAACAGTTATATCCTATTAAGTTTAGATTTTTTGTTATTTCTTTATTATTTTATTTATTCTAATTTGTAATTTTCTCTCTTTTCTTTTTTTTTATCTTTATTGATTCACAAGGAAGCAAATTTTACAAAACATATCCTCGCAATTTATCAATACTTTAGAAGTTAATGGCACATCTGTGCAATGCAATGTTCAAAATATAGAATAATGTGAAAGAAGGGAAAAAATACAAATAAATGAATAAAATGTAACAATGACAATGTCATTTTCTTTATTATAAAGTTATTTTATTGCTGACTGAATTACTGTTTTTTAAATCTTCTCCCTCTGTTCCTGCTAAAGTCTGACATGTTTCTGTCAAATGTAATAAAAATGGTAATTTCTTAAATCTGTAAACACTAAGGAGTGACAAATATACAAAAACAAATGAATAAAATATATTTATTGGTCTTGTTTTGCTGGATAAATCTGCTCCAGGCTCTGATTCTCAGCAGATTTACTGCATATTCTCTGTTCTAGTCAACAAACCAGGACGTTTTTTTTTTTCGTTCTGTTTGTCAGATTCATAGAATCAAAAGTTTGTGATCGGATGAAATGTTTTATTGTTGCTTTAATTTCCCTCCTTTTCTTTTCCATCTCATCTGTTTTCATCCTCTTGACTCAGTCCAGCCCGACTTCCTGGAAAATCCCGTCTGCCCGAAACGAACCGGCTTCCGAAATAAAAGACCAGATTAATTCAAACAAAAGCAAAACTCTGAACTCTAATCCAGCTTGATGTTTGTCTCTGAACTGTCTTTACAGGCTGGAGAGCCGGTGGAGAGATGTAATGCCAGGAAGCTTCCAGAAGATGGCAGAGTTCTGACTGTGAGCCAGTAAAACGGAACAAAACTAATAAACCAGAGGAAACATGTTGACAGGAACCACTGAGCTGGAAGCAGAAACATGACAAAATCAATCTATTCTACCTAATTATAACGTAAACATGGAATATTTTACTGAAACAAAACAGCCTGATGTTCGTATGAACTGCAGCTTTCTCATAAACTCATCATTTAAATAAAAAATATTTATTCTCAGCAACAGGAAAACAGAAAATGAGTTGCACCTTAAAAATACTCACCTTATTTACATGAATAAATAAGGTGAGTGGTGAGATGTGTCTTCCAGCCATATAGAGACTTTTTATAACAAAGTCAAGTAAATGTGTTGCCTTCAGTTGTTAAAAAATGCTAAATATATCAGATGTCACAAAGTGTATAACATATACTTGGTTAAGGCCACAGTATATGGCCATATACTGTATATCTTTTAAGAAGTTTAACTTCTTGATTTAAGGCCTTAATTGGGCTTCTGTCTCTTTAAGAAGCCCCTGCTCTTTCTGAAGCTCCGCCTCCAGGAACTCATCCAAACATGGCTCCTCTATTAACCCTTTAACATTTTTACTAGAGAAGCAGCTCCTGTACTGAGCTCAGCAGCTCCACCAGGTGTTCGCTAATTGCTGCTGGCTAGTCTGAAGGAGCCGAGTGGAGAACTGAGCAAATTATCATTTACTATATAAAAAAATTACACCATCAGATGGACGACAATATAAAATTAATTGGCAGTTTTGAAAAAAACAAAAAACAACAAACCATGCTTAAGAACATTTTTGCAAATCAGTTTCTTTAAATAAAAAACTTCTAAAACTGCAGGTGTGTTTGTGGTGAATGTGAATTTGTTTTTCATTCATTGGGTATAAAATTCAGAAATGTTTCTCAAGTAAGAGCAGAGATGCTTCATAGTAAAATTACTTCAAGTACAGCGTAGTAAAAATACTCCTTAACGTTACTCAAACAAATGTAACTTCAGCATTTCAGTAACTTCATCTCCACGTTTACATTAAATCTTAATGGTGACACAATAATTAGAAAAACCATCCAAACATTTTCAATAAATGTAACTAAATATAATCTGAGGCGGATTAAATTACGGTTTTCCTGTTTGGTTTTAGGAACGCTGATCGTCCCGCCATCATGAATTCGTTGAGGCGAGGATTCGCCAACCTGCGGACGCTGATCGACAGCCATGCGCCGCAGCAAACGCCGCGCGCCGCCGCCGCGCCGCAGCAAACGCCGCGCGCCGCCGCCGCCGCGCCGCACAGCGAAAAGAACAACAACCTGGAAAATCCTGCAGCTGGGCGTAAGTTCCTGTTCTCGTCTCGCCTCCATTTTTCAATTTTCCTCCATTTTTCAACATCTGATGACTGAAATATTCCCCCATTATAATTTGTATAACTACAAAGCCCCCTAGTGGACATAGTGAACTTTGTTTTTTTTGCATTTCCTTGCTATAAATGAGCAAATATTTCTCTATTCTGGTCTATTATGTATATAAACGTCTATTTAAAATTGTACGCGTACTTTTAAAGAGCCTCATTGAAAATATATTTATACATTTTTAACTCTTTGGTGGTTAAAACGTGGTTGAAAATTCATCTACTACTCCGTGTTTGTTTCTGTGAAGCGTAGTTGAAAATGGCTCTTTACTAAACATTCAGACTGCTAACAAATAAAAAACACAGTCAGAACTGTTGGAAGACTTTATCAAGTGCCTGAAAAACACAAAATCTGTGAAGTAAATTAAAGTTTGCTGAGTTCAAACCTGATGTCATGTCGTTCTTCAACCACTAGGTGGCGCCCCGTCTGGTGCTACCTCGTCTCAGCAGCTCCTTCATGTTGGTATGTCGCCACAGATGAATGATTTTATCTTCTTTTTACTTCATTTAAATCACATCAAGAACCCAACAAACTAACTTTTTCTTTCCACGCTATCAACGTTTGTCTTATTAGTTCTACTAAACTTATTTTTATTTCCATTTTCATTCAAAACAAACTCCATCTGCAGCATTTATCTACCTGTGATGATGTTTGCTGTGAAGCGCTTTGGTCAACTGAGGCTGCTGCAAATAAACTTTGACTCAACTTCTCTTTTCTTAAAAAAAATCAAAACAGAGTGTCAAGTTTCGGTTGCCGCGGCAACCAGAGTCAACGTGCACGTTTCTACAGTCGACCCCTACGACGTCAGGAAGCTCTGCAGCACTCAGATAGTCAAGGTACACACACACACACACACACACACACACACACACACACATTCCTGTAGGCTTCAGGCTTTAAAACGAACGTGATTAAAATCTCGTTGGCTTGCCGTATTTTCAGAGGTCAGAGGACGGCGAGTTTCGAGCGTCGATTTGCTGCAGCATCGACTCCAAGCTGGAGCATCACAGCAGGATGGAAGTCAGAGTTTACAGAGAGGATGATTTAAGGTCACACTCCACAGTAAGAGTGGTGTGTGTGTGTTTGTGTGTGTGTCGTGTGTGTCTGTGTGTTTTACTACAGCTGTGTGTTTGTGTGTATATAAGAGGATTAATGATGAGGATGTGTAAAACCAGCACAAACTGACTGATTTCTCTCTAAATTAATCTCCAACACACACACACACATGTTTGCGCAGCTATCTTTGTGGGGACTTTCCATTGACTTCCATTCATTTCTACAGCCTAAACCTGACCTTTACCCTTTTCCTAACCCTTACCATCACATACCTAACCCTAACCTTAACCAAAACTCCATTCACACCTTAGTCCTAACTCTGACCCCTGACCCTAAAACAGGGTGGTCCCCACAACGTAGTATATGTCAGGAAAATTATCCCCACAAGGTATTATAAACAAACGCACACACACATTGGATTGATGGATGGATGGGTGGATGTGTAAATCGGAGAACAAGCTGAGTTAATTTCCGTTTTTCAGCTCCGTTTCTCCTGCCAGGACCTTTTCTAATCTCCAAATATTTTCCCATGATGCACCTGGGGGGCGTGTTTTTTTAAATTTTATTTTTAATCCCTCCGGCTACGACAAAATGGGAGGAGGAGGAACAAGTGAGCGAGTGTGGAGGAGAAACAGCTGATTTTTCAGTAGAAGTCGTTCCGGTTCTTGTCTGGATTTGTGGAAACTTTTTCTTTCTTCTTCTTTGTTTTTAATTTTTGCCGATTCTAATCTGAAGGATTAATCTTTTAACTCCTCCGTCGCTCCGCTGCTGTTTGACTTTAACAGTAAAACTGTCAGTTAAACTGATGGTGCAGGTAGGAAGCAGGAATCTGAAACGAGCTCCGGCTTTATATTTCTGCTGTGAAGCCGTTTTTATTTGGCTTTTAGATCCTAATCTTTTAATCTCAAACAGAAACTGAAAATAAACCAACATAATGGATTGAAATTAAGCCAAAAACAAACAGCAGCAGCAGCAGAACAACTGCTTTCTACTACATAATGTTTAAAATAATGATAAATTTAGATGATTTTTCCAACTTGCAGCTGGAGGATCGATTTATCTATTTGTTATTCTACATCCAGTTGCTCTAGTTACTCTAGCTCTTTACCGTCAAACCCTCCTAAAAATAAAACGTTGTGAAGATGCAGCGAGCGGTGATGGCCTGCGCCGACTGCTTATGTCCTCCGAGAGATGACAGCTCCCCTGCTGGACAGGTAGGGCATTACACGGCGGAAACAAGCAACACGGAGGTGCATTTGAGGTGCTGAAATACCAAAAATCTGAAAAATACCCGACATGTAAAGTTATGAATGTGACTGAATTAGAGCTGAAATGATTAACGGTGATTAATCCCATTTCTGGATGTGTGTAAAAAATATTCAGATAAATCCAAGCTAATGTGAAATTCATCCCCATGTTGAGTGAAAACCTGATTAGGATTTGAGCTTTTATTGAAGTCGTCGTCTTTAAATCGACCTTTAGCCACACTTAAATGAACAAACAGCCGTTGAAGAAGTAGGTGATGAAGAATGTTTGATGTTTAGATACGAGTTCCTCTCGCTGTTTGATGATAAAATCTCGCTGGACGCAGGGAGGAAGTGTGCAGAGGCGTTAGTCTGTAAAACCACAAGCAGAGCACAGCTCTGCCTCTCACAGCTCCTTCATCTCTGTTTCACTCCTTCAGCTGTGAAACATTGTTATTTAGAGTCGGAACATCTTCATGGGGTCAGGAGTTAAGCCTGAAGGCCACACAAACACCGGTTCGGGCTTTGGTTACCATGCCAACCAGGGATTGGGACGTGTCCGACTTTAACGACGCGGATAATCGCTTCCAGTTTGAAAACAAACTGATCATCCACCATGATTTTTGGTTTTTACTCCAGCAGAAGGAAGGAGATCCGTTGTTTACATGAGCCTATTTTAAGTCTGATCAGCGTCCGAACTCTGACCTGTTGTGTTTCCTATAACACTTTAAGGCTACGGGTTACACAAAGCATGCTCACAAAATCATACTCAGATCAAGAGATGTCAGTCGAGTCAGCCGTTTCAGTGCCCTGTCACTTTAAATGGCTGTACCAACCGTCTAGAACCCTCAGATCTTCTGGTTCTGCTCTGCATCCCCAGAACCAGAACCAAACGAGGAGAAGCAGCATTCAGCTTTTATTCACCACAAATTTGGAACAAACTTCCAGAAAACTGTAAAACAGCTGAAACACTGAGTGCCTTTAAATCTCAACTTAAAACCCACCTGGTTAGAGTTGCTTATGGATAAATTGCGGCTTTTAATGTCTTTGATGTTTTTTTTTTAATGTTTTATCTATTTATTAACTTCTTTTTATTTCTCTTTCACACTGTCTATGTAAAGCCTCCCTGGAAGACGTCCCAGTTAGACGAATCAATGCATTTTAACTAAAACTCTGAGGTGTGAGAATCCTTGTTAAATGGTGTTTTAACTAAAACTCTGAGGTGTGAGAATCCCTGTTAAATGGCATTTTAACTAAAACTCTGAGGTTTTGAAACGGCTCGTTTTCCAGACACCAAAAATCATCAACTCAAAGAGCTTGTGCTGTTTTTCACAAGCAGTCAACATATAAAAATGTGCAAAAGTGAATTCTGCAAAATAGATCTTTAACTTTAGAGTGAAGTTTGGACAAAAGCTGAACAAAAAGCATCAGATCATTACAGATTTAGTGGGAACTGTAAAGTTTCGCCTACGTTTTTATGATCCAAATGTTTTCTACTTTAATTAAACTGTTTATTTAAAATTTACTCTCACCTCTACTCCGGGATGTTTCTCTTTAGGAACCTGCTCCACGAATTATATATTAAACTGCAGTTAATGTATAATTTCCCTGCCCCAAATCACACGTTTATTTACAAATTTACAACCAGATTTTAACATTTTATTTAAATATATTTTTAGTCCTTGTCTACTTGATGCTTCCTGTGATCAATGTTTCTGTAAAATCTACTAAAAAATTGTTCATTGACCTTGTTGATTTACGTTTACACTGCAAAAACACAAAATTTGACCAAATTTTCTTGTCTAGTTTCTGTTGGAAATATATTAGTGCACAAGAAATTAAATGAAACTAACTTATATAAGTGACTTTTTAGCAAGAAATATAAGCTTGTTTTAAGTAAATACTTGATTGAAATTGATCAACAGGTGCTATTTCCATTGGTAGATCATTTCATTTACAACTCAGGAAAAATGTCCAATAACTCTACTAGTGAAACTAGAACTTTTCCATCAATTTTAAGGAATTATTTACTCTATTTTACTCAAAAGTTACTTGTAAATTAGTCTAATTTCATGTGTGCTAAGATATTTGCTCTAGAATCTAAAGTTTCTTATTGATCTCCTATTATTTTGACCCATTTATCCGTTTCTCATTTGTTTTGAATGAAACGTGAAGCGGTGTTTCGCACCCAGCTGCGGCGTCCAGCGTGTGTCGTGTTTCTAGGTTTGATGAGGATTAACTCGTAATCCCCAAAGCCTCTTGTTTGGCCGGGAGCTCATTGAGAAACATCGGCTCGGCGTGTCGTTGCACGCCGGCTTTTTGTTGCACCAACGCCAGCGAGCGAGGAAATGAGGCAACAGTTTGGATTTCTTTAGCATGCGGTAACGGCGCTGCAGGGAATTTTTTAAAGTTTGCAAGACTCTCTGAATGCGTCAGTTGGATCCAGGCTTGTTCTTTTACTGATCAGTTAAAAGCTTGAAGAGGTGAAACGAAATTAAACTGCAACATTTCCTAAATACTGTCTGACAAGCTGGAACGTTTGCATGTTTTAGAGAAGAAAAAGCTGGAATAAATGAATAAAAAACTATGTGGAATCAGTTTTATCCTTAAGTTTGAGGTCAGCAGGTTCAGGAGGGAACCAGAGTCTGAGGGGATTCAGTGCAAAACACAACATTCTACCAAGTGTTTTTTATTTAGGTTCCAGTGTAAATATCTTGGTTCAATTGAAATAAGACAAAACTAACTTACAAGTAACTTTTGAGAAAGAAATAGGAGCTTGTTTTAAGTCAATAATTCTTGAATATTTATTGGAAATCAACCAGTTTTGTTGGCAGATTTGTTCAAGGAAAAAATGTCTGTAATTCTATATTTTTTAACCGTATTGAGGTTTTCTCTGGGCAGGTGAGAAATATTTGGTCTCTTTTCTTCCTGAATCTTATTGTTTGGGTTCATATGTTGTGACCTACAGTTTTTTTTAGTCCCCGATCGCTGAAATTTTCTAAAATGATCCATAATTGTGAGTTTATCTCAGATTTTCTGCTAAAATTATCAAAAACATTGGGTCTAAGTGAGGCCAAGTCCCACCTGCAGGTGCAGCGCTAATTTATTGGTTGTTTTGTAAACTTTCAGTTTAGATGTGTGTTGAAGTTTTGATTACTGACTCATGCTCTTATTTTGAAGTGTCCTGCATGCTTTCTGACCGATATGCTGTTGTGGCTATTTAGCCAAAATTAGCAGCAGAGCTAGCAAAACTCGGCAACAATAAAATGGAAACTCTGAGTGAAAGTTGTTACAAAAAGTCACTTCCTGGAGCGCAAACCGTACATGTAGGTGTGCAGTAACAAGTGTGAACCTGTTGAGGGCGACATACTATGTTGTGACACATGGTGGGGATCAACATTGTTAGATTTAATGCTTTAGCATTAGCTTACATTAAATACTATGTTGGTATAGCACCTTAGCGATATCAGAACTGATGTTTATTTAACTGTTTTAGGGTTAGCATAGCATAGCTAGCATTTTAGCTCATGGTGCCAAAGATGTTCCCAAACCAAAGTCTTTGAGATTCTCCACTGGGAACAAGCTGGACTTGTTAGTAACAAATGAAAAAGTAGCATGTCGTTAGCTTGTGCTAAACCTAAATGAATGTAAAAACATTAATCTGAAAACCAGAACCAATATCTTTCTTCATTTTTAGCATTCAGAGCCAACGTCTTTCCTCTCTAACTCTTCTCCAGCATGTTTGATAAAGCATCTTAATCTCAGGTTGTGACGACTTTAATAAACCTTTCCTGGGACTTTTCTCTGCTTCCCTTCACTTCAGTGTTGTGATTTTCTGTGTCGCCTGATTTGAGGGCTTTAATCCCCTGAGCTGCTGATTATCCTCTCAGCAGCTCAGTGACTTCAGCTATGGGGAGTTTGGACTTTGCTGGACTCTTTCATTAAAGATGGCCGTCGGTTTGTGGTGTGGCTCTATAAATGATGCAGACGTGCCGCAAATAGAGGCTGAGTCCTCAATAGGACCAAAATAGTCGTGAAAATGCTGAAATCTGCCATCAACTTCATTTAAATGTGAATTATTTTCTAAAAAGATTTTATTCTTCAATAATTCTGTGTATTTTTCTTCTTTTGGTGTTTCAGCCGTTAATCTTTTGCTCAAAGCAAAATAAAAGTGACATTCTGCTAGAAGATTGTTTTGCTCTTAATTTCTTTGAATATTGAGCGTTTTGGGATCAAAGATGTGGTTCTGCTGGACATAATGTGAGTCTTTAACAGCGATGGTAATACTTTATTCTTTCGGCTTCAAACGATCATCTGGGATTATAATTTCGATTCTCTATCGGCGCCCCCTATTGGCCCGGCTATTAAAAGCTGAATTAATCAGAAAGTAGGCCAAGCTGTCAGTTTCACTTCCAGGAATCCAGCAGGCAGGTGAATAAATCCTGATCAGACAGAGCAGAGCAGCGCAGCGTGAGATCAGCTGATGGTTTGGGGTCATTCCTCTGATAATAAAGTTGATTGACTGTGACTCTGGTGGAAACGAGGTAAACATGGCGTCCAGCAGCCTGGCGACATAATGATACTCTGTTACTTTGCAATGCCATCATGTCTTCTTTTGGTTCTAAAACAAACAGTAAAATGATTGAAGTTTATACAACTTCAAGCATATTTTATCATTAATGTTAGAAAACTTTGTTTTTTTCCTCTTCAATCAAATTTTATTTGTATAACACATTTCAGCAGCAAGGCATTTCAAAGTGCTTTACACAATTAAAAATAAAAATAGAAAGAGACAGATTTTGAAAAAGATTAAAAAAGATAAAAACATTATTAAAAATAAAAGTAAAACATTCAGTTTATCCATAAGCAACTCTAAACAGCATGGTTTTAATTTGAGATTTAAAGGCTCTCAGTGTTTCAGCTGTTTTACAGTTTTCTGGAAGTTTGTTCCAAATTTGTGGTGCGTAGAAGCTGAAAGCTGCTTCTCCTCGTTTGGTTCTGGTTCTGGTTCTGGGGATGCAGAGCAGAACCAGAACCAGAAGATCTGAGGGGTCCAGACGGTTGGTACAGCAATAACAGATCTTTAAGGTATTGTGATGCTAAACCATTCAGTGATTTATAAACTAACAACAGTATTTTAAAGTCTATTCTCTGAGCTACAGGTGGAGGGACCTTAAAACTGGTGTTATGTCTCTATTTTCCTGGTTTTAGTCAGAACAGCAGCAGCAGCTTCTGGATCAGCTGCAGCTGTTTGATTGATTTATTAGTCAGACCTGTGAAGACGCTGCTGCAGTAATCAAGGCGGCTAAAGATAAACACATGGATGAGCTTCTCTAGATCAGAGACATTAGTCCTCTAATCCTGGAGATGTTCTTCAGATGATAGAAGACCGACTTTGTGACTGTCTTGATGTGACTCTGAAGGTTCAGGTCAGAGGTCATCACTACTCCCAGTTTTCGGGCCTGATTGCTGGTTTCTAGTTGTAATAACTGAAGCTGTGCATTGATTCTGGTTCGTTCCTCTTTCGGTCCAAAGATAATAACTTCAGTTTTGTTTCTGTTCAGCTGGAGAAAGTTTTGGCACATCCACACATTGATCTGTTCTAAGCATCTATTCAGTGATTGGATGGGGTCAAAGGTCACCCGGTGACAGCTTCTCTTGTCTTTCAGAGAAGCTGTTTGGGCTTCACATCGTTCTCCATCAGAGATCTCCTCCGGTCCAAAGAGCCTCGCTGCTCCCTGAAGCTCAGGTAAACTTCACATTTCATTCCTTCCACTCAGCTCTGCAAAAACACACTTTTATTTGTTGTTTCTGTTGTTTTGTTTATTTAATTTGGATATTTAAAAATCTTCCAGCTTAATGCTCATTTGGATTAAAGGTTTATTGGGATTGTGTTCTTGCTTCATTAACATCATATTAGTTGAAAATTGTATCAAAACAGTAATATTACTGTTCATAGAAGTAACATCTAGGACAATTTATCACCCAGAAAAACGTGTCAGAACATCAAAACTGCAATTAAAGTGATAAAAAGCCTCAAATGTCTTCATCTGATTGGCTGTGAAACATCTCTGAACTTTCTAAGCGAGCTTAAAGTGAACTCAGAGAAGCGACATTCAATCTCTCCGCTCTCATTTCTTGTGAAAAACGCTTTTGTAGTCAATGAGGTTCTTCTTAAACAGCCTGTAGATAGGGGTCCAGCTACCTGCCTGCTGATTGGCTGTTGCTCGGATACCTTTACCCAGAAGAGGAAGTGAGATGGGGCAGCGTGTGTCTCCGCCTCCAGACCCAGTAGAGAAAAAAGTCTCTTCCTGTTTTGGCATCAAATCACCTTCAGAGAAGAAGAGAGGAGCCTGAATGCTCACACATGCCGCAGTGCAGGTTTGCAGTTTGCTTGTGGTTTTCCTTCGCAGGCTGGTTTTCTCTCTTTCGGTTTATTTGTCTAGGAATGAGACGATGTCCGTCCAGAAATGTTCAGTATGATGTCACTTCCTGCAGGTGAACGGTCCAGGTTGGCGTCTGACCTGACTCGCTACTGGATCTGTTTCAGTGTAGATTTATTGTTTTCGTGTCGCATGAATATCAACAAAGCATAAAGTAGAGATAATTTACTGCTAACACGGAAGTTAGATTCATGTTTTCTTTACAACTTGAAGTTAAATCAGACCAAACTTGTCATGCTTTAGTTCAGCTGGAGTTATTTTGTTTGCTAAAAGCCACAATAATAAGAGCTCGAATATGTCAGAGATGTATTTATTAGGGCTGTATAATAATATCGATTTTGCGATATATATATATCGATATTTTCTTTCCTAGAAAAAAAAAATCGATATTCATCCTCAAGTATCGTATCATCCAACTGTCACCTTGTTCACTCACTGCTTGCTTCACCAGGTCATCAGGCTTAGACTGATTCCTTCAGATGTTCAGGTTAAAAAGGTATCAAACTATTCAGAGCAGGAACTTGGTTCACTTTATTTACTTTACTAATGCATGTCAGCTACAGTTTGGACTGTTTCAACTAAAAGAAACATGTTTTCTCACCACTTCTTTGATTCATTTTGTCCAGCTGTCCACTTTAAGTCTGTGTCCAACCAGAACCAGGTATTGTGTAGTTGGAGCTTTTAATCAGTTTTCAGTTAAATTAATTCAGTCCAACTTTATAACAGTCACAAAATGTCACCAAAATCACTCTGTCCCTCTAAAATCTTTCAGAAAATCGCAAAAGTGTATTGAATTGTATCGTTTGCTGAATATTGCGATATATATTGTATCGTGGGCAGAATATCGTGTATTGTATTGTGAGATTGTTGTATCACTACAGCCCTAGTATTTATTGATGTTTGTTATTACCGTCTCTTTAAAGGGGATCTGTTGTGTAAAATTCACATTTTCAATGTTTTTGTGCTTCCATTTTGGATCCTAGACGTTTTTGTTGATGTTTTTTTGGAGTCTGAAAAATGATCCATGTCAAATGTGTTCATTTGACAGACACTGCACAGTTACCTAGCAACCCCAGCTCTGTTACCTAGCAACCTAAGCAGAGCTCCAGCATGTTTGTTCTGCTGGTTTCATGCGTTTTACAATGGCTGCTGGAAAAGACAAGTGTTTTGTTGTTGACTTACCATCCAGAAACCACTTGCTGCATTATTGTTGGTTGTACAGGAGGCTCAACTTATGCTTTTCAAAGATGTGCGGTTGTTTAATTGCAAATGGGTTCCAAGCCATTTTTCAAGAGTAAATGTTGAGTTGGTGGGGGGGGGGCTTACTTGCAGCAGATTACTTGGACTTAAAGGGACAAGACACCCTAAAATACCTGAAATATGCAGACGTGTTGAGACTAAAATCTCATTGTTTAGGAATGATTTTGTGCAGAAGATGTCATGAACGTGTTTTGTTTAGACCAAAGGTCCTATCCTAACCTGTTCAAGGAAGCATCATTCCTCACCTTTAAGCAATGAGGGAAAGCCCAGATGATGATGTCATGGCTTCAGAAACTTCTGACAGGTTCACCAAATGGAAATAAATTAGATGATTCTATTAGGATTTATCTTAAAACAAGAGAAGTTTTGTTCTGATTTGACCTCAGACTGTGAGACAGGTGTATGTAAACTTCTGATTTCACCCTAGAAAACCATTGATTACAGATATTAGTATCAAGAGTTGCTATAAATCCATATTTAGCTCTTGTTGCTTGTTCTTTGCTGCCATTGTTTGTTTCTTTCTGCTCTGACTCTGACCTTTAGAGATCGACCAATCAGTGGTTTAGAAATCAGTCAGCTGATTATTTCCCTTTATCAACTTCAGCAGGTTAAAAACTGGAGGATCTGCTGCTTTTTTAAAGTAGATTAAAGATCTGAAAACTATTAACTGCACAATTTAGCTCTTATTTATTGTTACTGTGTTTCTGTTATACGTTTTGCAACAATCATTTATTGCAGCTCAAAATGTTTTAATGCATCAAGACGTAGTAAAGTTATGATGAGACTGAATTTATTTGGACTTTTCTCTTTTTAATGTTGAAATTCAAACTTTCAGCTGTATCAACGCCTGATTTCCTCACATCTTGCAGTTTACAGTCTCCATTTTTCACTTTTTTTAGGAATCCAGTCATGATTAGAGGAAGATGATTTGATTCAGATATGAGAACAATCTTGTAGTTTCTTCCAAACTTTGTCAAGTTATGATGGAGGTCATTATTTTTAGTTAAAACTGATGAAATAGTGAAACCGTAACTCAATAAAAACAGAAATTAATGGGAAAGAACTATAACTAACTGGAGCCAAAGCGTGTGTTCATAAAATACTAAAACTATTCATATAACATTCTTTGTTTTTGTGTTTAATAATATATTTATTATCCTTTTAGCTGATGTGAAATTGGTCTGAGTTTTTCACAAACTGTAAAGGGAGCCTCAGTTCTGCCGTGTTGATGCCAGAGGTCAAAGGTGAATGGCCAGACTGGCAAAAGGTTACGATGAAATAAAACTAAACTCTAAAGAAAAATACAAATACAGTCCTCATATTCCTCACCTGGTTTTAGTTCCATTTGTTTTGGATGTTAACCTTCTGGTCGATGTTTTCTGGCTTGGTTTTGGGTTTCCTGGCGTGTTTGATGCGTCTGCGGTGAACAAAGTGGCGTCATCACAGATCCTTCCTCCAGCAGCTCCACAGCCTCAGGACAGTGTTTACATCCTGCTGGGTTTGGACCAGTTTATCGTCTCTTACTGTAAATAGTTTGTTGTTTTTGTGCACAAATTCACATTTTGATTATTTTTACTCCACTGCACTTTGCTTTGGATTGGAGTTTGGTATTTTTAATAGTTTTATATTATCTTAGTTTTGCCCAAACTGTGCAGTATGTTATTCCTAATTCTGTTTTTATACAGTATATTTTATATTTGTGTTCATTTACGTTTGGATTTTCTGTCACTTTGCTGCTTTTACACCTGAATTTCCCTTTTGTGGGACAATAAGTTATTACTTTTATTCTTTTCTATTCATCGTGTGTTTTTGTTTTTATTAATCATATTTTTCTCCTTTTTGGTTTCCTCTTGTTGCTGTTTTCTTTTCTTTTAAGATGCTTTCTTCTGTTTTATTTTATTTAGTTAGAATTATTCTAGTTATTTTGGTTCCAAAATTCATCCCACCATCTTTTTTTTTTTTAACTTTTGTTCATCTTCGTTTATTTAACTGGGTTAAAGTCGCATTGATAAAACCTCCAAATATAAAAGAATGAATACATTTAGACCATTTTTCACATTGTTTACTTCTTGTTTTGTTTCTTGTGGCTGTGAGTTGTTTGGTGTTAACTTTGCCTCTAGTCTTACAGTGTGACAGAAGTGGAAGCTTTTCTTTTTGAAGTACATTCACACCAGTGGGTCTTATTTTCACCTGGTCGCCTCCTTCAGCTCTGTCTTCTGTCCGTTTGTCCTCGCTGCAGGACGATGGACGGCGTGAACGAGGTCGGCGACGTGACTGTTTCCCGCCTGCAGCTGGAGGAAGAAACGGAGGATAAATCCACAGAAAACAAGGTGAAAGAGGAGGAGAAATGTTTGTTTGTTCGTTCTCTCAGCAGAGAGGTCTCACTTTGACACTTTTCTTTGTGGTTTCCTCTCTGGCATGTTTAGACTTCAGCTTGTTATGTGAGTGATGAGTCAGGTTCAGATTAAAGGTGCAGTGCATAACTTATATATAGAACATGACATTTATATCTTTGTTAAAACTGTCACCAAACAGATAAACTGTGAAAACATTGATCTCCACCCTGAGCTGCTGCTGCTGTCTGAATAAATGCATAAGAACAACCAATCAGAGACAGGAGGCGGGTCTTAGCGCTGTCAGTCAGCTTCACGTATGCGCTGCTAAATGTGCAAATAGCGGAGAAACAACTTACTGTTGTAAATTGTTTTCACAGATTATCTGTTTCATAATGTCACGACAAAGAGACAGTTTCATCAAATATGTAAAAAATGGTTTTTATAAAACTTTCATACTGCAGCTTTAAAGAAAATCCATCAGGTAATTTTGCACATTTTTTTCTTCCATTTGGTTTTCTTCTGCTCCTAAAAACAGTCCAATCCCTTTAAAAAAAACATATAACCATTTTTTTGGTAATACTGTATATTAATGTTTTTTAGTGTCTGGAAAGTGACCCATTTCAAAAACGTCCTGCTTGTTGAATCGCATTTGACTGGCACTCTGCTGTTACCTAGCAACCCCTAGCAGAGTTCTGCGCGTTACCAAGCAACCAAAGCTGAGCTCCAGCACATTTGGTCAGCTGGTTTTACCGCTGTATGCGCTGCACAATGGCTGCTGGAAAAGACAAGTGTTTAGTTGTTGATTTACCATCCAGAAACCACCTAGATGGTTGTGCAGGAGGCTCCACTTCTGCTTTTCAAAGATGTACGGTTGCACAATTGCGCATCGGTTTAACATATGAGTGTAAACGTTGAGCTTGGTGGCGCAACCAGCAGCGGATTACTACTAAAGTGAGAGGAGACCCTAAAACGTTAACATCTCATTATCTAAGAGTGATTTTGTGATTAGAAATGTAATGAGCAGGTTTTGTTTAGGCCATAGATCTACACCAGTGGTTCTTAACCTGGGTTCGATGAACCCCAGGGGTTCGGTGAGTCGGTCTCAGGGGTTCGGCGGAGCCTCTGCTGCGGAGGTAAAGACACACTTATGTAAAGTCGTGATGACGCCCAGCTTTGCCATCACTTGCTGCAGAGGATCATGTTACATTGCTTAGCCAATCAGAGGATCAGGTTATATTGATTAGCCAATCAGAGGATCACGTTACGTTGCTTAGACAATCAGAGGATCACGTTACATTGCTTAGCCAATCAGAGGATCACGTTACATTGCTTAGCCAATCAGAGCTGCGGAGGAGCCTGATTGGAGGAGCTTCACTCTCAGCAGGGATTTGAATTTGTTTCATAATTACTTCAGTAAAGCTCAAAGTTTTTACCAAATTCTGTATCTTTCTGTGTTCTTCTAAATCTGCTCCTCAGTCGCATCTTTTCGGGGTTGGTGCTGCCTCTAGTGGTGTGGGGTGGTAACACAGCTAATATAATTATGTTACTAAATCAGAATACAGTAAAGTCTTTATTATTCATTATTAATTTTTCTTTCTCTTAAGAATGTAGAGCTAATTAAATGATCTAAACCTTAAAGTGGTTCCAGTTTCTCTCAATGGCCAACCTGTTGAAACTGTGTCACATTTTATATACCTTGGGTCGTTCCTGGACAGTCAGATCAACTTTACTAAAAACACTGACTATATTTTGAAGAACTGATCTCAGAGACTCTACCTTTTAAGAAGACTTGGTGAAACTGGGGTGAAAGAACTAGACTCTAGTTGGGTCACCCCAATGTCTTGAATTTGGGTGGAAAAAACCATTTTAGGTATCACTACAGAAGGGTTCGGTGAATATGAAACTGGTGGGTTCTGTACCTCATAAAAGGTTAAGAACCTCTGATCTAGAAGAAGAGTGTTTTTTGTCCATTTCGCCTGACCGTCTCCTCTCTCCCTCCAGGGCGCCGTGCTGTGTGACGCTCTGCACGGCTCCGTCCAGGACAAAGAAAACAGTCCGATGATGCGAGCAGGTGAGGCTCCGGCCGGCGGCCATGTTTCTGCCCAACCCTCCGTCCTCCAACAGGTGTGTGTGTGTGTGTGTGTGTCTGTGCAGCCTTGTGCTCCCAGGTGTGTAAGCTGTACAGGTTTCAGACGGAGGACCACAGGTGGCTGCTGGTCCGGGAGCAGATGTCAGAGACGCCGCTGTCCTTCTCCTTACCCAAACAGCTGCTGAGCGCGCTCATCGGGGAGCACACCGACAGGTACGCAAAGGGTTAATGAGGCGAAAGAACAGCTTAAAGTCATATTATGGGATGTTTTGGTGAGGCTGCTCTGGTTTATTTATTGTATTTTGATCAATTTAAAAGACATTAAGACAGAAGCAGGAACATGAGGGAAATGCTATCAGATCTTTAAATCTACTTTTGTTTTAATTCGTTTTAACCTTTTGTTTGACGGTTTTGTTTTTGTTTTTAGGAAAGGTTTGAGTTTGAGTAAAGTTTTTATTGGTTTCATTTTAATTTTGGTTCATTTGTATTAGTTTCAATTTGTTTTAATGCCAGTTTATTTTTTTTTAAATATTTGGTTTAGGGTTTTTTTTTTTTATTTTAATTTTGTTTTAATTATGGTTAGTTTAGTTTTTACTCATATCAGTTTAGCTTTTATTAGTTTAACCAGTGTTGTATAAAGTACTGAAATGTCAAAGTAAAAGTTTAGGCTCCTCTCCAAAATATGACTTTGGTAAAAGTCCAAGTCACTGACTGAAATGTTACTTGAGTTAAAGTCTTAAAGTATCTGAATTTTCTTGTACTTAAGTATGAAAATTACTGTAAAAATGTATGTACTCAAGTAATGTAATGAAAAGTATAAGTAAAAAGTAAAACAAGGCAAATGCAGTTTGAATGATGTTTTTTATATCTTGGTAAATTTGTCAAATACAGTTAAAGTAATAAACACAACCAAGTGCAGGTAAAATTAAACCTGCTAATAGATAAACCTGCAGGAATCATTTAGTTAAGAAAATTAGCTGCTTTACCTACAAGGTTAATAACTTAACCTGCTTTACAACTGAACCAGCTTCTGACATGAACCACATATACATATGTGGTTCATGTTGTATGGGGCTCCATTAGTGTCCGACTTTGTAGCAGTCGATCAGTAGGTGGGTCAAAACTCCAGCGTTTCTCTTTTTCGCTTTTTTGTAACGAGTAACTAACCACACATTGAAAATGTATCGGAGTAAAAGTATGAAATTAAGTTTGGAAATATAGTGAAGTAAAAGTGAAAGTTATCAAAAATGTTCATACTCGAGGAAAGTATGAAGTACTCCAAAATATACTTAAGTAAAGTAGTGAAGTCTTTTTACTTTTACTTTATTAGTTCCAGTTTAGTTTTAGTCTTTTTTTAGAAATACACGTTACATACACTGCAAAAACACAAAATCTGAAGATAAAATAAGACAAAACTTTTAACTCCATACATCGGAGTTTAAGTCAATAATTATTGGATATTGATCGATCGATGTGCCTCGGTCTCGTTAGGTTTCAGTCGACTGAATTAAAGCAACCAGAGTTTGTTTTTGTTGCTCAGGGTCGCGGAGGTCAGTGCTCTCGGCGACCTTTCACCTCACTGGGACGGCCTCCGCCACGACGCCGTTTCCCACTCCCACCAGCTGATCGACTGCTACCAGCAGACGCAGGCGGAGCTTCAGCGCCTCTCCAGTGAGGTCACAGTGACATCATCATCAGCGATGCCCGGTCCGGCCTTCCTCACCTCACCTCCCTCCTCTTCCTCCCTCAGCGGCGTCATGCTTCAAGGCCAGCAGCAGCAAATCGGACCGACACCTGCAGTTCATCCCCACCAACCTGCACTGCCAGAGGATGGAGGTGACCGACCCCGGCAGTTCAGGTAGCGCACAGCGCCCCCTACAGGGGTTTGTCTCACGTCCTGTTTCCTCCAGGTGTTTTCCTCTCTTCCCATTTGTTTCCTCCAGGTGTTTTGATCACTTCCTGTTTCCTCCAGGTGTTTTGATCACTTCCTGTTTCCTCCAGGTGTTTTCCTCTCTTTCTGTTTGTTTCCTCCAGGTGTTTAGATCACTTCCTGTTTCCTCCAGGTGTTTTCCTCTCTTCTTGTTTCCTCCAGGTGTTTTCCTCTCTTCCAGGTGTTTTCCTCTCTTCTTGTTTCCTCCAGGTGTTTTCCTCTCTTCCAGGTGTTTTCCTCTCTTCCTGTTTCTTCCAGGTGTTTTCCTCTCTTCCTGTTTGTTTCTTCCAGGTGTTTTCCTCTCTTCCTCTTTCCTCCAGATGTTTTCCTCTCTTCCTGTTTCCTCCAGATGTTTTCCTCTCTTCCTGTTTCCTCCAGATGTTTTCCTCTCTTCCAGGTGTTTGGTACGAGGTCGTCACGTTCGGAGCGCCGGCCGATCACCACCAGGCCTTCAAACATGGAGGACTGAAGCGGCTGCTCAGCAAGCACACAGACCACACACACAGGTGACCTTTGACCTCAGATTCAAAACTAAAAATACTTGGTATGACTTTCTGTTTTTTCAATGTTGGAGACGCCATCAGTGTAAATATCACAGCAGCTGCTTCAGTTTCAGAGAAAATTATGAAACTTAAAATAATTTTTTTTTTTCTTGCCAGAATGTTTTTGCAAACCTGTTGGAAATATCCGAAATTTAATTATAATTTCTGAATATTGATTAAAAGATTAACGTTCTAGTTCCACTGACTGAAGTAGAACATTTACTTTTTGTCTATTTTTGTCTAAGTGATTTTCTTGTAGTTGAAGTGTTTTATTTTGACGCCGACATGATAGAACAGAACTTCAGAGAAAAGCTGAGTTATTCTTGTGTAAACCTCAGAGTCCGGCGTGCGTTGGACTCGTTCCTCACCGTTCCTTCTCCTTCAGCTCGGCGCCGTTTTCCCGTGACGAGTCGTGCCGAGCGAAGCGGCTGCTGGCCGCCGCCTCCCAGCTGCAGCCTCTGATCTTCGGCCTGGCGGAGCAGCTGCTCTCCGTCTCCATGGAGGTCGACCCGAACCGCCTGCAGGACGTCCTGGACGACCTCAGGGAGCAGGTGAGAGAAACTCACACACAGCTAACAGGAAGGCAGACGGATCTGACTGGCTGCTTCCCTCCCTGCAGACGTCGCTGTTCATCCAGGCGCTGAACGACGATCTGGTGAAAGTCGCCCTGCAGGACATGAACAGCCGGAAAGGCGGCGGCGGCAGCAGCAGCAGCAGCCACCTGCACAGCAACGGGTTGCTATGTGAGGTCTCCCCCGGCGACCAGGAGGGGGCGCCGCGGCCGCAGGACGACATGGGGACCAGAGAGGAGGAGTGGGCAAGTTGGAGGAGAGGGGGATGGGGTTTCCAGGTCTGACAGTTTCCAGCAAAAACACAACATTAAACCCCAAAAAACAGTCCAAATGATATTATAAATAATATGACAGAAGATAAAGTATGAAGAACGAAAAGGAACAAAAACATAAAAGAAATGAACAATTGAAGAAGAAATAAAAGGAGGAGTGGATAATGGGACTGTATAATATTGATTTTGCAATATATATCGATATTTTCTTTATTAGAAAAATATCAATATTCATCCTTAAGTATCGTAACATCCAACTGTCACCTTGTTCACTCACTGCTGGCTTCACCAGGTCATCAGGCTTAGAGTGATTCCTTCAGATGTTCAGGTTTAAAAGGTATCAAACTATTCAGAGCAGGAACTTGGTTCACTTTATTTACTTTACTAATGCATGTCAGCTACAGTTTGGACTGTTTCAACTAAAAGAAACATGTTTTCTCTCCACTTCTTTGATTCATTTTGTCCAGCTGTCCACTTTAAGTCTGTGTCCAACCAGAACCAGGTATTGTGTAGTTGGAGCTTTTAATCAGTTTTCAGTTAAATTAATTCAATCCAACTTTATAACAGTCACAAAATGTCACCAAAATCACTCTGTCGCTCTAAAATCTATCAGAAAATCACAAAAGTGTGTAGAATTGTAACGTTCGCGAAATATAGCAATATATATCGTACAGTGGGCAGAATATCGTGTATCGTATGGTGAGATTGTTGTATCACTACAGCCCTACTGAATAATGTAGCATTTTATTAAAGTTTGATGCTTCTGAAGAATTTTCCTCTGAACCTTCATGAAAAACTGGTCAAATTTTATGAAATGCATCCCCAATTTTAGCAACCCGTCGAAATCTGTTTTTTTTTCCACCCAAAAGTTCAAAATCAGTGGAAACCTTCCCAACCTGGCAACCCGGTGTGTGTTGGTGTCTGCAGCCGTTGGTTGTGTCAACGTGTGTGTGTGTGTGTGTGTGTGTGTGTAGGACAGAACGTGGGCGAACGTCGGCAAGAGTCTGGACTGCATCACGGCCATGGTGGAGCGGCTGCAGGAGCGACGGCGCCACCTGCAGGAGGCCACAGGGGAAACAACATCCCAACACACAGGTGGGACAGAAAGAGACAAATGTCCTTCAGTTAACAGCCATTTTTTGTTTCTGTAGATTTTTTTTTTGATAATTTTAATCTTGATAACTTCTTTCACATCTTGTATTACTTTACAAATTAAAAACATGATTAACAAAAGACAAAATACCGTAATGAATGAAATAGAGTTGCACATCATAATCTCTCTCAATTTAGTTAGAATCTATTTATGTTAGTTTAGAACCAAAATCTGTAATTATTTTTATTTATTTATAATTTCTTCATAACTTTTGTGCGAACCGTTAATTTAAACAGATGAAGAAAACAATGGGGGGCATAGTGGAAATGTTTTTATTTTTATTTGTTTGTTAAATTTACAATGTGACAATAGGAAGTTTGTTTGTTTGTGTATTTGATTCTTTTACAGCTTAAAAAAATTGAGTAAAAAAATGAGTAATTTCAAGAAAAAGAAAATCTTGTGTGGTCTTCACCTTCTCCCAAAAGTTAAATTCTCTATAAAATAAAAACTATCTTTATATAAACATAATAATAAAGAGAAAATCTTACGTTTACACATGAGTTGTAAGAAATGATCAGTTTTTATTTCCTTATATTTTTGCTAGAAGTGACCGTTTTTGTTTCTGCAGCTTAGAAACAGTAAATTAAAAGTAAAATGTTCAGAGGAAGTTTCTCTGCTCTCTTCCTGCAGCCTCTCCTCCTCCTCCTCCTCCTCTGGCAGGAGCAGCTGCTCCCCCTGGTGGTGACGCTCAGAGACTGCGTGCGCGAGGCGGTGACTGCGGCCCGAGCTGCCATGACCTTCGTCGTCCTGCAGGGGGCGGTGGCTGCGACTGTCGCTCAGGGCCCAACGCAGATCGTCCAGCGGCGCCACGCTGTCTTCAGCCAGGGGGTGAGGAGGAAACCGAGGCCCCGGCGGCCATTTTATCCTGATCAGTTTTTTTAAACCGACTTCCAGTTTGAAAACGCCGCCGTTACGTTTCCATGGCGACATATTTTATGCGATGACATCACAGCTCCATGTTTCTCTCTGTCCTTCACTCTCATAAATAACAAACATGGCGCGGTTTGGTCTCCTTTGTGTCATTCTCTGGCTGTGTTACAGCGCCACTGAGTGGCCCGGCAGACCAACTGTATCATTTTCTGTGGTTCTGTATTATGTCGAAAATTTCTTCTTAATCGTTCACAAAAACATACTGAGATCGTCTCAGTGTGTACGAGTCTCTGTTTCCTTAAAATACTTTCTTTATTTTATCTAGTAATTTTGTTTAAGTAAAACATTGTAGATAAACTACAAATATATATATATAAAAGCAGCAAAAAGTGTTTTTTAAATAGCACCAGAATAATTTTTTAACACATTTTACGTTTTTATGTTGCAGGTTTATCATCATAGTCTCTTCATGTTCTTGTTCCATATGAATAAAGATGTAACTTCCTGTGTTCTTGTAAAGTTTGTCTCTGTTTGTCTCCCAGCTCTCAGCGATTGTTTGCGGGTTTATGCTGAAACTGTTTGGAGGTTTGGAGGATCCAGAGTTTCTGCAGCAGCTTCTCTGTGTGGGGATCCTGGCCCAGTTTGAAGGTCTGCTCAGCACCTACGGTACGACGGCGACCAAAACTATCAGCTCAACGTTTTTACTTAACAGGATTAAAAAAACCCTGAGGCAGCAACGAATAAAACACAAATAATTCTGAATATTCAGAAAAGATTTCTCTCTCTGGTTTGTTCTTCAGTGCTTTTCATCAATATTGAGGAATTATTTACTTAACAAGCTCTTATTTCTTGCTGAAAAGTTACTTATGAGTTAGTTTTATTTTAAGTGTGTTATTTTCACTAGAAACTGGACTAAAATTACTTGATAAGACTTTGTGTTTTTGCAGTGTGTTGCAGGGAAACTTACCTTAACCCTTCTTAACCGGAACACGTCTAAATTTGCAGTACCGTAATTCCGCCACACGTAGCGCTAACTGAAAAATTCCAACGTTTCTGAAAGGGGAGACGTTGCACTTTCCAGCAAGTATCGGGTTAATACGGAAACTTCGCAGCTGCAGAGAAAGAATTAATGGGGGGGGGGAGCACTCGTTTAATAGACTGTATATTTCGGAAATAACTTGCTGGATATTGAAAGTTCCGGTTGTTATGGATACATAGGTAAGTATATAATCTCACAGGACATTTAAAGAACTACTTACAGTTAAAATAAGGAAAATATTTTTAGGCAGACGCTCGGAAATCCGGCATTAAAGGGTTAAGCTCTTTATTTGGCTGCACAGTGGCGCAGTTGGTAGAGCTGTTGCCTTGCAGAAAGAAGGTTCTGGGTTCGATTCCCTGGTCTTTCTGCATGGAGTCTCCATGTTCTCCCTGTGCCTGGTGGGTTTTCTCCGGGTTCTCCGGTTTCCTCCCACAGTCCAAAAACATGACTGTCAGGTTAATTGGTCTGTCTAAATTGCCCCTAGGTGTGAGTGTGTGTGTGTTTGTGTACTGCAGATTTCTGCCCAGGTCCCCCTTGAAAATGAGATCCAGATCTCAATGGGGTTTACCTGGTTAAATAAAGGAAATGAAAAAGGAAATTTCTTGCTGAAAAGTTACTTATGAGTTTTTAAGTGTATTATTTTCACTAGAAACTAGACTGAAATGACTTGTTTGTGTTTTTGCAGTGTGTTGCAGGTAGACTTACCTTAAATGCTGTAATCTTGTTGTGCTTGTGGCTCCAGGTGAGGAGGTGGGGATGCTGGAGGACATGGAGGTGGGCGTGTCCGACCTGAGCAGCCTGGCGTTCGCCGTCACCGAGGCTCAATCCGAGCGACCCGACGACCTGCAGCCGACGCTCACCGGAGCATGGTGAGCGCTCACACACACACACACACACACACACACAGAGCGGACTCATCTCGGGTCGTTTCTCTCCATCCAGGGGAGAGTTCGTGGTCCAGGTGCCGCTTCCCTCTGAAAGCTTCAGGTCGCTCCCTGAGGAGCTGAAGGCCGGCCGTCTGATCCGAGTCGAGCCGGTTCTGTTCAACATCGGGATCAACCAGCACCAGAGTCTGGCTGAGAGGTACGAACACAACAGCAGCAGCTGGGAGTTAAAACCGCCTCATTTTTCATCCAGCGTTTTCCTTTTCATTGAATTTTAGGTTAAAACATGTTTGTTTGTCTTTCAGTGACCTTAGATCAGTGGTCTTAACCTTTCTTGAGGTACTGAACCCCCCAGTTTCATATGCGCATTCTTCACCGAACCCTTCTTATTCCCCCCTCCCCGCCGACTCACAAAATACTTTGCGGTATTCAGATTTAGTAATGTAATTATATTAATTGTCTTACCACCTCCACACCACTAGAGGCAGCACCAACCCCAAAAAGATGCGACAAAGGAGCAGATTTAGAAGAACAATGAAAGATACAGAATTTGGTAAAAACTGTGAGTTTTACTGAAGTAAATAAAGACACAAGTTCAAATCCCTGCTGAGAGTGAAGCTCCTCCAATCAGAGCTCCTCCTCAGCTCTGATTGGCTAAGCAATGTAACGTGATCCTGTGATTGGCTAAGCAATGTAACATGATCCTCTGATTGGCTAAGCAATGTACCGTGATCCTCTGCAGTAGTGATGGCAAACCAGGGCGTCATCACGACTTTACACAAGTGAGTCTTTACCTCAGAGGCTCCGCCGAACCCCTGAGACCGACTCACCGAACCGCTGGGGTTCGACCGAACCCAGGTTAAGAACCACTGCCTCAGAGACTCCAAATGTTTTACTCAAGTTAGAGTAGAAATACTTAATAATAAAATTACTTAAGTAAAAGCAAAAAGTACAGCACAGGAAAAATACTATAAGTATATTATAAGAAGTAATATAAGTTACTGAAGTAAACGTAACTAGTTTCTACCCAACTCTGATTACAGCCATTACTTCATTGCAATTTTGCAGAGATCAGTGATATTGACTGCAGTACTTACTGCTAGCTAAATTAGCTTAGCTAATGTAGCTTCTGTCTGCTAGCTAAAACCTGTATCCTGTGTGTTTGTTGCTGCATGAACTTTCTCTGCCAGTCACCAGAACCTCATTGTTCACATGAAGAGTTTGTTCGTTCTTTAAAAAGCCGATTAGATAAATGGATCTCAGGTGAAGCTCCTCCATGTTGTTCGCATTGGCAATAAACTTTATCGTATTATCAGTTCAGACATATTTTCCTTCTCCGTCTCATACGGGTCGGTCCCGACAGCAGCCATTTTGTTCTTGTATCTTTCTCTCGCACATCGATCCAGAGTTTCCACATATTATCTCTGTTGGTCTCGGAGCCATCGGTCGCTAAGCGCTGCGCTCGCCTACCAAGATGGCGCGGATCACTTCCGGTTCAGACGTGTGGACCCTGTGCATGAAGAGTTATTCTCTGTTGTTCTCAGGTTTGGAGACAGTTCTCTTCAGGAAAGAGTGAATCAGCAGAGCTGTGAGAGACTCAAAGCTTATTGTAACAAGCTGAGAGAAAAACTTCCTAACATGGGTGAGACTGAGACGCCGCCAGGTTTTTGTTTCATCTCTTTAAAGAACTTTAAAATAAAATCTACATTTTTTTAATCCAAACCTTTCCTTTAAAAAAGTTTGAAATGACAGAAAATATCTTAAAAAACATTTTTTATTTCAATTACTGTTTATTTGAATTGACCTGATTTCAAAATAAAAGCTGTGAAACTCATTTGTCAAACAAGATGGCCGCCGTGGACCAAGGAATGCATTGATGAAAAAATATTCAGATTTTCCAAAACATTTATCTCTGAAACCAAAAGTTTGGTTAATTGATCGAATCGATTTATTGGCCAGCTTTATTTCTTTATTATCCCTAAATAGAAATCAGGTAATATAATAATAATAATGATATTAATTTGGGACATTTAGAGGCAAATCATTGGTCCTGAACTGAAGCAGCTCTTTCTCTCCCTCAGCTGGTATCCAGTCACTATCTGACCTGCTGTCGTCTCTTGATCGCAGTATGGAGTCCAAGAAGAGGAAAAACGTGGAGATTTTGTGGCTCGCAGCTTCAGTAAGTCACTGCAGGTTGACTTCGTTTCCATCAGATAAGGTTAGGTTTTAGAAGATTTTTACGTACAATAGAACTTTAATTAGTTAATACACCAAGGCATTTATTAAACAGAAACTAAATCAACTGGTAGTTCATGTGAATAAAATCACAGGGAGAACTGTTTGGATTTGGTTTTTACCTCTAGTTTTTTCAGTCTTTAATTCCAATTTAAAGTAGAAGAAATGTGACTGAGTAACACTGGAACCTCTGATTTGAATATCAGTAAACAACAACATCATCTGCATAGAAGCGGGAAAAACCCATATTGCAAATTTAAATGGTGAAAAGTGTTGGCACTAATACTGAGCCTTGAGGGACACCATTTGTGACATTTTAAAAAACAAAACTACAATTAAACAACATCATCTTCATAGAAGTGGGAACTTTTTGACCCATATAGTAAATTTTAATAGTGAAAAGTGTTGGCACTAATACTGAGCCTTGTGGGACACCATTTGTGGCATTTTAAAAAACAAAACAAAAATTAAACATCATCTTCATAGAAGTGGGAACTTTTTGACCCATATAGTAAATTTTAATAGTGAAAAGTGTTGGCACTAATACTGAGCCTTGTGGGACACCATTTGTGACATTTAAAAAAAACAAAACAAAAATTAAACAACATCATCTGCATAGAAGTGGGAACTTTTTGACCCATATAGTAAATTTAAATAGTGAAAGTGTTGGCACTAATACTGAGCCTTGTGGGACACCATTTGTGACATTTTAAAAAAACAAACAAAAATTAAACAACTCATCTGCATAGAAGTGGGAACTTTTGACCCATATAGTAAATTTAAATAGTGAAAAGTGTTGGCACTAATACTGAGCCTTGTGGGACACCATTTGTGACATTTTAAAAAACAAATTAAAATAAAAAAATAGAAGATTTGTAAAACAACAATCAAGTTTTTACTCTTCGACATCGCTCCACTTTTGTTTACGTTTTGTTAAGAAGGAAGTTGCGCTCGTTGTTTTCTTCAGAGGTTGTTGTGTCGCTTCCTTCAGTGGTTCTTTCTGCAGCGCCCCCACAGGTGAGGAGGGGAACTGGTTTTTCAACTAGTTTGGTTGGTTTGACTCAATGCAGTGACAAAACAAACAGCAGCAGCTAAAAATGTAGCAAATGTTTCCACTTCGTTCCCCAGGAGAACCGACTGTACCGAACCATCAGGTTCAAAAACAGCCTCACGGGCGGATGAAGGTTTAGTTGCAGATGATCTTCTCCGTGTTTTTTTGCGTGCAGGTGTGTCGTAAAGTAAACGGCGTGCGGCTAACGAGCTGTAAGAGCGCGAAGGATCGAACGGCCATGTCTGTGACGCTGGAGCAGTGTTCGATCCTCAGAGAGCAGCACACACTGAGCCAGCAGCAGTTCAGCTCCGCTCTGGACAACATGAGGAGGTGTGTGTGTGTGTGTGTGTGTGTGTGTGTGTGTGTGTGTGTGTGTGTGTGTGTGTGTGTGTTTCACACTCAGCAGTTTCTTATTCTGCTGGTCTTCTTCTGAGGCTGCGTTCACACCAGGCCTGTTCAGTAGGACGTTGCTCTCCGTGTCGTTTCCTTCAGTGGTTCTTGCTGCAGCGCCCCCACAGGCGGGGAGAGGAACTGGTTTTTCAATTAGTTTGGTTTGTTTGACTCAGTTTGGTGTTAAATCAAACCGCAGCTGCTGAAAATGTAACAAATGTTGGTATTTTTGTTTCTAATGAACCGATTCTACTAGGGCTGTAGTGATACAATAATCTCATGATACGATACGCGATATTCTGGCCACAATGCGATATATATCGCAATATTCACCAAACTATACAATTCAATACACTTTTGCGATTTTCTGAAAGATTTTAGAGGGACAGAGTGATTTTGGTGACATTTTGTGACTGTTATAAAGTTGGATTGAATTAATTTAACTGAAAACTGATTAAAAGCTCCAACTACACAATACCTGGTTCTGGTTGGACACAGACTTAAAGTGGACAGCTGGACAAAATGAATCAAAGAAGTGGTGAGAAAACATGTTTCTTTTAGTTGGAACAGTCCAAACTGTAGCTGACATGCATTAGTAAAGTAAATAAAGTGAACCAAGTTCCTGCTCTGAATAGTTTGATACCTTTTTAACCTGAACATCTGAAGGAATCACTCTAAGCCTGATGACCTGGTGAAGCAAGCAGTAAGTGAACAAGGTGACAGTTGGATGTTACGATACTTGTGGATGAATATCGATTTTTTTTTTCTAGGAAAGAAAATATCGTTATATATCACGATATCGATATTATTATACAGCCCTAGATTCTACTGACTATCAGGTGTGAAAACATCCTCAGTTTCTGCATCTTCATTTCTCATCTTTTACCTTCATTTCTTTTAATTTCCTTGTCTTCCTGTTTTTCTCTCTTCCACTCCCTCTTGCTCCGCACACGCTGCCCCCTGCAGGTCTCGTCTGTCCTGGGGGCAGATGCTGGGCTGCTATGCCCACTCCGGGTTCTCTGTCCCTGGGTTTGACCCGGCACAGTGTCCCTCCGGCCTCCACAGCCCCTGGATCCAGATGTGCTTTCACTCCAGAAGACACTTTTACCCAGTGGCCTTCCTCCTGGTGACCTCTCACCTCCTGGTTCTCTGGCTCATTTTCAGCTTGGTGATCCTGCTGGCTAAATACCAGTAAACAAGACTGGGAGCACTGGGAAGCTGGGATTATAATGTTCTCCCAGGTTTGTCCACAATGGGAGAACGTAAACGAGTCCAAACTTATTGATTTATTGATGGTTGAAAAAGACGACGTCTGTGTTTTAGGAGAGACGGAGAAACAATCAGCCTCAACTTATTACTGTCCTGATGATTTACAGTACAAACAAAATTTTATGGATTTTTCAGTTTAATCTGAGATTTGTTTAGATTAAACTTCTGACTTTTCCAAATCTTTTCCTACGTTTCCTCATCTCTGCCTGTTTTTTATCCTCTTGTGGTTATTGTTTTATTTCTGACAGCTTTTTTTTTTTTATGTTGAGTTTTGCTGCCACCAAGTGGCCAAATTGAATTTCAACACTGCAAAAACTAAATTTTACCAAAAGTTTTTCATCCAGTTTCTGGAGCAAATATCTCACTACACTTAAAAAGAGAGAGAAAAATGACAGATAAATAACTTATAAGTGATGTATATGAGCTTGTTTTCTTCCATTGGCAGATAAATTCACTTAAAACATTTTTCCTGTATTATAAGTGAAATAATCTGCCAGTGGATCTAGATATTTTTCATCAATATTGATGAATTATTGACTTAAATTGTTGCAAAGTTGCTTATAACTTTAGTTTTGTCTTATTTTATGTGTATTAGAACAAAGATACTTGGTGACATTTTTCGTGTTTTATTGTCACCTACAGATTTGCCTGTTTTCATAGGACCATAGGTCTAGTCAAAGTAAAATCTTATCTCCGCCAGAGGATGTGTTTTTATACAGGATGTTGTCGCCTGTTTGCTGATCTGTGTTTCTGTGTTGCTGCATGTGTGCAGAGACGGCTGCAGGACGGAGAACGTCCAGAAGAACATCGGCACCAGGAAGTTTGCCTTCAGCAGCGTTCAGCTCCTCACTTTCCCCAAACTCTACAGACCTCCAGACGGCAGCTACGGATAAACGCTTCCTGTTCACCCTCTTATTTATGCCCAGAGATAGTTTATTTTTCCATGTGAAGTGTGTGTGTTTGCTGGTCAATGTTTGCAGATTGTGTTTCTGTGTGAATGAGGGCCATGTTGGCTGTTCGCTGTTTAAAGGTGTTTGAATTACAAACATGTTTCTGCAATAAATGACTGAACTTGTGAGTCTCTGATTCCAAGCAGTTTTTCTGACAGTAAATGACCTGAAAGGCCTAAAATTCACTGCTGGATTGGAGGTATTGAGCATTTATATGATGGATTTCCACAACTTCAGTCTTGAAGTGAGAAATTCTCTGAAATAATCTCAGCCATGTTTGGCCATCGGACCGTTAGGAAGTAGGGCTGTAGTGATACAATAATCTCACGATACGATACACGATATTCTGCCCACGATACAATATATATTGCAATATTCAGCAACGATACAATTCAATACACTTTTGCGATTTTATGAACGATTTTAGAGAGACAGAGTGATTTTGGTGACATTTTGTGACTGTTATAAAGTTGGACTGAATTAATTTAACTGAAAACTGATTAAAAGCACCAACTACACAATACCTGGTTCTGGTTGGACACAGACTTAAAGTGGACAGCTGGACAAAATGAATCAAAGAAGTGGTGAGAAAACATGTTTCTTTTAGTTGAAACAGTCCAAACTGTAGCTGACATGCATTAGTAAAGTAAATAAAGTGAACCAAGTTCCTGCTCTGAATAGTTTGATACCTTTTTAACCTGAACATCTGAAGGAATCACTCTAAGCCTGATGACCGAATCACAAGCAGTGAGTGAACAAGGTGACAGTTGGACGTTACGATACTTGCAGATGAATATAGATTTTTTTTCTAGGAAAGATAATATCGATATATATCGCAATATCGATATTATTATACAGCCTTATAGGGAAGTTTCCTAAATGGCAGATTTGTTTCAAGCTGAATCGGGTGGCCAGAATGTGTTTTTTCAATAGATATTTTGTTGACCATACAAACTATATCACACGTCACCTCTAAAGACGGGTTGCAAAGGCAACATCTGATTAATGTAAGTATTATCTCTTTTTTTTCTCATAATAGTATATTTATACAATATCCATTCACTCCTCCTGGATAGGCATATAGAAACAGTAGACAACTTTTGTACAAAGCAATTTAGCAATGTTTATTTGGTAGAAATATATAAATACAAAGTAATTAAAAGTTATTAAAAGCAATATAACATCAGTCTGAAATGACAAATGTAAAATAAAAACAGGAGGACTATAGTAAAGTATAAATTCTCAAAAAGTATACGTAAGTACAGTGCTGAAGTACATTTAATTTCTGGCTACTTCTGATGTTTTTATAGTGCAAATAAAGTTCTTGTTTCAAAATTATGGTTCAAATTTTGCAAGATGAGATGAAAGGAATCACGTTTGGACTGAACTGACAAAACTTAACTACGAATGAAATGAGTTCAGGTGAATCAAAATCAATGGTAGCCTCTATAGCTGAACAGAAACATGTCGGGGCAGCACCCAAGAAAACTCCAACATCAACAAAACAAACTAAACGACACAGTAGCTCCATAGAGACAGCTGATCTCAGGACAATGATGGAGACAAAATAAACTGAAACTGCAGACTATTTCACTTTCATAAATTTAGCAGATGATTTATCGCCTAAAAGCCAAACCCCAGCATATAGAGGCTGAGTGAATCTGGCCTGGACTCTGTGGAGGAGAGTCATGGTTTCAGAGACGCTGTAGAAAGACAGAATACCTGCTCTGTGGTCCAGGTAAACTCCTATTCTGGAGGAAACTGGACCTGGTACTGGAGTTAAAATGCTGTTATGACAAAATATGTAACCTTGTGTGTCGCAGCGCAATGACCAAGATTTATCATTGAATCCAAATCCTCCTGTGCTGCTGATGTTCTTGTATGAAACGGCTACATATATTTCTCCTACCCTGCTGTTCACCTCCCAGTAACAACGTCCAGTCAGACTCTCTCTACTGAGGACCTGACTACGTCCAGTGAATCTGTCTGGATGATCAGGATAAGACTGTTGTTGGTTTGTTCTAGTTATTTTTCTGTTTCTCTCAGATAGTAACACATTTCTGTGAGCTGTGTTTGGATCCAGAGTGATTTTTTGTGAATATTTAAGAATCCATCTCTGGTCTTAAGTCCAGGCAGTAGAACATCTACCTCAGTGATCTTCAGTTTGATGTTTGTCCATGTGTCTCTCAGGATGTCCTGTAGTTTGTCTCTGAGCTCAGTCACAGCTGCTGTCACGTCCTCAAAGTGTCTCACTGGACGGATGTTGATGCTGGATGAGTGTTTAGACCTACTGAGTGCTGGCAGTGAGGGTAGTTGAGGAGAAACTCGTTGTGATCCTCAGTGTGTGAGAACTGCTCCAGCTCAGCGTCTTTCCTCTTCAGCTCACTGATCTCCTGCTCCAGCTTCTCCTGAACATCTTTGACTCGACTCACTTCAGTTTCCTGCTGGGATTGATCTCCTGCTTCACCTCAGAGCTTCTTTCCTGGAGGAGACGGATCAGCTCAGTGAAGATCTTTTCACTGTCCTCCACTGCTTTATCAGCAGAGACATTGATGGCCTCCAACCTCCTGTTGAAGCAGCTTCACATCTTTCCTTTTGTCCTGGATTCTCTGATGGATTTGTTGTCGACTCTCCTGGAGCTCCTTCTGCTTCTCAGTCACATCTGTTGCAACAGGGACTGTTTCATGGCCTTTATGTTCATCCATAGTGCAGAGATAACATATACACTGCTGATCAGTACGACAGAAGATCTTCATCACCTCATCATGACGAGAGCAGATGTTCTCCTGGAGAGTCTTTGAAGGATCCACCAGCTTGTGTTTCTTTAATGGTGGAGCATCATAATGAGGTTGGAGGTGATACTTACAGTAAGAAGCTGGACATGATAAACAGGACTTGACAGCTTTTCTCTTCATCCCAGTACAGACATCACAGGCTACATCTCCAGGTTCAGCATAGCAGGCAACAGGTGGAAGGGTTTTTTGCTTAGTCTTCTTTAGATCTATCACCAACTTTGCTAATATGATGTTTTTCTCCAGTTCAGGCCTCGGTATGAACTCTTTCCTGCACTGAGGGCAGCTGTATTTTCTTCTCTGATCTTCTCCATCCCAGAAGTTTTTAATGCAGTTCATACAGTAGCTGTGTCCACAGGGAATCGTCACCGGATCCTTCAGTAAATCCAAACAGATGGAACAGGTGATTTTATCCATCTGAACTCCTCTCTTCTCCATTTCAGCTCTCACTAATGACTCTGAGTTTCATTTCCTTGAAATAGGAACTGGTTTTAGTTCACGTGTAAACATTATGTTACTGCTCTGTGAATGGTCCCACCCATCATGACATCTGCAAAGCAGAGGGGGAGGGAACAAAGAAGCGCTTAGAGCTAAACCCAGCCTGCTAACCCTGAAATATGTTTGAAAAACTGAGTGGAGGTAAAAATGTTGTTCAGCTCACGTTGCAGTGTTCAAATTAATGCTCAAATTAATGATCCAACAACAATAATAATCTCAGTAATTATTGTTTCACAAGGTGTTGTGCAGTTCTGTGGGTTTCGCTTACATGACCAAAATAACTAGCAGAGCAGGAGTTTAAAATTAATTGGGGACTTCACAGGAGGCCGCTCCCATTGAGCCAGGTGACTGGGTCTACATAAAGATCATCAACGAAAGAACTGGGTGAGTCCATGGTGGGAATTCAAAATGCTGATGACCACAACAACAGCTGTAAAGATTGCTGGATACATCTCAGTCACTGCAAGCTTCAGAGAGTGTTGGACCCCTAATCCGGAGTGGAGAGGAAGTTCCAGGCTACAAAGGGGTTCCTAAACCAATAGGGTGGTTCGTCTCAAACCTGGTGAAGAAACGCTTAAGATTCTCACTCTTTTAGTTTGGGGGTTTTGACATCTCTGCGTGCCAAGCAGCAATGGGGACCCCATATGCCAGATGTATCTTCTACTGCACTGTGACTGCAGCATGTCTGATGTTTGGAGGAGGAAGTGACTTCACTTTCCACCCACATGACTACAGCACCAATCTGTGGTGGCAGCTGATGAACAGGACTGCTCACGAGGAGAATGAGGTGAATTGCTATGCGTGTGCGCAGCTGCCAATTGCCACACACAACTCAGGACTGCATCTAGGGAGCATCACCGATGACAAACAGATGTGTCTATATGGCCTGAGCACACAGCCACGACTCAGCGTCTCCATGCCAAAGGGATGCAAATGGTGCAAAAAGGATTGTTCTGTTCTACTTCAGACAGGAGATGCCGCAAAAGGACTTTTTGGATCTATGAACTGTTCGTTTAATGCTGACGTACTTCCGTTTCCACCGTTTCCACAAACCGCATGGAAAATACCAGAGACCATTTCTTTAGCAGGAGCTAAACCCGGGTCACTGAGGAGCTGCGTTTTCAACAACGGACACGTTTCTCTTGGGATCTTACTTTGGAATTTGTGCAACAAAGTTTACACCAACTGCGAAACGACACCAGATTACATCGACTGCATTGCCTGCAGGGGTCAAAGGGCGACCCCCGACTGCAAAGTCTGGAAGGACAACCCAGACTGTGACAACTTGTTACAAATAATTTTCTTTGTCACAGAAAGCTTCAAAAAAGGCACAAATCAAACAGTGGTCTGTAAAATTCAGAAATTATTTTAAAGCCTAGATTTGAGTAACTTTCAGTGCAGACATTAACACGTAACAAAAATGTGACTAAAATAGAAATTTTACCCAACTAGACCTAAGATAAGTTCAGACTATTTCACATCAATCAACTCAGCAGAGCCTCCACAATAAAGAGAAATCCCAGCATATAGAGGCTGAGTGAATCTGTTCTGGACTCTGTGGAGGAGAGTCATGGTTTCAGAGACGCTGTAGAAACACAGAATACCTGCTGTCTGATCCAGGTACACTCCTATTCTGGAGGAAGCCGGACCTGGTACTGGAGTCCTCACATCATTGTGGATGAATATGTAACTTTTTTCATCACAACGCAATGCCCAGGAATTACTATTTGATCCAAATACAGATTCATCTACCTGTCCTACATTGACAAAATTCTTCAATGAAACTGCTACGCGAAAAGCGCGTCCGCTCCACTCCACCTCCCAGTAACAATGTCCAGTCAGACTCTCTCTACTCAGGACTTGAAAACAAATAGTAGTTAAGCTTGGATCATAAAGAGGAAATTGTTCTGGCTTAAACATCACTGTTGCTTTTCGGTTTTCCTCAGACAATAACAGAAATCTGTTTAATGTGTTTGGATCCAGAGTGATTTTTTGTGAATATTTTAAGAATCCACCTCTGGTCTTAAGTCCAGGCAGTAAATTATCCACTTTAGTGACTGCCAGTTCAATGTTTGTCCATGTGTCTCTCAGGACGTCCTGTAGTTTGTCCCTGAGCTCTGACACAGCTGCTGTCACGTCCTCAAAGTGTCTCAGAGGACGGATGTTGATGCTGGATGAGTGTGTCGACTCCCTGAGTGCTGGCAGTGAGGGGTAGTTGAGGAGAAACTGGTTGTGATCCTCTGTGTGTGAGAGCTGCTCCAGCTCAGCGTCTTTCCTCTTCAGCTCACTGATCTCCTGCTCCAGCTTCTCCTGAACATCTTTGACTCGACTCACTTCAGTTTCCTGCTGGGATCTGATCTGCTGCTTCACCTCAGAGCTTCTTTCCTGGAGGAGACGGATCAGCTGAGTGAAGATCTTCTCACTGTCCTCCACTGCTTTATCAGCAGAGACATTGATGGCCTCCACCTCCTGTTGAAGCAGCTTCACATCTTTCTCTTGGTCCTGGATTCTCTGATGGATTTGTTGTCGACTCTCCTGGAGCTTCTTCTGCTTCTCAGCTCTTTGTGCAGCAGCTGGGACTGTTTCATGATCTTTATGTTCCTCCATAGTGCAGAGATAACAGATACACTGTAGATCAGTACGACAGAAGATCTTCATCACCTCATCGTGACGAGAGCAGATGTTCTCCTGGAGGTTCTTGGAGGGATTCACCAGCTTGTGTTTCTTTAATGGTGGAGCATCATAGTGAGGCTGGAGGTGATTCTTGCAGTAGGAAGCTGGACAAGTTAAACATGACTTGACAGCTTTTCTCTTCCTCCCAGTGCAAACATCACAGGCCACATCTTCAGGTCCAGCATTGCAGTGATCAGCTGGAGCAGCTGAGTGTTTAGTTTTCCTTAGATCCACCAACAACTCCGATAATGTGATGTCCTTCTCCAGAACAGGTCTTGGTCTGAACTCTTTCCGGCACTGAGGGCAGCTGTATTTTCTTCTCTGATCTTCTCCATCCCAGTGATCCTTAATACAGTTCATACAGTAGCTGTGTCCACAGGGAATAGTCACTGGATCCTTCAGTATTTCCAAACAGATGGAACAGGAGATATTATCCATCTGAACTCCTCTCTTCTCCATTTCAGCTCTCAGTAACGACTGTGTGAGTTTCTGTTTTGTAGAACAGAAAGTGACTTCAGCTCTGGCGTAAGCATTAGGTTACTGAAGGGCGAGTCACTGGTTCCTCCTATCATGACGTCTTCAAAGCAAAGAGGGAAGGAACAGGAAGAACCTTGAACTGAACACTTCCTGCTAACCCTGAAATATGTTTTAATGCCTGAGCAGAGATAAAAAGGTTGCTCATTTCAGGTTGAATTGCTCCATGTTTTACTCCCAGTTACTTTACTAATGCATGTCAGCTGCAGTTTGTACTGTTCAATTAATAGAAACATGTTTTCTCTCCACTTCTTTGATTCATTTTGTCCAGCTGTCCACTTTAAGTCTGTGTCCAACCAGAGCCAGGTATTGTGTAGTTGGTGCTTTTAATCAGTTTTCAGTTAAATTAATTCAGTCCAACTTTATAACAGTCACAAAATGTCACCAAAATCACTCTGTCCCTCTAAAATCTTTCAGAAAAATCGCAAAAGTGTGTAGAATTGTATTGTTTGCTGAATATCACAATATATATTGTATTGTGGCAGAATATTGTGCATCGTATTGTGAGACTATTGTATCACTACAGCCCTAGTTTTTATCTGCTAAGTGGTAAATTGTCAATACTTGTACAGCGCTGTATCCAGAACCAGCTAATGGAAAAGGGAAACGATTTCGTGTCATTCTCCCTTGCTGTGGATGAGAGCAGCAACGGATCTGAAGACTGCGTAGCTGTCAGTCTTCATCCGTGGACTAGACTCAAACCTGTGTGTTATGGAGGAATGTTTGGGATTAAAATCCATACATGGCACAAGCACAGGAAAATAAATCTTTGAGGAGATTTCCAAATGTGTAGCTGAAATAAAGCTGCCTTGGCATAACCTTGGGAGATTAACGACAGATGGTGCACCATCAATGTTCAGTCTAAAAAGTGGTCTGGTGGGCAGGGATTGGGAGAAGATGTGGTAAGAGACCTGTGCAGGTGAGCTAACTGTTCATCACTGCATCATCAGAATCACTGTGATGTGGCAAAGCCCTAAAGATGGAGCATGTTGTGACACAAGTAGTTAACTTTATAAGAGCCAACGGTCTGAATCACCACCAGTTTAAGTCTTTTCTGGTGGAGTGCAGATCAGAAAACTCCAGTGCTTTTCAACTCCAGTCCTCACACCCCCCCTGCTCTGCATATTTTAGATGTGCCTCTACTCCAGAACAGCTGATTCAAATGATTGCATGACCATCAAGTACTGCAGAAGCCTGTTAATCACAAAAAAATTAAATCCAAGTGTTTGGCAGAAGGGAAACACCTAAAACATGCAGGGCAGGGGGGCGTCAGGACTGGAAATGAGAAACACTGGAATACGCAGAATCACACAGAGGTGAGAAGGTTATGCCGAGGAAATGTACTGCACAGGTTTTTTGAGCTGTGGGAGGAAATATGTCAGTTTCTGGAAAGCAAAATGAAGAACGCAGCAGAGCTCCGGGAGCAAAGGGTTTTGTGTGAACTGGCCTTTCTGTGTGACATCTCAAGCCATCTCGATGTGCTGAACCTGCAGCTTCAGGGCCGGAGACGCGTCATCACAGAGACATGAATGCTGCAGTGAGAGCTTTTAAACTAAACTGTGTCTGTGGGAGAATCAGATGCTACACGGAAACCTTGGCCATTTTTCCTGCTGCCAAACCATAAAAATGCAAATCCCTACCGCCGTGTTCCTGTGCACACAGTTTAATGAAAAACTCAGTGTACCGAGTTTAGCCAGCGATTTGCCGACTTTGATGTCCAGAAATGTCGGTTTGAACTACTAAGTAATTCCTTCACAGTCGATGTGGAAAACGCACCAACAAGCCTCCAAGTGAAGCTGAGTGAACTCCAGTGTAACGACACTCAGAAGTCAAACTATGAAGCTTTGGATGCTGCACAGTTTCCACATTTCATCCCTGACACAAAGCCTCAGCTCCACATCCAAGATGCTCAAATGCTTTCCATGTTCAGCAGCATTTATCTGTGTGAGGAACTTTTCTCCATAATCAAGTTGACCAAAACATCTCACAGGAGACGTCTGACTGATGAACACTGTTCCTTGATGCTGAGGATTTCCTGAGTTTAGAGCCTGAACCCAGACATCGATGAACAGCATCGAGATGCCAAGTATCTGACTGGAGCACATCAGATTATTTCAGCAAACTGAGCAATGATTTATGTTTCCTTTGTGCTTGATTCATTTATTATCATTATTTTTAATTATAAGAATAATAAAAAAAATTCTTGCAATAAATATTTTTAATAATAGCATAATGATTTATTTTTAAAATCATAAGGCTTTTTAAGTCAACCTTCTGAGTTAAGTATTTTGATATTTAAATCAGAAGGCTGCAAATAGAAAGAAAGATAAAGTTTTTTTTACATTTTATTAATAAATGAATGCCATTTATTTTTTTTAATTCAGTTTTGCATGTCTGGACTACAAAGTAATATAAGTATTGCTTGTTTCCAGCAAAACTGGTTTGGATCCATATTAAAAGGTTCATTTGTTCAAGATTTAAATTTTGACCCACTGAGTATTTGAGTTTGACAGCCTCCAAAGCAGACCGTAGCTGGACCATAATTGGTCTGTTTTGTTTTTCCTAATACACATGTGGACACTGTTGTTGGTACCAACTCCAGAGGGGGGGGGGGGGGTATTGCCTTTGGGAGATGCACAATAAACAAGCTATGGCTTTAATAAAAATACATAAACCTTTATGTAATATTTCATATAAAATATCCATGTTTATTTATACAATTTAACAAGGACATAGACCGTAACATGCATAAAATATTGAGTAAGTTTCATAAACATTAGCTCATACATTGCAGAAATCTAAGAACCCAATGTTTCTAATCTCTGTAGTTTACTTTTTAAAAGCAAAATTAATCTACTCGATAAGAGTAACAATAATATTATTCAAGTAAAAGAAAAAAGGTACAGTGCAGTAAAACTACTCATAAAAGTAACCCTCCTTCAAAAGAAAACAACTCAAGTAAATGTAACCAGCACTACCCACTTTTGAACATAGATAACAAAATTAGAAGTTTATATTGGTATTAGCAAGTCAACATTTAGACATCATTCCTGTATCTAAAAGCTATACTCATCTCACTGTTCGTTTGGGTAAAAACTGTGAAAAGGTCTTTGCCTTTTGCTGGTTTGTTGCCATGATTCTAACACACCCTGTGCTGCTCTGCACAGCAGGATGTTTTGTCTCCACAGGTGTAAAACCGGCACAAGCACCTCAGCGCTCATGTTGCGTTTAAAAGCGGCTCGAAAAAACACATTACGACGTGTTAACGATTAAACAAACATATGGGAGAAAGAGGCAGAAATATGGGAAGTGCAGGAGCCCCAACTCAAATCGAGATAGGAATAATAGAAAGTTGACCACTCTAAGGTAAAAAAAAAAAAAAAAAAGCTTCCAGCCCAGGGGGACACGGCTGACTCTGTGGGCGGGCAATGCCCTAAAATGGCTGCCAGTGCCGCCCGGGTACCAACCGGCCTGGTTGGTACCAACCCTCTGTTAATAATGGAGATGGTGTACTTATACACCACTTTATCAAATCTGGAGTACATCACATTACAGTCAGTCTCTCACAGACAGATGGTGTCACAATACTGGATTGTAGCCAGAATTGTACTGGGCCAGTCTGGCAGGGCCAAGACTCCTATGCATTGGCACCACCAGCAAGCAAAGTGGGTGAAGTCCCTTCCTCAAAAACACGACAAAGCAGTGATCAGAACTGGCAACCCACCACTACGAACAACTATGCCAAATGTTTTCAAGCTTGTAATCAGTCAGCTTCAGTTCCTGAGCTGATTTCCAACCCCATGCTGCTCTTGATTTGGCCAGGAAGGGGAAACACCAAAACTTACTCCACCATCCACCAAAACGACTAAGTAGCTCTGTAAAGTAGTTTCACTCTGAGCAGTGAATAAATGATACTACAACGAGTTCTCACCAAGGAGACTAAAGAAACTGAAACATGCATTGTAACCATAGGGACATCAGGTCACTGGTGACTATTTCAACTCAATTAACTCAGCAGAGGAAGCATAATAAACACAGATCCCAGCATGTAGAGGCTGAGTGAATCTGGTCTGGACTCTGTGGAGGAGAGTCATGGTTTCAGAGACGCTGTAGAAAGACAGAATACCTGCTCTGTGGTCCAGGTAAACTCCTAGTCTGGAGGAAACTGGACCTGGTACTGGAGTTTCAATACTATTGTGATGAAATGTGCAACTGTTTGTGTCATAATATAATGACCAAGATTTGTCATTGAATCCAAATCCTTTTGCTCTGCTTATGTTCCTGTATGAAACGGCTACATAGGCTCCTCCTCTCATCTCCACCTCCCAGTAACACGTCCAATCAGTTTCTCTCTACTCAGAACCTGAGAACAATCAGTGAATCTGTCTGGATTATCTGAATAAAACTGATTTTGGTTTATTCTTGTTATTTTTCTGTTCTTCTTGGATAATAACAGCTCCCTGTGTGCTGTGTTTGGATCCAAAGTGATTTTTCGTGTACACATTAAGAATTCAGCTCTGGTCTTTGGTTCAGGTTCTAACAGTAGAACATCCACATCACTTATTGCCAGTTCGATGTTTGTCCATGTGTCTCTCAGGACGTCCAGCATTATGTCTTTCAGCTCTGTCACAGCTGCTGTCACGTCCTCAAAGTGTCTCAGAGGACGGATGTTGATGCTGGATGAGTGTGTCGACTCCCTGAGTGCTGGCAGTGAGGGGTAGTTGAGGAGAAACTGGTTGTGATCCTCTGTGTGTGAGAGCTGCTCCAGCTCAGCGTCTTTCCTCTTCAGCTCACTGATCTCCTGCTCCAGCTTCTCCTCGAACATCTTTGACTCGACTCACTTCAGTTTCCTGCTGGGATCTGATGTGCTGCTTCACCTCAGAGCTTCTTTCCGGATGAGACGGATCAGCTCAGTGAAGATCTTCTCACTGTCCTCCACTGCTTTATCAGCAGAGACATTGATGGCCTCCACCTCCATTGAAGCAGCTTCACATCTTTCTCTTGGTCCTGGATGCTCTGATGGATTTGTTGTCGACTCTCCTGGAGCTTCTTCTGCTTCCCAGTCACTTCTGCTTCCACAGAGACTGCTTCATGGCCTTTATGTTCATCCATAGTGCAGAGATAACAGATACACTGTTGATCAGTACGACAGAAGATCTCATCACCTCATCATGACGAGAGCAGATGTTTTGATGGAGAGTCTCGGAGGATCCACCAGCTTGTGTTTTTTTAATGGTGGAGCATCATAGTGATGTTGGAGGTGATTCTTACAGTAAGAAGCTGGACATGATAAACAGGACTTGACGGCTTTCCTCCTTCCTTCCATTGCAGACATCACAGGCCACATCTTCAGGTCCAGCATAGCAGTGATCAGCTGGAGCAGCTTGGAGTTCAGGCTTCTTCAGATCCTCCACCAAAGCATCTAAAGTGATGTTCTTCTTCAGGATAGGCCTGTGTGTGAACTCGTTTTGGCACTGTGGACAGCTGTAGATTGTCTTCTGATCTTCTCCATCCCAGTGGTGATTAATACAGTTCATACAGTAACTGTGTCCACAGGGAATCGTCACTGGATCCTTCAGTAAATCCAAACAGATCGAACAGGAGATTTTATCCATCTGAACTCCTCTCCTCTCCATTTCAGCTCTCAGTAACAATGACTGTTTCAGTTTTCATTCCCAACAACAGAAACTGGATCAGGTGTAAATATCCGGTTACTGAAGGGAGTGTCTCTGGTTCCACCCATCATGATGTTTGTAAACCACAGTGACAGAGAACAAGGCAGCACTTAGAATTGAACACTGTCTGCCAGCCCATCATTATGTTTTTACCACTGAGTGAATTTTAAAAGGTTGCTAAGCTCAGGTTGAAATGCTCCAGGTTTTATTCCTGGTTGAATCCAAATAGAAAACAGATATTGCAGTTGCATTGAAAACTGAAAACATCCTGTTTTTATCTTAGTGTTAATATTAAGCACAGTGAAACAGAGCTACATACGTTACATGCAAGTTATGCATGTAACGTTTAATCTCTTATCTGATCCATAAGAGATTATGATCAGATCTTGTCTCTCACATCAATTCTCATCATGATTACTTGAGTAGACAACAAATCAAGTAGCCTTTGATTAGTAATAATTGGAGCATTGATCAAAATACTTGATGTGTATTTTGTTGACTTTGACGATGTCATTTGACAAAATGTAATGCTTATTGCTTGTTGGATTACCAACCTGCTATGATGCACAATCTGATGCACAGTTATACGTGTTGGCTAAAGGACTCTATAAATAGTAAAATTGTATCTCTGAGTGACCCTGTATTAAGCTCGATTATATTTTATTCATTGTCATTTTAGATTTTATGAACTCTTCACCAGTGTTGTATAGTAACGAAGTAAAAACACTTCACTACTTTACTTGAGTATATTTTGCAGTACTTCATACTTTCCTCGAGTATGAAAATTTTTGATAACTTTCACTTTTACTTCACTATATTTCTGAACTTAATTTCATACTTTTACCATACATTTTCAATGTGTGGTTTAGTTACACATTTTCTGTATTTATTTTTCTCATTTTCATCACTGACCACTTAAAGAGAAAACTTAAGGCTTACAAAAACTTTGTATTTTCTGTCCTGGAGGGGAAATTAAGAAGCTGGTTCAGTTGTAAAGCAGGTTAAGTTATTAACCTTGTAGGTAAAGCACCTAATTTTCTTAACCAGATGATGCCTGCAGGTTTATCTATTAGCAGGTTTAATTTTGCCTGCACTTTGTTGTTTTTATTACTTTAACTATATTTGACAAGTTTACCAAAATATAAAAAATGTCATTCAAACTGCATTTGCCTTGTTTTACTTTTTACTTATACTTTTTATTACATTACTTGAGTACATCCATTTTTACAGTAATTTCCATACTTAAGTACAAGAAAATTCAGATACTTTAAGACTTTAACTCAAGTAACATTTCAGTCAGTGACTTGGACTTTTACCAAAGTCATATTTTGGAGAGGAACCTAAACTTTTACTTGACTCTGAGATTTCAGTACTTTATACAACACTGGTCTTCACCTGTACTTCCCATGGCCTTATACAGAAACCTTCACTATGACCTTAGAAAGCTTGTATAGCTGTTAAGCACTGAATAACTGAAAACCTGGATGAGACATAAGTTCTGTTAATACATCAGAAATCTGAGTCATCTTTCCTAATGGCTGTTAGTTTAATGTCTGAACATGTTGCTGCAGTAAACATTTGTGGTTCCAAATATTCTCAGATATGAACTTCTGAAGGGAATAAATTAGTTGTTCATATAATCTAATTGCAGATAAATACTCACTTTTTCCTAACCATTAATTTTAAATAAAAAAAGTTTGTATCTGAATACAACTCAAAGAATAAACTACAAACTAAGGTCCAAATTTCACAGTTGTTATTTGTCTGGATTCACTTAATCAGATAAGTTCAGACAGGAATGTTGAAAGTACCCGAGGCAATGAGATAACAGAAACTGTTGGTTGTTTCAGGTCTAATTGGTTTTAATAGGCCTGTCACAATAAACAATAAATCAATCACGTGATCAATTAAAGGGAGCTCAATTATTTCCATTAGCATGATTTACTGTTTTTCTCTGCTCTTTCTTTGTACAAAAAACTGGATGATAAAAATCTTCTGTTTGGTGTTTTGGTCTTAACTAGCCCTGTGTTTGAAGGACAATTTTGTTTACAAAGACTTTATAATTTATTTTATTTGTTGTTTTGTTTATTTTGGATATTAAAATGTCTTCCATTTCCAGTGCTAAATATTCAATAGAATTTAAAGGTATTCCTTTAAATGTAATCCTGGAGATGGTCTTAGGTGATAGAAAGCCGACTTTGTAACTGTCTTTATGTGGCTTTGAAGGTTCAGGTCAGAGTCCATCACTACTCCCAGGTTTCTGCCTGATCTCTAGTTTCCAGCTGTAGTAGCTCAAGCTGTGTGCTGACTCTTCATCATTCTTCTTTAAGTCTAAAAACAGTAAATTCTAAATTATTTGAAAACAGCAGAAATAAAAAATCTAAAATTACAAATAAAATAATTAAAAATCTAAGAAGGAAAAATAACATTACAATAAATCTTTAACTGATTTCAAGGATTTCTACAGAGTTATTAAATGTTTCTAACAAATAAATCATAATTCGGCCACAGATTATTGAATAATAGATTTTTTTGGATTCAATCACTTGTCTGCACCAAACTAAATGTTGTAAATGGTAACACCTAAAAACATTTTTGTCCATATATCTTATTATAACACAAAACATTAAAATTTGATAAAAACTGATAAAAGTAATTTTCTGTTCTTTTTAATTCACTTCCACATTCACTTTGATCCAGAATCTGCTTTTCATTTCCAACAGTATAAACATTCTATTACTTAAATGTACATGTAATTTCTAATCTTGTCGTTTTGTTAGTCTTCCTTTATTTAAATCCTCTCACCTTTTCTCATTCTGTATTTATTTTTTTATTCATTGTCCCTTATTTAATCATTCATTGATTTATTATTTTCTTCTAATATTTCCTCTGCATTTTTTCCCCTTTTATTTTTTATTATTTATTTTATTGTTACTTAACAATTTTGGCAGCATCCGTCCTCCATAATGAAGACACTTCCAGAAATGGGCTAATTTATTACACAAATAGGTATTCTAGAGAGATGAAGCAAAAACAGAGAGAAAAATAACAGAAGGCACCAAAAGACTGAATGATGCCACCCCAAAAGCTGGAGAATGAGGCAAGGAATTAAAGGAGATAGTTACCTCCAGCTGAACAAAGGTAAAGATCATGTCAGCATTTTAATTTTTCGATTAAAAGAAAATGGTAGATTATGTTTTTAACTATAGTGAGAATGTGACAGGATCTATAGTTAATCTCACAAATTGGTCTTTGGCTATTCGAAGACCTTCTGAGCCATAACATAAAGCTTGAAATTCACATTTAAACAAATAAAACGGCAGCAGGGTGAGCAAATTGTGCAAGAATGGTTACTGTAATTAATAAATATTGCAAAGATCTTGCATTTTTCCTGATATTTAAAAAATAATTAAATTAAATATAAAATTAAACTATTTTGATAGAAGTCAGTGCGCTCATTTAGCTCTACGTTATACATGATGCATCTGTTTGTTTTGTAGTTCCACATGCTTGTTGTTTAACAAGCTACTTTCTGTGTTTCAGTGTCGCATTTAGTCAGTAATTCAGGTGTGGTGGTATGAGTTTGCATGTTCTCCCTGTGCATGGTGGGTTTTCTCTGGGTACTCCGGCTTCCTCCCACAGTCCAAAAACATGACTGCCAGGTTAAATGGTCTCTCCAAATTCTCCCTAGGTGTGAGAGTGCATGTTTGTGTGTCCTGTCTGTTTCTCTGTTGCCCTGCAATGGACAGCATTTCTCGCCCAAAATGTTCGCTGGAGATGGGGACCAGTTCCTCTCCTCACCACTAGGGACGAAGGTGTTAGAAAATGGATGGATGGATGGATGGATGGATGGAGGGATGGATGAATGGAGGGATGGATGGATGCATGGAATAGTGCTATCTATAGGATTTTCAGTGGTACTGTAGGCCGATTCTATTTCAAATAAACACCTGTACCTCATCACTATTTCCTCCTGAATAAACCATCTAAACTACATGCTTAATTTCAATCTGAAATCAAATTTCAGATTGGCAAGAAATCTGAAATGTGTGCATGTCTCACACAGATTCAAAAGGCGTTTGCTTTAATATTCTTTATTTTTCTTTTATAACAGTTCACCAGGATGAAAGATTAAATCATCACAATCAACTAAATGTTACAAATAAATTTACTTATTCAGATTTTTACAATATTACAGCATCGCACTGATACAATCATTAAAGCAGAAAATAAACATGGCAAGCTTGGATGTTGTAAAAAGTTCCATGTAAAAAACAAAACACATCAAGCTTAATGTAATCAATGTTGTTTACTAGATTTCATCATTTAGGAAAAACTCTACAATCAGCTTTTCTCTACAATCAGGAGAGAATTTGCTTCTCTGCTAAATCTAGAAATGAATGGACTCCTTTCTGAATACATCTTTTGTAGATTGTGAATAATTATTACACTTAACCAAGACATTGTTCCACACTTTGATGTCTTGCTTCAATGCTCAAAAACATTTTTTTTCCTTTGGAAAGAAGAATATTGTCATGAAGTGGATCACTTTACTAATTTTTACCCTTTCAACTACTATAAATGCTGAGGATTATTGTCCATACGGGGAACTGAAAGTTGTTTCTAGCTACTGACATCCTTTTACATTTTACTTTTCAGCCTATTCTAAACACTATTTGAGTTTTAAAAATTTGCTTCATCATAATCTGTTCTTCGTCCAACAAATTAATGACTATTTCCTGATTGATGATGATCGTAGCAGTCAGTTTCCATCAGTTAATTTTTACACAGATTTCAACAAATGAAAGAGTAATTAATGTAAATGTAATTAGTGAATCAAAATCCTCTTTAGCAGTGAGAGTCTCCATGGGTGAACAGAAACAGGAAGGGGCAGCACTCAAACAACAAAACAAAAATATGTTAAAGAAAGACAGCAGATCTCTGAGCAGTGAAGAAATGACTACAAAGTTCTCAGCAACAACAGAGGAGACTAAAACAACTGAAACTAAAATACATATTTAAAAGGAACTGGACCTCAGGTCACTGCTGACTATTTAAGTTTAACAAACTCAGCTGAGGATTTATTATCATAAAGCCAAACTCCAGCATGTAGAGGCTCAGTGAATCTGGTCTGGAGTCTGTGGATCAGAGTCATGGTTTTAGAGACGCTGTAGAAAGACAGAATACCTGCTCTGTGGTCCAGGTAAACTCCTATTCTTCAGGAAACCGGACCTGATACTGGAGTTTTAATGTTGTTATGACAAAGTATGCAACTGTCTTTGGTACAAAATAATGACCAAGATATGTCATTGAATCCAAATTCTTCCTTTCTGCTGATGTTCTTGTAAGAAACTGCTACAAATCCTCTTCCTCCCATCTCCACCTCCCAGTAACATCGTCCAGTCAGACTCTCTCTACCGAGGACATGAAAAGAAACAGTGTATCTGTCTGGATGATCAGGATAAGACTGTTGTTCTTCTACCCTCGTTACTTTTCGGTTGTCATCAGACAATAACAGAAATCTGTTTGCCGTGTTTTGATCCAGAGTCATTTTTTGTGAATATTTTAGGAATTCAGTTCTGGTCTTTGGTTCTGGTTCTGACAGTAGAACATCCACTTTCGTTATTGCAACTGAGATTTTCTCCATCTGCCTCTCAGGACTTTCTGTAGTTTGTCTCTGAACTCTGACACAGCTGCTGTCACGTCCTCAAAGTGTCTCAGAGGACGGATGTTGATGCTGGATGAGTGTTTAGACCTACTGAGTGCTGGCAGTGAGGGGTAGTTGAGGAGAAACTGGTTGTGATCCTCTGTGTGTGAGAGCTGCTCCAGCTCAGCGTCTTTCCTCTTCAGCTCACTGATCTCCTGCTCCAGCTTCTCCTGAACATCTTTGACTCGACTCACTTCAGTTTCCTGCTGGGATCTGATCTGCTGCTTCCACTCAGAGCTTCTTTCTGGAGGAGACGGATCAGCTCAGTGAAGATCTTCTCACTGTCCTCCACTGCTTTATCAGCAGAGACATTGATGGCCTCCACCTCCTGTTGAAGCAGCTTCACATCTTTCTCTTGGTCCTGGATTCTCTGATGGATTTGTTGTCGACTCTCCTGGAGCTTCTTCTGCTTTTCAGACATTTCTGCTTCAGCTGGGACTGTTTCATGATCTTTATGTTCATTCATTAAGCAGAGATAACAGATACACTGTTGATCAGTACGACAGAAGATGTTCATCACCTCATCGTGACGAGAGTAGATGTTATCCTGGAGGTTCTTGGAGGGATTCACCAGCTTGTGTCTCTTTAATGGTGGAGCATCATGAGTTTGGAGGTGATCCCCACAGTAAGAAGCTGGACATGATAAACAAGACTTGACAGCTTTTCTCTTCCTCCCAGGACAGAAATCACAGGCCACATCTTCAGGTCCAGCATAGCAGTGATCAGCTAGAGCAGCTTGGAGTTCAGGCTTCTTCAGATCTTCCACTAAATCAGCTAACACTGTGCTTTTATTCAAGACAGGTCTTTTTATAAATTTCTCTCTGCATTGAGGGCAGCTGTAGTTTCTTCTTTGATCCCAGTGATCCTTAATGCAGTCCATACAGTAGCTGTGTCCACAGGGAATAGTCACAGGATCCTTCAGTATTTCCAAACAGATGGAACAGGAGATTTTATCCATTTGAACTTGTCTATTCTCCATTTCAGCTCTCAGTAACGACTGCGTGAGTTTCTCTTTTGTATAACAGAAACTGGCTTCAGCTCTTGTGTAAATGTCAGGTAACTGAAGGGTGTGTTACTGGTTCCTCCCATCATGACGTTTGCAAACCATAGAGGGAACAAAGAAGCACCTTGAACTGAACACTGTCTGCTAATGCCTGGGCAGATATAAAAAGGCTGCTCAGCTCTATGTCTTATTCCCTTTTGGATCCAACTAGAGAACAAAAACTACAGTTGCTAATAAAGCTATAAATACATGCTATTTTTATAGCTATTTTTATTTGCTAAATTGTAAATGGCCTGAACTTGTTCTATGAAGTCTAGGGGATCCCAAAACTACATTCAGCTTGTAATACTGAGGGGAGGGAACGAGGAAGATCTTTGAAATGTTGAGGTTGAAAATTGTCATTCTAATGTTTGGCCTGTTGCCTGTAAAGTGGTACGAATACTTTTCTTAGTGCCAGTTTAAGAGGACTTGGACATGGGTTAACCTATAGTGTTAACTCTGAGAAATGATAGGAGTTACTCTGGTTGAGGAAGTAAGCTTAAAACTGATTCAAGTGATGGTCAAGTGACACTTTATGCAAAACTTATTTTAATTAGACAGTTTGCCTCTTGCACATTTGCAAGCTGGTGCAACAGGTTGTGTTACTTTAGTCCAGAAATATTATAATGATATTAGAGGTGAATCTTTAAATAGATCCAAACGATGGAACAAGAGATTTTCTCCAGCTGAGTTTCTCTTCGAGACATTTTACCTGTCAGGAATAGCAACTGCTTAAGTTTCTCTTTCCTAGAAGTTATTTTGAGATTTAATATGGACATGTGACTCATTCAATCAGTCATGAAGTCTTCCTTTATAGTTCTGCCCACTAACATCTAAAGGGTCGAGTGGCCAATAAACAAAGTGGAGCTTACAGGAACAAAACTGACTCATGACTCTACAGGAAGAGGAACATTTTGAAGCAGAAACTGAATGTTTACCATTTGTTACAGTGGCCATTTAAGTCCTGTGGTTTGTGTTTAAAATCTAAATCCACCTTTAATCATCACTTTATCTAATTTTGACATCCGTTTATCAATTTTGGGAAATTAAAACATCTCCAACCAAAAAGCTAATTCTTGTCACTAAAATGAAACAAGCTGCTCCTCCAGTGTGACCAGCAAGTACTTGAGGAAACTATTCAAACTAAGCAAACAGCAGCTTGTATAACCACACCTGAAAGTAAACACTGATCATCAAAGAAAGTGACCTTTGAACCTGGAGCTCAGTGTTTCACTGAAACCAAGGTCAGTAATCCAATTCTATCACCTATTTAGTAAACGATGATAGATGATATTTACAGAGTTACAGCTTCTATGTGTGAACAACACCAAGTTACAGGAGCAGGAAAGCTGATTCATCAATATGATTCACAGCTGAAAACTTAAAGCTGACTGAGAGATACACAGAAAGGAAGCAAAGTTTCCCTAAACTGGATAGAAAACCTTAGTAGATGGTTCCCCCGGGGGAAGTGGTGAACGCCAAAGCAGAAGATTATGTGTTTATTGATTCTGAGAGGAACAGATTTAAAATCCATCATCATTAGAATAAAATAAATGTTGAGACCCAGTTTGGTTGTCCTCACACAGAAGGTTAACAGAGCAGTCAAGAGTTTAGTAGTACTGAAAGGTCACAACATACATGTGACAAAAATGGCGTCATTTAGTTTGTAGAGAGACATCCGCCTTCCCAAACCCCCAGTTGGTCTGCACCGTTATATAAAAGGTGTGTGCGAATACAAACAGTTCCAACTGCATGCCGACTGTTCGGCTTTACATGAATTACGTCAGGAGCATAAGAAATTGGGCAAAGGATTTTGAGGGAAAATTTTATATAAAACTACAGAGGATCCTTCCTTTCAGACCTTTTCAGGTGCAGATATCTGAGGTAATAAAAATGAAATAAATTGAAAAAATTTGAACGCTTCTCTCTCAGTGAATGCTCCCAACTATAAAGTCGTTCCTGGATCTTACAGGCCACCAGTCGACACCCTCTGGTCAGAAAAACAGCTGTGTTACTTAACCAATTTATATGAGGTTTTGTGCATCACCTTAACCTGACAACCATTGATGCCCTTCCTTGTGTATGATTAGCTGGATGTACAGTTGGAGAAACAGTTGAACGGTTAGATGTAAATTTGGTTGGATGAGTGGTTGGTCAGATGAATGGTTGGATGTATAGTTGGACATCCAACCTTACATCATGGTTAAGACCCTGGTAATGGTTTCAGGATCGTTAATAGTGCAGATCACAATTGGCTTGACATCTGAAAACATCTGACCTACTGTGGATATCAGGCATCCTTATTCTAGAAAACTGTAATAAAATTGGGCTCTTTAACATCTTGCTGTATTTTTTATGGATAAAGAAATGGGCCAGGTCTCCCTGTTTTGTTGAAATATGTCCTGTATGGACAATATCTTATCCAGTGACAAAGTCTTGTCCACAGAAGTGACAGCTAGCCACTTTCCTATTATGACAATAACCTTTTAATTCTTTAAATCATCAAACCTTTATTAAAGTTAAACTTTTGGATCAGAGGTTATCATAAATCTGAAGAAGTGAGTTTTTGAGTCGGTTCATGAAATTTGACATCAATCAACTACAAAACATTTTGTTTAATTTCATGAATAAATGTTTATTGTGCAGATATGAACAAGAAAATTATGGTACAACAAAAATAGGTGAATAATTAAGATTATAAGTTTTGGTAAATTTGCAGAATGAAAGAAAATTGACTTTCTCCACCTCCCGAAACATTGCAATCAGATGGGAATTTTGACAAAAATATCCACATTTAACAACATGCAGAGAAATTATATTGATATTCCAATCTAAACAATCTAAAAAATAACCACATTGACCACTAAATTAAACACTAATCAGTACATGATGGCATCATACTTCTTAAATGTCATGGTATTACAAATTCTCACTAAAACAAAACTAAATATTAATGCAAAGTGATGGGCTGAAAGAGAAATTATCTCAGAGATAACAGTAAAAGTTATGTTACTTAAATGTTTGAATTAAACCCTACTGAGCATCATCAACATGTGAACTGGGTCAAAATGGATCAACCAGTTGGGCATAAACCCTTGATGGCTGACTTATCCACAACTGGCAAGTGGCCGCCTCGCTCAGCTGCAGATTCCCATTTGAGGAGGTTATCCGCTGGGCTCAGTGAGAAATGAACATGACTTTTACTTGGAAGCTGAACAGAATGAAAAACTCCCTTAAAGGTCTAAACCAAAAGAGATGACATTTACTGACGGCTGATGAAGTTTGATACCAAGAGAAAAATAAATTGACTACAGGCTCTTAAGATACTTTTGAGACCTAAGAAATAATCTAGTGTTTTTGAAAAATGTCTAGCCAAGAATAATGTAAAACTCCCAGTTTTAACAAAACATCACCACTCCTAGGTACTAGAAGTAGGTTTCATTTTATATCAAATTGTTGCAAGTGTTTTCCTTCTTCTTTGAGCCGATGAAAACATCCTGATCTACTGAAATATCTCGCTCTCATTCCATCTGTCAATAACATTGACTTTTAGATTTCATTAAAACAACTGAACAATCTTCCCAGCTCCCTTCCTTTCCCACATGGACATTAAAGCTCATTGAACAAACATCATAACTGTCTCAAGCCATACATTCTAAAAACAATAATTGTTAGATTGTTAGAATCATTTTTAAAAAATCAATCTCCAGATTTCATTTTGTCCCAGACTCCTAAACAAGAAGAATTAATTCATTAACAATTATTTTTGAGATTACTGGAACAATTATTCTCCTCATGTATCTTTTTTGTTTCTGTAATACAAAAAGACTCTTTAACAGAAATACATGCATAACATTCACATGATTAAAACTAACCTGACATCAAATGATTTTATTATGTATAGACATTCATAATTTAAACAAAAAAACAGAAACTATTGAGGTATTCACTCTTAAGTATTGTAAAATTCCTGCACATCATGTTTCTTTGGTCCAAATTACCACAGTCTCTTGGAGATGCTGAGTCCCATCATCGGTTTAAGGGTTCATTAGTTCAGTGACGTCTTGTTGACCGTTTCCTGTGACATCTGCATACACACGTTTCCACCAGCTTCCATTTTTTCTGAGTATGTGGCTGAAGAATGTCTTGCATGCAGCTGCACCAAACTACCAGTAGGTGACTACAAAGAACTAAAAATCCCAGGACATCAGATTTTCTGAATGGTCTTGCTCCACCATGCTACTCTGATTTACTCCAGCATCATCTTTCAGGTTGTTAGATCAGCCAAAAAAAAAAAACTGCTTTCAGTGGCCCAAAAACTAAAAATCTATTTAAAAGATATTAAACTTTTCCTGTAGTGGTTCATAAACTTTTAAATATTTTGCCTCTCTAGACAAGTATCTTTACTTCCTGCTTGTAAGTCACTTTCTTCATCTTTCATTAGAGCCTCTGCCTCCATATGTTTAAGACACCGGGCTCAAAGTAAGGATGAGGAGGGCAGAACTGCATCCTCTATTATATTGTGGGCCAGAATGTATACTATTTTTTCAACATACACCTGTTTGTGAATAAAAATGTAAGTTAGAGAACATTTCTATTCATTTTTTGTAATTCTAATAGTGCAAACAACCTCCTCACCCCCCAACAAAGAAATGGTTTGGCTGCAGAAAAGACTTCTAACTTTAATTTTATCGTTCTGCTCTGGTGCTGGACTAAATGCCCGGTTCACTACAGACAGCCTGTGCTGGTGCCACTGAAGTGGGTCAGAACCAGATATCCTAATATAAAGAAACGGTACCATGACTGTCACCGTGACACAGCTCAAATCTCTTTTACCACCTGTTTACTGTTCGCTCTTCACTTCACCTTAACCTAATGTTAATACCAGGTGGTTCTGCTGACATATCGAAAAAAAATCCACCCCATAAAGCCCAAACAACCAAAACCTCCTCTGTGGCGCTGACCCCGTTTTTATTTAATCCCTACTTAACACATTAAAGTAAAATCATTGTCACTGTCAAAAAACTAATGCTACAGTTTTAGGTCTGTGTTACAATTCAAGTATTTGTAGGGGCCCTTGAATGTCTGGACGGGCCCTACAAGCAGCTACTGAGTTTTCTTTGCCTTGATTGTCTTAGTCTTAAAATTCTAGATCTCTCAGAGATGCTAATAACATAAAATTATCTAGCGTTTTGAGTTTTTTCCATGTTTAAAGCAGTCTGCAGCCAAGTTGCTACGGACAGATATGGACAGTTAGATATTATTAGGGTTTATTTAGTGAAATAGCAAGAAATTTGTTATTTCATAACTTCATAACCAGAGACCTTCACTCCTATGATCTGTGTAACAGCTACAGTCTCAGATCAACTCAGTCCTAAAGCTCTGTCAGCAGCAGAAACAGAAACATAAACCTATCAGGGAAACATAGACTACATTTGCTATGTTTCATTGTCCCCACATGATGGCAATATTAAATATCTGATTAAATATTAGAATCTTGATGGGTTGTTGCTATGTGCAGTGGCGCAAAAAGTGGGTATGCAAGGTATGCAACGCATAGGAACGCAGCACCAGAGGGGGCGCCAAAACCCCGTCTGGAGGGGGCGACGCGCCGATGATGTTTTCCCACACTTCAGCGCCTTTCACTCCTTCACCTCGCGCACATAACGAGGTAAATGTAGTGAGTTTTACGCATCACGTATCGTCACCTCAGGGGTCGGGGGGGAGGGTAAGATCTTGTTCAATATGTCTATATCTAGGTCTTGACTTGTCAGCCTTCGTCTTCTTGGAGATGGGCGTAAGAGTGTGGAGCTCATGGAGGATTGGGGTCGGAGGCCAGCTCTGGAGAAAATAGAGGATATGGGTGGAGGTGGGGGGTCAGCTATAAAGAATCGCGGAAAGATGAATGGCCTGCCTCTCCGATTTAAGTCAGGGGTACGACATCCAGTCCTTTGACCAGCGATTTGCATGGCAGTTAGTTCTGGTCCTGACAGTAGAACATCCACTTTAGTTACTGCAACTGAGATGTTTCTCCATCTGTCTCTCAGGACATCCTGTAGTTTGTCTCTGAGCTCAGTCACAGCTGCTGTCACGTCCTCAAAGTGTCTCAGAGGACGGATCTTGATGCTGGATGAGTGTTTAGACCTACTGAGTGCTGGCAGTGAGGGGTAGTTGAGGAGAAACTGGTTGTGATCCTCAGTGTGTGAGAGCTGCTCCAGCTCAGCGTCTTTCCTCTTCAGCTCACTGATCTCCAGCTCCAGCTTCTCTCAACATCTTTGACTCGACTCACTTCAGTTTCCTGCTGGGATCTGATCTGCTGCTTCACCTCAGAGCTTCTTTTCTGGAGGAGATGGATCAGCTGAGTGAAGATCTTCTCACTGTCCTCCACTGCTTTATCAGCAGAGACATTGATGGCCTCCACCTCCTGTTGAAGCAGATTCACATCTTTCTCTTGGTCCTGGATTCTCTGATGGATTTGTTGTCGACTCTCCTGGAGCTTCTTCTGCCTCTCAGCCCTTTCTGCTGCAGCTGGGACTGTTTCATGATCTTTATGTTCATTCATTAAGCAGAGATAACAGATACACTGCTGATCAGTACGACAGAAGATCTTCATCACCTCATCATGACTAGAGCAGATGTTCTCCTGCAGCTTCTTGGAGGGATCCACCAGCTTGTGCTTTTTTAATGGTGGAGTATAATAGTGAGGTTGGAGGTGATCCTCACAGTAAGAAGCTGAACAAGTTAAGCAGGACTTAACAGCTTTCCTCTTCCTTCCAGTACAGACATCACAGGCCACATCTTCAGGTCCAGCATAGCAGTGATCTACTGGAGCAGCTTCGAGTCCAATCTTCTTCAAATCTTCCACTAACTCAGCTAACATGATGTTTTTTTTTAGGACAGGTCTCTGCCTGAAGGCTTTCCTGCACTGAGGACAGTTGTAGATTCCCGTCTGATCTTCTCCATCCCAGTGGTGATTAATACAGTTCATACAGTAACTGTGTCCACAGGGAATCGTCACTGGATCCTTCAGTAGATCCAAACAGATTGAACAAGAGATTTTCTCCTGCTGAACTCCTCTCTGAGCCATTTTAGCTCTCAGTAATGAAAGTCTGAATCAGTCAAGTCCAAGTATAAATAGATGCAAGTTACTGCAAGTTACACCCACCTTAAAAATATGTGGATAAACTGGTATGACTTTGTTTCATAGCAGGAAGAAGACGTGCTTTCAGGCTGACTTATTCCTACAAGGTGTTTAACTTTTTCTGTTCTCCGTTTCCCCATATGTGGTAAAGATGAACAATTATAGGTTCTGATATTTATGTGAAATATTAATTAATATAAAATAAACAAAAATTACACAGTGACATAAGTGTGCACGAGTCAACAGAAATGCTGAATAATTGCATAAGCTTTAGAAAATACATTGCTGAAACTAATGTCTTAAAGCAAATAATGAGCACAATTCTGCACAGAATTGAAAGAGGACTGGGTGTGATCCTGGCATTAAATAAATAGAAAGCAATGTAACGTGGGTAGAGATGGGTAGAGAGTACCTGAATATTGTACTCAAGTTAGAGTACAACTACTTCAAGACATTTTTACTCAAAAAAGGTAAGAAGTAGCTTTCTAAGAAATTACTCAAGTAAGAGTAAAACCCCACAGATAGAAAATATGTAATCAACAAAGCTGGTGTAAAAACTAGAAGTTTGTAGGAATCTGTTTGTGTCTCCTTTTTTTGTTGAAATATGTTTGCACTTTCTTTGTTGTAGTTCTTGTGTTAAATAGAATATCCAGAGAATTCACTGAAATAGTGAGTACTAATAATTCTCAATATTACTGAAGTAATATTGTTGGACACTACAGTTTTGAACAACTGTAGAATCCAACAAATTATATATTTCCTTTACGTTTGTCAAAATCTGAGAAAAAATGTATTTCCTCCGCCTTCTCCCAGTGCTAACTAGAAACAACCAATCAGAGCCAGGAGTTGATTGTACGCTCCACCCTCAGCTCTCTGCCATGCTGCAGCTAATGTAACCCAGGGTAAAATCTGCCCTTATGCATTTCTGTACTGCTCTGAATGCATTTCCACTGGTTAAACTCACAGTCAGTCACTTAATGCATTCAGCCAGTTACAGTGTCTGGAGTGGTAATACAGACCTACTCCAGCTTTCCCCAGTCAGGTGTGAAGGGAGGCAGGCTGTGATGGTCTGAGCTCCCTCCAGCTCACCATACTGACACACAAACCACTTTCACCTCTTCTCCGTTGAGGGGAAATTGTGCAAATTGGACAAATAAAATCACGGATCACCTCTGTCAATGATGTGCGAAAAAGTAATGCAGTCACCCAACATAGCCTATGTTAGAGATTTTTTGGTATTATCATTTTGTTATTACTTATTTATATTCAGTCTAATGTTAATCAACAATAGTTAATATAGATTGTGATTTTTAGTTTAAAGTGGTCTCTTACTTCTGTGTCTCTGAACTGACTTGAAGGCCACGTCTGCCTGTAAATCTTTATGTGAAACAGTTAACGGTCTATTTCCCAGACCTTAAATTACGCTTCCACAGGTGGTCTTATCACTAAATACTCCCTACTTTAGAAACTGCCTGTGTGCAGTGATAAATATTGTCTGTGCTGTCCTCCGTTCCCCATCCTCCCTGTTTTTGCTTGATAATAAAAGACGAGCTGTAACCAAAGGTTTTTTAGAACGCTCGGTGAACGGCTTGTAGAAGCCGTTTGTTGAGTCTTCTCCTTTTGCAAAAGCTTTGTCATAATTATTCACATGCGTTGTCTGTGGTTCTTTTTAATGAAGGTTCAAGAAAATACCCATCAGCCTATCTTTTCAAGTCTTCATCAAGTGTCGGCCACCAGAAAGTAGGCTTCAGATTAACTGATTTAATTCAAACCTTAGTAATTATCATGTAACGTATAGCATCCTGCTTCACAGCTTTTAGGTACGACCATCCTGAACCTCCAAGAACACAGTCATCCTCTACTGTAAAACCAAACCATGTCTGAAATTATTCATCTTCTACAGAGTTTCTTCATCCTGTTAAAATGTGTTATTGGACCGGTCAGAACTGGACCTCCTTGTTTCCTCTGCTAAGTCCTTAGTAGCAACAAGTTGACCCTCCAAGTATGACACCCTGTACTCTGGGCTGGACGTAGAGAACTTGTAATTCAACAAGGACAGCACAGATAAGCTATTAGATTTTAATTTTTGAGCATTTTCATGTATTCCTCACATTTTACTGGGCTTGTAAAAACTTTCTACTCAGATGTCCAACTCATGAGCCGCTTTGAGTAGGGCTGTAGTGATACAATAATCTCACGATGCGATACACAATATTCTGCTCACGATACGATATATATTGCGATGTTCAGCAAACGATACAATTCAATACACTTTTGCGATTTTCTGAACGATTTTAGAGGGACAGAGTGATTTTGGTGACATTTTGTGACTGTTATAGAGTTGGACTGAATTAATTTAACTGAAAACTGATTAAAAGCTCCAACTACACAATTCCTGGCTCTGATTGGACACAGACTTAAAGTGGTGTTCAGATGTTTCATATCCAATTCATCCATAATCTTCCTCTTATCCTTGATCGGTTTGTAGATGCTGAGATACCCAGACTTCCCTTTCCTCCATAAGGAGTCCCAAAGCAATCCAACATAGTCATTCCAGCAAACAAATGTCCTTTCTTTAATATTATTTTCTTTGAGAATAAATTTGACTGTTAAATTAGTTTTCTTTCTGACAGATTTGTTGGTTGATTGGTGTTGACACTTTTTATGGTGAATTTTGCTGCCACCATGTGGCCAAATTGAAGTTAATATATTTAATTCAAAGATATTGGTTTTTGAAATGATTAAATGCAGCTGAGTAGTGCCTTCAATAAGATATTGTAAAGTGTGTGTTTGTGTGTGTTCTGAATCTGAACCACGTTAACGTCACAATAAAAATTATGTATGAATGTTGTTTCAGTGCTATTAAATACACCAGAATCAACATATCTAGAAGCTGAAAATGAAAACTGGTCATAAACTATTGTTTTCATTTCCATTAAAAATGTAGCTTATGTTTCATTATGCAATTATTTTGTTCTGTGTTGTTGTGGAACTAAATTGATAAGATATGATACAAGCTGTAACCTTCAGGCCATGAAGACTCTCTACTGTCCTTAGGGTCATAGATCTAGTCAAAGTAAAATCTTATCACACCAGAGGATGATGTATTTCGATACAGGATGTCGCCTCTCCTGTTTCTACACCCAAAGAAAGCTTATTTTCCCATGTAATGTGTGTGTTTTCACAGGGTAATGCTGATTGTATTTCTGTGTGAATGAGGGCCATGTGGGCTGTTGACTGCGTTTACAGGTGTTTGAATTACAAACATGTTTTTGCAATAAGTGACTGAACTCTTGAGCTCTTGATACAAAGCAGTTCTTCTGACAGTAAATCCCTAAAAGGCCTAAAATTCACTGCTTGGGTTGGAAGTATTGTGCATTTATATGATCAATTTCCTGCGACAGACTGGCGACCTGTCCAGGGCGTACCCCGCCTCTCGCCCGGAACGCCAGCTGGAGATGGGCACCAGCACCTCCCGACCCCATTAAAGGGACAAGGGTGTAGGAAAATGGATGGATGGATGGATGATCAATTTCCACAACTCTGCCCACTCCAAGGGTGAGCAGAGTTCTCACTCTGTGAGAGTGAGAATTTCACTTCACTGTCACTTCACTCTTCACTGTCTAGTGAAATAATCTCAGCCATGTTTGGTCATCGGGATGTTAGGGAAGTTTCCCAACTGCCGGATTTATCCAGTCTGGATGTTGCACTTAAAATAAGACAAAACTAACTTATATGAAACTTTTCAGCAAACTATAGTAGCTTATTTTAGGTCAATAATTCATTAATATTGATGAAAATGTATTAGTTCCACTTAGTTCAATTATATATGTGAAAATAATCTACCAATGGAATTAGAAAACTTTCATCAATATTAAGGAATTATTGACTTATACAAGTTCCTAATTTTTGCAGAAACGTTAGTTGTGACCAGAGGAGGATAGATTATCCAAATATTGTACTTCACTAAGAGCAGCAATATTTCAACATATTTTTACTCAAGTAAAAGTTAAAAGTATCCATCCAAAAAATTAATCAAGAAAGAGTTAAAAAGTATTTGGTAAAAAGTTTACTCAAGTACTGATCAAATTATCAATCATTTACTATTTAAACATTACATAATCAGATGGATAAAAGTATAAAGTTAAGTGGAATTTTTGGAATTTTAAGGACAAAGATGACAATAATTTATATAAGCTACAAAAAACAACATCAGGCCAGATAATTTTTTTTCCAAATCAGTTTCTTTCTCTGAAAAACTCCAGGTGTGTTTCTGTGTGTTTGATTAAAACATGTTTGTTTTTTATTCACTAGGAGAAAATCTGGAAATTTCACTAATGTAAGATAACAAATCATTCAAGTAAAATACTTATAGGAGTAAATGTTTTCAAAAGCATTAAGTAAATGTAACACAGTAAATGTTAATACTTTCTAGTCATCTCTGTAAGTTTCATCTTAAACCACAACCTCTTGCAAATGTCTCAAAAGCTGCTCCCAAAACCTTCAGCACATTATCTATTACTTACTCAGTTCTGCCTGGTTCATTATTCTGTGTGTGCATCAATACACGCTCTCAATTTTTTAACTGGTGCTAGTAATTGCTGCTTGTTAGCTAATTGCACAGACAACAAGCCTGTGTGCTACACCGTGAGACAGGACACTTAAAAATAACTAATTTATTTAAACTGCATGTGTGTTTGACTTGTGAGAAGGATAACAAAAAGTATTTTAATTTTTATTTTAAATATTATAATTTTGATTTAACGCTTAGCAACTTTGGAAAACTACAAAAATAATTCATTATTTTTATTGGCATACAAAGCTTTAGCACAAGTACAAAATAAAAGAGCTGGCTTTTGAATAATTTTGAAACCCAAATCCCAGTAAGTTTTACATTATTTTAAATGAACACATTTGATTTTTGAGCAGTGAAGAAATGGCACATAAATTAACATAAAGTTGACATGTTTAAAATGAGTATTTTAAACACATGGAGCTGGATTTTAATTTAACAAACTCAACAGAGCCTCCAAGATAAAGACAAACTCCAGCATACAGAGGCTGAGTGAATCTGGTCTGGACTCTGTGGATCAGAGTCACGGTTTCAGAGACGCTGTAGAAACACAGAATACCTGCTCTGTGGTCCAGATACACTCCGACTCTGGAGGAAACTGGACCTGGTACTGGACATCTCACATCATTGTGGATAAATATGTAACTTTTTTCATCACAACGCAATGCCCAGGAATTATTATTTGATCCAAATATAACTTGATCTGCCTGTGTAGATGAAACTGCTACACGAATAGCTCTTCCTCTCCACTCCACCTCCCAGTAACACCGTCCAGTAAGACTCTCTCTGCTCAGGGCAAGAAAACAAGGATTATTATTGCTTTCATTATAAAGATAAAATTGTTCTTGTTCATAAGAGACAGTTGCTTTTCTGTTCCCCTCAGATAATAACAAACCCCTGTGTGCTGTGATTGGATCTAAAGTTATTTCTTGTGAATATATTAGGAATCCAGCTCTCGTTTTTGGTTCTGGTTCTGACAGAAGAACAGTCACTTCATTGACTGTCACTGAGATGTTTGTCCATGTGTCTCTCAGGACATCCTGTATTATGTCTCTGAGCTCAGTCACAGCTGCTGTCACGTCCTCAAAGTGTCTCAGAGGACGGATGTTGATGCTGGATGAGTGTTTAGACCCACTGAGTGCTGGCAGTGAGGGATAGTTGAGGAGAAACTGGTTGTGATCCTCTGTGTGTGAGAGCTGCTCCAGCTCAGCGTCTTTCCTCTTCAGCTCACTGATCTCCTGCTCCAGCTTCTCCTGAACATCTTTGACTCGACTCACTTCAGTTTCCTGCTGGGATCTGATCTGCTGCTTCACCTCAGAGCTTCTTTCCTGGAGGAGACGGATCAGCTCAGTGAAGATCTCCTCACTGTCCTCCACTGCTTTATCAGCAGAGACATTGATGGCCTCCACCTCCTGTTGAAGCAGCTTCACATCTTTCTCTTGGTCCTGGATTCTCTGATGGATTTGTTGTCGACTCTCCTGGAGCTTCTTCTGCCTCTCAGCTCTTTCTGCTTCAGCGAGACGGTTTCATGGCCTTTATGTTCTTCCACAGAGCAGAGATTACAGATACACTGCTGGTCGGTACGACAGAAGATCTTCATCACCTCATCGTGACGAGAGCAGATGTTCTGGTGGAGGTTCTTGGAGAGATTCACCAGCTTGTGTTTCTTTAATAGTAGAGCATCATAGTGAGGTTGGAGGTGATTCTCACAATAAGAAGCTGAAGATGATAAACAGGACTTGATGGCTTTCATCTTTCTAACATTGCAGACGTCACAGGCCACATCTTCAGGTCCAGCATAGCAGTGATCAGCAGGAGCAGCTTGGAGTCCAGTCTTCTTCAGATCCTCCACTAAAGCAGCCAACATGACGTTCTTCTCCAGTCCAGGCCTCTTTATGAAGTCTTTCCTGCACTGAGGGCAGCTGTGGATTCTCCTCTGATCTTCTCCATCCCAGAAGTCTTTAATACAGTTCATGCAGTAACTGTGTCCACAGGGAATCGTCACTGGATCCTTCAGTAGATCCAAGCAGATTGAACAGGAGATTTTATCCGTCAGAGATCCACTCTGAGCCATTTTCCCTTTCAATAACAGCAGCTGTGTGAGTTTCTGTGTCTTGGATCTTTAATCAGTTTGAACTTTGATCTGAACTTGTAAAGCCACACCTGAAACTAAACCCTTAACAACTATGAATGTGAACTTTGAACCTGTAGTCTGACTTAAGTCAATGTCAGGCAGCCTTTACTGTTATTTATTTATCAGTGGATTATCTTGTTTCCAGGATAATCAACAAGACAATCTGTTTCCAGAGCTGCAGTCTTTATTTGTGCAAACATTGAGTATCAGTAAAGCTGCTTCATCTCTATAATTCACAGCTGAACTTTAAAGCTGACAGTAAGATATACAGAGAGGGTATTAGGTTCACCTCAACTCGATGGCAGAGTGACTTTTGTGGAGACTTTTCTGAATCATCAAGTTTTCCTCAAAGTTCAGCACAGACTAAAAACTGCATCAAAGTGCTTTACAAGAACAATAACATAAATAAAAACAGGGTGTCAAGCTCTACTTCAATTAAATGCCAGTGAATAAAAATGAGTTTTTAGAAGCGATTTAAAATGATCCAGGCTGTGGGCAGATCTTATGTGTAAATTATTCCATAAAATAGGAGCAGCTATAGAAAAAGCCTGATCTAATTTCTCTCCTGACATAAATGGAAATGAAGCAAATAACAATCCAGCCCAGAAAAAGCATTAGAAAAACAATCAAGATGTTTATTACATCATGTTTCCATCACTCATCTACATGGATTTGATCAACAACATTTGATCTGACAGACCAATAAATGTTGGTGTAATCAGGTGGTGAATAAAATCCTTAGATCAGAAACAGGAAGGGGCAGCACCCAAGGAAAATCCAACATCAACAAAACAAGACGGCGTTTCACGGGATGTACATCCCCTGATGTCGCTTCTAAAGGACATCTGGGGATGTAACTCATCAGGGATGCTGTTGACTGGGCCATGAAATCCAGAGGCTCAATGAAGCTTTTCAGGAGTTTTGATGACCTGAACAAATCCATACTTTATCAAACTGTTTGAAATTTCTGAGATTAAATGTGTTTTTTCTTGTCACTTTCCCCTTTTTATAGAAAAAAGCAAATGATTTCAGGATTTCCTGACTGTGTATTTAAAATGATCATGTTTCTGGTTTCATTCATCAGATTTTCCTGCAGCTGATTTTCCATCAGTCGCTCTACAAAACGGTTTCTCTGGTAGTTTCTATTTTCAGCTGATGATGAAAATAATAATCACTCAGAACTCAAAGTTATGAGCAATTTCATTTGACCTGTTTCACCTGCAGAACTGTGTATGTGAGCATTTATTCGTGAGAGTCTCTTCTAAAAGGACAGAAACACTTTGATATGATCATAACAGGAAATTACACAGTCCAGTCACATTAATGTGACCACCACGTACTTTCCACTTCAGAGTTAAATAACCAATCACAGAAGGCAGGTGGCAGCACAGTGCAGTTGAGCGTATATAAAGGGTGTGTGTGGGCTTCGGAAAACATTTCAATCGTTGGCGTAATGCAGAAACGAAGCGATTTATCCGACGTCCAAAAGGGCATGATCATTGGCTTTCGGGCCAAGGGTGGAAGCATTTCCGAAACGGCTGAGTTTGTGAACTGTTCGCGTGCCGCCGTGGTAAAAGTGTACCGTGCATGGCAAAATGGGACTGTCCAAAATCAACGACGTGGCAAATGTGGTGCACCACGGGCCATAGATGACAGAGGCGAACGACGGTTGCGGAGATGCGTTCGGGCAGATAGACGGGCTACCGTTGAGCAACTGACCACTAAAATGAACCAAGGGGCTACCACAAGTGTCTCCCAAACCACTATTCAGCGAACATTGCTGCGTCTGGGCCTCCGAAGCAGACGCCTGGTTCGTGCACCTATGCTGACTGGTGTTCATCGACGACGAAGGCTAGAATTTGCACGCCAGTACAGCAGCTGGACGTCCACTGAGTGGCGACAGGTAGCGTTTTCAGATGAATCGCGTTTTATGCTCCATCGGACAGATGGACGTTGGCGTATAAGGCGTGAAACCTCTGAAAGGAACCACCCTGCAACCATTGCAGGAACGGTCCAAGCTGGAGGCGGGAGCATTATGGTCTGGGGAATGTTTTCCTGGCATTCTCTGGGTTCACTGATTATTGTGGAAGGCACGATAGATCAATACAAGTACGCATCTGTCCTTGCGGACCATGTCCACCCCTACATGCGCATTGTTTTTCCTCAGGATGATGGCATCTTCCAGCAGGACAATGCGAGGTGCCATACAGCTGCCAGTGTACGTGCGTGGTTCGAAGAGCACCAGGATGAGTTTACCGTCCTCCCCTGGCCAGCAAACTCACCTGACTTAAACCCAATCGAGCATCTGTGGGACCATCTCGATCGAGTTGTTCGCGCCATGGATCCTCAACCGCGTAATCTAGCGCAGCTGGCCACGGCATTAGAGTCGGCATGGCTCAACATCCCAGAGAAGACCTTCAGGGACCTAAGTGACTCTCTTCCTGCACGTCTCGTAGCAGTTCGCTCTGCGAAAGGTGGTTATTCTGGCTTTTGACAGATGGTCACATTAATGTGACTGGACTGTGTAAATAATATATTGAGAGTAAAAAAAACATAAATTATGCTGATTTACAATACCATAAAATGATCTTTGTTTAGTAGAGTCTTCATCAATTATGATTTTTTTTAAGTTTTTTAACTTACCTTTTGGAGTTAAAAATGATCATTACGGACATTTTATGATCTATGAGTGACAGCTTTGAATCAGATATGAACAGTGACATCTAGCGTCCACCTCTGGGTACTGCAGCATAAAGCTAAATAAACAGGGATGAGTCAGGGATCCAGAAAAGATAAATTTCCTTCTGATGATGAAATATCATCTGCTCTTCTTCAGCTACAGAGTTATTTTAAACTGACCGTCAGAAGAATGAAAGAATATAAAATCAAGTGTTTATGTTAGACCCTTAAATCACATCCTTAAATGGATCTTCAGTTTCTGCTTCTTTGTCACTGTGAAAAGTAGTTTTCAAATGATGACGTCATTCACAGAGACACACAATCATGCACACACACATTCACACCTAGGGACAATTTGGAGTCATTATTTTTGGACTGTATGAACAAACTGGAGTACCCAGAGAAAACCCACCAGGCACAGGGAGAACATCCAAACTCCAAGCAGAAAGACCCGGGCTGGGAATCAAACCCAGAACCTTCTTGCTGCAAGGCAACAGCTCTACCAACTGTACAGCCCCAATAAAATATTTGCCATGTATTATATTTTTGGAATGTAGCTCGTCTTTCAAAGGGGTTGAAATCTGTTAAAATTAAGGTTCTTCATTGACTGAAATCCAGCTGAAAACTTCATTGTACAGATTTTCCCCTTCAAGTGGAAATATCCACAAGAAAAGAAACCTGACAAAATATGAAAGGTATACCTGCTGTGCTCACGATACAGATTGGTATGAAAACAGCAAATAAGTGACAAGAAAAACCTGAATTAAGACAAAAACACAGGAAAGATCTGCATGAAACAAGCTGGGACATTAACTCTGTTTGGTGACTTTGTGCTACTCTGTTCATTAAGCTGTAATTAAAGTAAAGTGAGACCTCACTCATGTTTATATAAAACTGAAAAAACAAACAAACAGAAGTGTAATATATTTTTAATTTCCTCAGTGAGAAAATAAGCTGTTTCAAAAATACATTATTTCAGAGCTTTTAATGATCTGAAATAAGATATTAAACAATTTGATGTGGTTTAATTTGAATGTTGAATAAGCCTCAATGTTTTCCCTTTATAGTTTTATGTCAAATATAGACATTTTATACCTACATTTAGTTCCATGAACATGAAGAAAATGTGAATGTTGTGTGTGGAGTGTCCGTCTCCTTCCACCTATTCAGGTTTCGTAATGGAGTCCTGGAGCAGCTGTCCCCGGAGGACAGACCTGCTTTTATCTGACACGCCTGCAGACAATCGGTGATTTTCTGGCTTTAAAAGGGTAAATGTTGAACTTTGACCCCATCCAGCTGTCACCATGATTGTTTGGTCTGTGCAGGTGGAGTGAAGATTTCTGTGTCCTACACTACATCGTCTCACAGGACAGGAAACCTCAGAGAATCACTGGTGAGAGTCGACAGTCACTCTGAGTTCATCTGAGTTCATGAAGAGATTTGTGGAAACCCACTGAAATGAACAAACAGTCCCTGAATGCATCATGGCTTTAGAGCAGTGATGATCATTAGTTCAGTTCCCTTCATTCCATCGTGTAATAAACACGCAGACAACGTGGCTTTGTTGACATTGTTGACATTCATAAAACAGGAAGAACAAGACTATGCTGAAAACACAGACATGTCCATCCCCATGATAACAGTTCCTACAATAAGCTTTTATTTATATAAATGATAACTAACATGTTAATAGATTGTTCCAAGCCAGACTCTCTCTCCAGTTAAACATCCTTACATGTCATGTCAATAATTGTGGAGGATTTGAACACATTATCTTTCAGCTCGAGGAGGAAAGATCAAAAAGTTTATTCCTAAATAAAAAGAATGTGGTGCTAAAGTTTTGCCCAAAACAAATATCTGCAGTAGCTCATAATGTGCTGCATAGTGATGTCTGACACAGTTTATAATTTATAAACTGGTTTCTCCACCTGCATTAGTCCATCTGAGGTGTGACTTGTTATAGGAAGAGCTGAGAGCAGCAGACAAGATCATGAAACAAAGAAATCTGAAACATTTCAAACTCCACTTTATTCTACTACAGAGTCAGCAGTAGGAAAATAATAAATATTCAAGTACAAAACATAATTTTGTGTAGATAAACAGAAGGATTTCTGTAGTGGAAAACATTAACATGATGTTTTCAGTTTTTAACGGTGTAAAGAATCTGTTTTCTGTTAATTCAGGTTTCCGTCCTCTGTTGAGTCTCTGTTGTCCGTCTACCCCTTGATTGAGGACACCTGTTTGTCTCCTGTGTATTTAAAGCCACTCGTGTTTCTTGTTGGGTCCACAGGAGTTTTGTCTGTCGTCACGTTTGCTGTCAGTTTTCTGTTTTACTACCAGTTGCTACCAGAGCTTAGCTCCTATTTGCTCACTCTGTGCTGCCTGGATTCTTGTGTTGTCATCATTAAACCAACATTTCCATGTTGGTTAAAGAGAAAAGCAGCAGTGTTTACCTTTGAAAAGGTGTCCAGACCAACACCATGAATAAGATAAAAGTCCAAAATCCTGAACGGCTGAAAAAAATCTAACAGAGATCAGCTGCTACCGACATCATAACCGAGACGCTGTTCTTTCTGTTCTCTGCAGCACCTGAACTGTGAATGCACCAACTGTCTGGGTCTTTATAGTGAAGAAGGAACGTCACTGTACAGGTTCCTGTACAAACCCAGTGGTAGCCGGGTCCTCTGCCTCTGCCTTGTAGGCGGGTCCTCTTTAGCTTTTCTCCTGACTCAGACTATCCTTTGAATGTCTTGAAGGTCCTGAAGTCGGTCTTGAGGGTTTTAGACAAACATCTTTGGTCCTTCCATTCTTTTGGATAGTAGACAAACCCACTCTGGAGAAGTGCTATAGAAGCAAGGCTGCCATGCACGAGCACCACCAGGCCCTCTGACAACCACCATCAGTCAAGTGTCCTGTCCAAGGACACAGTGGATAACATGATAAGTGCTAATCTGTTATGACACACAGAAAATATCATGCAGAAGGAAGCTTGCTTTGATCAATGACATCCATCACTCCTTTAGATCCTGGAATAAAGGTTTATTTATATATAGAAAATTACATTTTACATTTTTACAGCAGGAGGAAAGATCTCCAAGAAGAGAAATAAATTCTGTCCTTATGAGGAAGAAATCCTCTTCCTAAAACAAAAGTAGAATTTATTATCTCACCAGTTCAAAGGCACTTCCATTGTCAAAACCAAAGAATAATAAAAAATGTAATATAAGATAAAGTTGATATAAATGTACTTTTTCCACTGCTTAATTACATAATAATATGGAAGAAGGAACTTAATAGGTCAACCAGCCCCATTTTTTTTTATCTGTAATCAAACATCAAGAAGTTAAAAATCACTACATGACACATGATTAAGCAAGTTTATTAATCAGAAAAGATAAACAATTACATGTTTAAAGCATCAGAACTGGTAGAAGATCACAAGACACCTCAACTCAACTCTGAAAATGTAGAAATAGTTCCTGTGAAATAGAAAATTCAAACTGCTCTTCAACATGTTGACCACCAGATGACACCAAAGACGAGTGGATCCAGGAGCTTTTTCAATAGAAGCATCATAGCTTCATTTAATCATCACATGTAGAAGAGTGAACTTTTAGCATAAACCACATACATTTAAAACATGAAACAATAGTTTACATACATCATGTAAAAATACATGTTTTCTAGCTATATGACCAAAATGTCTTTTGGTTTAGGCCATTTAGAACAAACAAAGTTATTTCTATTTCCAAAATTTCTATTTCCAAAATAGAAATAATACAAGAAAGAATCAAACAATTTATTTATGATATTTGTCCAATAAAATGACTGATGACCAGATTAATGATGACAATTATGATAATCACAGTTTCCATCAGCTCATCTGTACATAGATTTGAACAACAGAAACATTTATTCAGACAAAGCAATAAATGCATATAAAATTATTTTACGTGGGAACCTCCAATGGGTGAACAGAAACTTGAGCCACAGCACCCAATCAAACTCCAACATCAACAATACTACAAACAAGCTGACAAAGTAGCTCCATAAACCAACTTGATCTCTGAGCAGAAATAGCAAGTTCTCAGTAAACAACAATGGAAACTAAAGAAATTGAAACTAAAATATGCATTTTGACCAACTGAACCTCATATCACTTCTGACTATTTAGGTTTAATAAACTCAGCAGAAGATCCTTCAGAAAGCCCAACTCCAACATATAGAGGCTGAGTGAATCTAGTCTGGACTCTGTGGAGGAGAGTCATGGTTTCAGAGACGCTGTAGAAACACAGAATACCTGCTCTGTGGTCCAGGTAAACTCCTAGTCTGGAGGAAACTGGATCTGGTACTGGAGTTTCAACTCTGTCATGCCAGAAAGTATAACAACTTTTGTCAAAATATAATGACCATGATTTGTCATTGAATCCCAGTATAGCATCCATTGAACTTCCTGCTCTGCTGATGTTCTTGTATGAAACGGCAACATAAATTCCCTCTCCGCTCAACTCCACCTCCCAGTAACAACGTTCAGTCAGACTCTCTCTACTCAAGACCTGATTATAAACAATAAATCTGTCTGGATGATCAGGATAAGACTGTTGTTTCATAAATGTTACTTTTCTGTTCCCCTCAGATAATAACAGATTTCTGTTTACTGTGTTTAAATCCAGAGTGATTTCTTGTAAACATTTTAAGAATTCATCTTTGTTTTTTAGTCCAGACAGTGAAACATCCATCTCAGTGATTTTCACTGAGATGTTTGTCCATGTGTCTCTCAGGATGTCCTGTAGTTTGTCTCTGAGCTCAGTCACAGCTGCTGTCACGTCCTCAAAGTGTCTCAGAGGACGGATTTGATGCTGGATGAGTGTGTCGACTCCCTGAGTGCTGGCAGTGAGGGGTAGTTGAGGAGAAACTGGTTGTGATCCTCTGTGTGTGAGAGCTGCTCCAGCTCAGCGTCTTTCCTCTTCAGCTCACTGATCTCCTGCTCCAGCTTCTCCTGAACATCTTTGACTCGACTCACTTCAGTTTCCTGCTGGGATCTGATCTCCTGCTCCAGCTTAGAGCTTATTTCCCGGAGGAGACGGATCAGCTGAGTGAAGATCTTCTCACTGTCCTCCACTGCTTTATCAGCAGAGACATTGATGGCCTCCACCTCCTGCTGAAGCAGCTTCACATCTTTCTCTTGGTCCTGGATTCTCTGATGTATTTGTTGTCGACTCTTCTGGAGCTTCTTCTGCTTCTCAGCTCTTTCTGCTGCAGCTGGGACTGTTTCAGAGTAGATATTGTCCTGGAGATTCTTGGAGGGATTCACCAGCTTGAGTGTTTTAAAAGCAGGTAATTCACAATCAGGTTGGAAGTGATTCTTATAGGACAAAATTAAGCAGACAAGACAGGACTTGACAGCTTTCATCTTCCTCCCATTGCAGAAATTACAGGTCACATCTACAGGTTCCCCAACGCAGTGATCAGCTGGAGCAGCTGAGAGTTCAGCCTTCTTTAGATGCGCCACCAACCTTGAAGTTTTTCTAAACATCAGGTCTCGGTATGAACTCTTTCCTGCTTTGAGGGCAGCTGTAGATTCTCCTCTGATCTCCATCCAAGTAGCCTTTAATTCAGTTCATACAGTAGCTGTGTCCACAGGGAACAGTCACCGGATCCTTCAGTAAATCCAAACAGATGGGATAAAATAAGTTTCCTTGGATTAGCTAAACTCCACTCTTCTCTGTTTCAGCTCTCAGTAATATTGACTGTGTGAGTTTTTCTTCCCTACAAAGAAATTTGCCTTGAGCTCAGTATAAATTTCAGGTTAGGAAAGGCGTATCACTGGTTGCTCCTGTTGTGACTTGTAAACTGGAGAGGGAGGGAACACTTCGGAGAACTTTGAACTGAACACTGTCTACTCATCCTTGAATATGTTTTAAAACTGAATATATTTTTTTCAAGGTTTATTGGCTTTAGTGGCCTTTATTTGAAAATTAATTGCCAGGAAGGCGGGTAATGAGAGAATGGAAGACATGTGGCAAAGGTTACCAGGCCGGGAATAGAACCTGACTTGAAATCACACTTGAAAGTCCTGCAGATAGAGACTGAAGTTTCTAGGTTCATGGTATTCCGGTCTGATCTGCTTCCCCAGAACCAGAGCCAAATATTGAGAAGCAACATTCAGCCTCTCTGCTCCACAAATCTGAAATAACCTTCCAGAAAACTGCAAAGCAGCTGAAACTGTTGTGATCGGTGTTTTTCAGTATAGTTATTTTGAGATTTTCTGTGTTTAGTCCTGTTTCCCTGAGTCTCTGTCCTGTCCTCCCTGTTTATTGATCCCAGCTGTGTCTAGTTTCTTGATTACCCTCCCTGTGTATTTAAGTCCACCTGTTGTCTTTGTCTGGGTCGGATCCTCGTCGTGTATCATCGTGTTTCTTTGTGCCGCTGTTATTTTGGATTTATCATTAAAACCACTATTCTTCATATTCATCCTGGCCTGCCTGCGTGTCTCTCACCTCAGCAATAAACCAAATCATGACAGTAGGATCCGACCACACAGAAGGTGAGAGACGCAGAAGGCGGACAAGATGGTGGAGCCCGTGGCGGTGGTTTGGAGAAGTTCCGCTGGAGGAGTTCTGTGGCGGAGCTCTGCTGTGGGGATCGTGGCTGGCGATCCCCCTGCCTGGAGTGGAGCCAAACCGTCACCGCCGTCCTGAGCTGCCGGAGATCCCGGCCCCTGGGCCACGCCTGCAGCTGCCTCCGGTTCCTGCGCCGAGGCAGCGTCAGTCCCTGCTGCCGACGATCCCCGCGCCGAGGTGGCGCCGTCAGTCTTCCGAGTTCCCTGAATCTTTCGAGTTCCCAGAGTTTCCCCGTGTTTCCTGTGGGCCCACCTCCCGAGTTTGCAGACGTTCCTCCCGAGTTCCCTCCAGAGCCAGTTCTTCCCGAGTTCCCTCCAGAGCCTGTTCCTCCCGAGCCTCCGCCTCCACCCGAGCCGGCTCCTGGTGTTCCTGGTGCTCCTTCCGACCTTCCTGCCGGCCTTCCAGGGCCTCCAGCTGACCCTATGGGCCCGAGCGCCTCCTGCTGCGGTGCCGGCGGAGACCGCCGAACCTGCCTCCACATCTGCGCTTCCTGGGCCGGCGGCTGAAACCACCGCAACCGACTCCACGTCTGTGCTTCCGGCGCCGCCGCCGGACTGTCCATGGCAGGTCCCGCCCTGACCGTGCCTTTGTTTTTGTTTTTTGGAACTGAGTAATTCTGTTTTTGTTTCCCGTGGACTCATTGATCAAAATACTTAATGTGAAGTTACTTAAGATTTGGATGATATTTGAAACAATATGTTTAACGCTCGTTTCATAATTTGGTGACTGATCTTTTTATGATGTAGAACACTTTGAACTGTTCTTTTTTTTTTTGCTTAAATCTGATGATTATCATGAGGTGGTGAGGAGAGACGCAGAGACCCAGGTATGAAGATAATGATGGTTTTTAATGGTGAAGATGCTCAAACAGGCGGCACGGCACAGAAGTTAGCACGCAGCTAAATACCGGTAGCACTGACAACAAAGACTGACACGATGAGCTAATGCCCACACAGGACTTCACAGTTCAACTGTGCAGGCAGAGTAACTATATAGACGACATGGACATACATTACACAAACTTAGACAATAGACAAGGACCCGACGAGGAACACAGACAACAGGTGGGACTAAATACACACGGGGTAATCAAGGGAACGAGACACACCTGGGAGACAATCAACTGGGAAGCCTCAGAGATGGAGACTCAGGGAACAGGATAACAATAAACACAGGAAAAAACTCAAAAATAAACACAGAAAACCACGGATCACAACAATGAAGTGGACATTTATAGACAGTGCTGCTTAATACAATGAAGAAAATAAGTATTTGAACACCCTGCGACTTTGCAAGTTCTCCTACTTAGAAATCATGGAGGAGTCTGAAATGTTCATCTTAGCTGCATTTGTCTGGATTCACATTTAGCACAAGTTCAGACAAGTATACTGAAAGTACCTGAGCCGATGGTGCAGATTACAGCCAACAACCGTTGAGATGATGGTAATCTGAGGTGCACCTCTCTGCTGCTGCTTCACCCACCAGTGTTTTCTGAAACTTGTAATAAGTGTCTTAATACAAGCTGAAAAATGTAACTCATGAGAATCTATTAAAAACTTCATCCAGTCTTAACCCTTTAAATAATTCAATCTTTTGATTTAGATTTTAATAGAGGAGGAGCTTCTGTACTGATAGACCGCTGGAGGACTGATATATCAGATAACGCAATGCGAGCAATGTGCTGTCTGACAGAGCATTGCTTATCAGATAGAGCATTGTTCTATCTACAAAAGTGCAAAAGCATACTGATAGCGCTCCAGTTTGTGATTCACCTCTCTTATAGAGACCAGTATTCTGGTCTCCCGAGTATTCTGGTCTCTATAAGAGAGACCAGAACACTCCAGACAGGAATTTGCTCCAGACAGCATCCAGTTCAGAGAGGTATCAGTGTGCCATGAAGCATTGACGATCAAGAATTAAACTGTTCACCTAACAGTCATATTTTTGGATTGGTAAAGAAAGAACAATTCTTTCTTCAACAAGAAAAAATTGTTAAAGAAAGATTATGTTTTGTTTTACTGCAAACCTTGATTGTTTTATAGCAAGACTTTCTGTGTAGAAAGACTTGATTTGGGATTCAAATTCAAAACCTTGCAATAAAACAACAGTGCTAAAAGCATGCAACAACATGCAACTCATGTTTAGAGGTGATAAACTGTTCCACACTGAAGAATTGAACCTCTGGGCATGAGTCCAGGTGTTTTTGTCAGTACAGCAGAACTCTGAGACATCTTTCCTGTTAGTAACTGCTGTTGCATGTCTGAACATGTTGCTGCGGTGAATATCTACGTCACATAATCAGCACAAGTTAAGACAGGAATGTTGAAAGTACCTGAGACAACTAGAGAGCAGAAACAGTTGAATGTAATCTAGCTCACCTCTCTGCTGCTTCTGAAAATGGTAAAAGTGTTTTAATGCAAGTTGGAAAGTGTAACTCATGGGAATATTTTAGAAACTTCATCCAGTCTCCCTTAAATAACTATCATGTTACAGTTTCCATCAGCTCATCTGTACATGGATTTGAACAACATCATCATTTGGATTGACAAAATAATACATATAAATGAAATCAGTTTAGGTGAATAAAAGTCCCGTTGAGCAGTGATGGCCTCTGTGGCTGAACAGAAACAGGAATTAGCAGCACCCAAACAAACTCAAGCATCAACAAAACAAACAAGATGACAAAAAAGCTCCATAGAGACAGCATGGATGTATTTATATATACTTCAACATATAAATAGATACTGAAATGTGACGAAATTAAAGGCTTGAATCTTTAAAATGTTTCACTGAGATTTTGCCCTTCATATAAAATACACATTTGATTAAAAAAACCCTTATTTCTGTTAAGAAAATCTTAGCAATGCATCTCTTTAAATTACTATTTTTGATTAGCATTGCGTTAACCTAAATGAAATTAACTGTAATAGTTAAAAATCAAGCAACAAACATGCTTCAGAAAGAAAACAGAAAAAATGACAAAGAATCTGCAAAATATTCACTTGAAGGGTCATTGAATGATTAATTAAATGCATATTAATTCTGACTGACACACAAGCTACCATACAAAAAATATCAAAATTTATGATTCATTTTAAAAAAACCTGCAGGCTAAACCAGGGCATTGGCTGTGGACCTCACAGTGCACCCTCCTGACAAAAACACTATCTGTATAGTTAATTAGTTAAAAAAAAAGTATATTACAGTCTAAGGTGTGGTCTGTGATTGTCCAGAGGGAATGATCACCAACAGGCTTATTTTCAATTAAGTCTAAGAAAATAAGATGTTTACAGCTGAATTATTCTGTTAGTAACACATGGTGTATATATATCAGATATACAGATGGCCTATTTAAACTGTATATAGTTTCAAGACTGACTAGGATGAGAAAAATAACTAAAGTCATCAAAACTGTAATTATACAGTATTATACGCTAGATATTCAAATGAGTCCATCACTTTGGAAAAAACATGAAACATATAAAAGAAAGACAACTAAATCATCTTATTTAATTACCTATTTCAGCAAAGTTACTCATAAAACAATCTCTTAGTACGCCTCGATGATGGTCAGGTCAAAACAATGTCTAGAGGTCTGGCAAAATGATGAAAGACAAAAAATATGTAAGTTTTGAAGTGGTGTGTAAAAGACTGACATGACACTGTCATGAACATGAAGAAGTCTTCATGAATGGTTATGACTGCTGTCATGAAGTGTTATTTGGTAAATAATGCAACTTTTAATGCAAATTTGCATCAAAAATTGAATTAAATATGTATTAAAACTGTCAAATTTGAATTATTTGGTATATAATGACCCTTTAGTACAAATTAGCATTACAATTTGCATTAAAAGTGTCATTATTTACCAAATAACACTTCATGACAACAGTCAAACACTCATATGTTCAAATGTTCATGACAGGTGTTATATCACGTTTATGACAGTATCATGTCAGTCTTCTGCACCCCTTCAAATAAAGTGTTATAAAAAAAACTTGATTTTATTGAGGCATGATCTCTTATTTGTGATGTCTCCAGCATCCCACTAGTTTATTTGAGTAGAATGGATGTCAAACAGCAGAAACATCAATTAGTTTTATTTTTCTTTCTTTAGTTTTTTTTTTTTTTTACAAAAAAGATTTTGTCTTTTGGTAGGTCTTGGACTTTGTATTTAGTCTGACTTTGTCTTTGAAACCATTTCAAATATATTTAGTTAGTTTCAGCTAAGTTGTCCAAATCTTTCTCTACATATATGTCTATTTTCTACACATCTCATTATCTCATTTCTGTCACTTTATCCACTCCTGGTTGTTATCTTACCTTCAGGTTTGTTGGCTGGTTGGGTTTTGGCCAGTTTTAGGTTGAGTTTTGCTGCCACCAAGTGGCCAAATTGAATTTATTGGATATATTTGAAGTTGGTCAAAGATTTGTGTTGCTGAAATGATTAAATGCAGCCCTAAGGATGGCCTTCAATAAGACACTGTTTCCTGTTTGTGAAGTGAGTGTGTGAATCTGAATCACATGTTAATATGGGAAAAAGATAAACTTTAACAATATTTAAATATAATTTACTGACACCTACAATAATACAGCTTATAGAGTATGGTTTCAATGCTACTTAGTACACTACATCATTCAACTTTTCTGACAGCTGAAAATGAAAACTGGTCATAAACTGTAAATGTTTTTTATTTTAACTTTGTTAAGATTTACATTTCCTTGTGTAATTCTTTTCTTCTTATCAGTTTAAATTGATGAGTTTGAAACTGATGTGTGCAGGTCACTGCTGTAGCTCAGCACATTGGCTACAAACTGTAACCTAGATACTGTGGAGGTCACCTCTGTTCTCATAGGACCTTAGATCTAGCCAAAGTAAAATCTTATCTCTTACAGAGGAGGATTTGTTTTTATACAGAACATTGTCACCTGATTGCTGATTTGTTTCTGTTTTGCTGCATGTATGCAGCAAAACATTTAGAATAATTATTTTTCCAAGTGACGTTTGTTTGCTGGTTAATGTTTGCAGATTGTGTTTCTGTGTCCATATTGGCTATTGATTGTATTTACATGTGTTTGAATTACAAATATGTTTCCTCATTAAATAACTAAATTCTTCAGAGTCTGGTTACAAACAATTCTTCTGACAGGAAGTGAACTGCCTAAAAGGCTTAAAATTCATTGCTTGATTCAGGGTATTGTCTGTTTATACAATCGATTTCCACAACTCTGGTCTTTGAGTGAGAAATTCTTGCAAGTAAGCCATCGGGCTGTTGGAGAGGTTTCCCCAACAGCCCGATATATATTTTGTTGACTACACGGACTATATCACGTCTGTGAGGATTTGGGTTTTCACAGTGTGTTTATTTTTGGCTTCTGTTTCTTGTGAGTCTCTGTGTTGTCCTTTCAGCCCCTAATTGTTCCAAGGTGTGTCTCGTTTCCTTGATTACCCCGTATGTATTTAACTCCACCTGTTGTCCTTGTCTTTTGTCGAGTCCTTGTCAAAGTAAGTCGCATCGTCGTTTGTATGTATGAGTCGTCACAGTAGAACTGTCATGTCCTGTGTCGGCTTCAGCTCTTGTGTGCAGTGTCTTTATTTTTGATCAGTTGCTATCAGTAGTGATGGGCAAATGAAGCCTCATGAAGCAATGAAGCTTTCCAGTTCTTTACTTTGCAAAAAGGTTCGTACTCGATGCTTCATTCATGATTCACTAGTGACATCTGCTGGTGTAACTGTAACAGCCTTGTCACTCAGTTGGATCATACTTCTAAATATTACTAAATGCAATATTGTCACAAAGTTTTCATCAAACTCATATTTAGTAACAGGAGGATCAATGAAACCATATTTAATTGTCATATATTTTAATTATTAAAATGATTTGTAGTCAATCTAATCCTGGTATATATTTAACAGTGGTTGTGTTGGGTTTTCTTTTATGTCAGACAGATTTGACAAAGACATTTGATGTTTTAGTGTCTTGGGAGTCCAGAGCATGTTGGGGCTTCACTTTTTCTGGGATTTATAATTTAGCTCTGATCCCTTATATTTGGCTACATGCAGAATTTTAGTTCCGCAACACCATTAAATTTGTTTATGCTGTGAAAGACTGATATATCTTTGCTAATCAGACTACAAATAGTGGAACTTTGAAGAAGGTGAGAAATTGGGAGTTGGAGGGTTAATTATTTTTATCTAAGAAGAATTTATTGTGAGATCATCTCAAAGTTTTCCCAAATGTCAAATTTTCCTCTTGCTGGCTCCATTTCAGACAATCAATCAAGTTTACTTGTGTAGCACATTTCAGCAACAATGCAGTTCAAAGAGATTTACATAATAAAATCACAAAAATATAGTCATAAAAAACATAATCTACAATTGAGAAAAGCAGCAACAAACATTACATTTTGATGAGTGTCATCATCAATACACATCAAATATGTCGGTCAATGTTCACTGAAGACAAATATTCTCCTCTGATGCGAGACCAAATGGACAACCCATGAAGCTGCACAGTTCATCGCTTTTATTTTGAAAACCGACACGCAAAATGAAGCAGTCACGTGACCTAGGTAATGCGAGGCCTCTTTTGTTGCCAGTCACGTGGTTTTCAGCAAGATGACGCAAGCCTTGAAGCGGGGCTTCATTGGTATAAGCCTCGAAGCCTGGATTCACATAGCCCATCACTAGCTGTCAGTGATTAGCCTTAGCCTCTGCTTCACTATGCTGCTTGCTCATTGTGGACTGTTTGAGCTAATAATTCATCATTAAATCACCATTCACCTGCATCTCCTGGACTCAGCTGCGTCCATTCTCACCGTCACATCCTCACTTCATGACGTCACCTCTAAAGACTGTGTGTAATGGCAACATCTGATTCATGCAAGTATTATTGTCAGTCTTTTTTTAATTTCATAATTGTGAATATTAGTACTATATCCATTCACTCGTCCTTGATAAGTTTGTAGCAACAGTCATTAACTTTGTCAGTAACACAATAAAATCACTGGGATAAAGTTTGTTTTGGTCTGTGGCCTGCAAAGATGGCATCGAGTGACTGAACCTAAACGCCCCACAACGTCTGACCCAGTGACGTTGGTTCTAAAGCTCTATTGGCCAATAGTAGAGTAGAAGGTAGCTCTCCTCATTAACATAATGATGCATCCGAAAAACGGCAAGAAAAAAAGGGAGAAGCAAAAAAAGCCAAAGCAAAATATCTTTTTCTTGACAAAAACGCATGTTTAGGGGATATAAAAAAGAAACTATATACATTACTTGACGGAAACTCGTGTAAGAAAGAGGAAAAACTAAATATATATTTCTGCTTTAATTATGTTGATTTTGGTCCTCCATAGTAGAATACCTATGTGGTTAATATTAACATACACTTCTATTGCTTTCCTTCTGTTTCAGATAACACATATCTGTACTCTTGTTATTTCCGCTTGAATAAAGCATCTAAACTACATACTTGGAATTGGGCTTCTCCTTTTGACCAAGACCTCTTTAGTTGACAAGCAATCTGAAATGTGTGCATGTTAGGGGCCACCATGTCAGAGATTTAATACCAGAATACCTTTGATATTCTTTATTATTCTTTTACAAATGTTCACCAGGATGAAAAATTAAATCAAAATCAACTAAAAGTAACATAATTTAAGATTATTCAGATTTGTTCAATACAACAATGTCACACTAATATAATTAAAGTAGAAAATGTTAATGATGAAAGTTAATGATTGCTGTATAAAGTCTCATAAGAAGAAAACGCATAAAGTATCTTAATGTAATCAATGTAGTTTACTAGACAATTCCATTCAGAAGCTCAGCTCTTCTCTACATAATAGGGAGAAATTTTGCATAACAAATAAATCGAGAAATGATTATGACAAATAAGTTCCATAAAGAAAGCTGATATATGAGCAGTGAAGAAATGCCAACAACGAACTCTCATCAACAATGACGGAGACTAAAAAACTGAAGCTAAAATACACATTTTAATCAACCGCACATCAGATCACTGCTGACTATTCAGGTTTAACAAACTCAGCAGAGGATCCATCAGAAAGTCTAATTCACTCAGCATGCAGTGGCTGAGTGAATCTGGTCTGGACTCTGTGGAGGAGAGTCATGGTTTCAGAGACGCTGTAGAAAGACAGAATACCTGCTCTGTGGTCCAGGTAAACTCCTATTCTGGAGGAAACTGGACCTGATACTGGAGTTTTAACTTTGTTGTGTAAAAATGTGTAACAATTTCTGTCACATCGCAGTGACCAAGATTGGTCATTGAATCCAAATAGACATCCATCTGATCTTCCTGCTCTGCTGATGTTCTTGCTTGAAACTGCGATATTAACTCCTCCTCCACAACCATCTGTCCCTCCTGCTTTCCACTCCACCTCCCAATAACAATGTTCATTCAGACTCTTTTCACTCAGCACTTGATAAAAATCAGTAAATCTGTCTAGATGATCAGGATAAGACTGCTGTTGGTTTGTTAGTGTTACTTTTCTGTTCCCCTCAGATAAGAAAAGAAATATGCTTGCTGTGTTTGGATCCAGAGTGATTTCTTGTAAACATCTTAATAACTCAGTTCTGGTATCTGGTTTTGACAGTAAATCATCCACCTCAGGGACTTTCAGTGAAATGTTTGTCCATGTGTCTCTCAGGACGTCCTGTAGTTTGTCTCTGAGCTCTGACACAGCTGCTGTCACGTCCTCAAAGAGTCTCAGAGGACGGATCTTGATGCTGGATGAGTGTTTAGACCTACTGAGTGCTGGCAGTGAGGGGTAGTTGAGGAGAAACTGGTTGTGATCCTCTGTGTGTGAGAGCTGCTCCAGCTCAGCGTCTTTCCTCTTCAGCTCACTGATCTCCTGCTCCAGCTTCTCCTCAACATCTTTGACTCGACTCACTTCAGTTTCCTGCAGGGATCTGATCTGCTGCTTCACCTCAGAGCTTCTTTCCTGGAGGAGACGGATCAGCTCAGTGAAGATCTCCTCACTGTCCTCCACTGCTTTATCAGCAGAGACATTGATGGCCTCCACCTCCAGTTGAAGCAGCTTCACATCTTTCTCTTGGTCCTGGATTCTCTGATGGATTTGTTGTCGACTCTCCTGGAGCTTCTTCTGCTTCTCAGCTCTTTCTGCTGCAGCTGGGACTGTTTCATGGCCTTTATGTTCATCCATAGTGCAGAGATAACAGATACACTGTTGATCAGTACGACAGAAGATCTTCATCACCTCATCATGACGAGAGCAGATGTTCTGGTGGAGAGTCTTGGAGGGATTCACCAGTTTGTGCTTTTTTAATGGTGGAGCATCATAGTGAGGTTGGAGGTGATTCCTACAGTAGTTAGCTGGACATGATAAACATGACTTGACAGCTTTCCTCTTCCTCCCAGTACAGACATCACAGGCCACATCTTCAGGTCCAGCATAGCAGCGATAAGCTGGAGTAGCTTGCAGTCCAGTCTTCCTCACATCCTCCACCATCTCTGCTAATATGATGCTTTTCTTCAAGATAGGTCTTCTTTTAAATTTCTCTCTGCACTGAGGGCAGCTGTATTTCCTCCTCTGATCTTCTCCATCCCAGTGGTCTTTAATACAGTTCATACAGTAACTGTGTCCACAGGGAATAGTCACCGGATCCTTCAGTAGATCCAAACAGATGGAACAGGAGATTTTATCCATCTGAACTCTTCTTTGCTCCATTTCATCTCTCAGTAACGAAGACTGTGTGAGTTTCTCTTATGCATAACAGAAACTTGTTTCAGCTCAGCGGTAAATATCAGGTTACTAAAGGGCGTGTCTGTTTCCACCAATCATCACACTTGTAAACAAAAGAGGGAGGGAACAAGAAAGAACTTCGAACAGTTGAGAGAAAATGATCATTCAGTAGTTGACACCTGTAAAGAGGTATGAATACTTCTCTTAGTATATGTGATTCATCTAATAAAAGCAAAGGGAAGAATCAGTAACTTGAATCTCCTTGGTAAAAAGTTTTTTTCTTTTTTCTTTTACATGAATTAGGTTTTACAACTGAGTGAATTTAAAAAGGTTGCTCCGCTCATGTTGAAGCACTCCATGTTTCATTTCTAGTTGGAGTCCACTGGAGAACAAAGTGAAGTTGCTATTAAAATTATTTAAAAAATTAAGATTTTTGTCTGAGTGTAAATATTTAACCACAGTCAAACAGAGCTACATACCCAGAGGCAAATCCTGCAGATGGAAACTATGGATCAAATCTTTTTCTGGGTTCATGGCATTATTGTCCCTCCACTCTTATCTGCACCTAAAATTAAAGTGTGCAGAATTTTAAAAATTTTATTTTAATAATCTCACATTGAACCGTTAAGAATCCAGCCTTTAATTTCAGTTCATGTCTTTTATTCAAACTTCAAAATAGGAAAGACAATAAAAACATATTCAAGTAAGACAGATGTGTGTCTTCATCTGTCAAAATTACTTCAAAAAAAAATCTGTTAGCCAAAGTTTTCCCAGTCAGAGCAGTTATTACTAAATGACAATTAGATTGTGCTCGCATAAAGCTTTTTCAAGCCCAGATTAGAGGGCCTCAGTGGATTTTCACTCCTGTTTAATCCCACTCTCAGAAAAAAAATCTTGTCCCATCACAATCCCAATTCATAAAAAGTCTAATTTTCCAGTTGTCTCTGCTAATAGTAAAGGAGGTGGCTAGACTAAAGGTTAGCTGATGGCTAATAGCGGACACAGTTTCCAGTAAGCTTCATAGCGTAGGTTCCTTCACGGTCGAGCTGGTGTGTTACATCACGGTTAAACTTTAGTATTGGGTAGATGCAGATCCAATTGTTTCAAACTTCAACAAAGTCGATGCCTCCAGCAAGCAATTGTTTCTCAACAGTCGAGGGTCCAGACAAAACAAAGTGCAGAACAAGGGGCTGGTTTTTACCAGACTATCTTTCATCATAACCTTTATTATACATCATTAAACCAATAACAGTTATCTCCTGTTTTAAATAATCAATGGATCTTACATACTCTTTCCTGATCCAGACTGTTTTTTGATTTTGCTCCAGATCTGCTTCACATAAATGTTGGTTCTGTTTCATAAGATGGACTTCTTGAATTTTAATAATTACCTAAACTTGTTCCTGAAAGCTGCCAATTTTAACTCTCTCTATTACTAGACTGATTGAAACATAAACATAACTTTAACACTGAAACTGAATCTGCATAAACACTGAAGCAAGTTAAATTTTCAAAGTTCGATTGAAGATTAATTTTAATAACCCTTCTGGCCTTTAGAAGAAGCTTAAACATTATCATTTAACAGCAGTTTGAATTGATTTAAATGTCTTCATGTTTTGCTTTTTAATTTGTTTTTATATTTTACTTGCACTGTGACAGACTGGCTACCAGTCCAGGGTGACCCCGCCTCTCGCCCGGAACGTCAGCTGGAGAGGCACCAGCAACCCTCCCAACCCCAATGAGGGACAAGGATGTACAGAAAATGGATGGATAAATGGATTTTACTTGCATCTTTGTTGTGTATCTTCATTGCATTTTGGTTTGCAAAGCACTTTCCCCAGCACGGGTTATTGGAAATGTGCTTCAAAAATGACTATGACCTTACAATTTGATGAAACTGATTATTCTTTTTAGTCTGTTGTGTTAACCACGAGGAACGACAGGAGTTACTCTGGCTGGGAAATCAAGCTTACAGCTGATTCAAGAAACGATAAAGTGACACCAAAATTTGTTCTTTTAAAGAGACAGTTTGCGTCTTGCACATCTACAAGCAGGACCACCGTGTTGTGTTTCTTTAGTCCAGAAACATTATAGTGAGATTAGAGGTGAATTCTTAAATAGATGGGACAAGAGCGTTTCTCCAGCTGAGTTTCTGTGAGACATTTTGCCTATCAGGGATAGCAACTGCTTAAGTTTCTCTTTCCTAGAGGTTATTTTGAGATTTAATTTGGACATGTGACTCATTCAATCAGACGTTGAACTCTTCCATTTTATTTCTGCCCACTGACATCTAAAGGGTTGAGTGGGCAATAAATGTCAGAGTGAACAAAGTGGAGTTTACAGTGTAATTTAGTAGGAATCACACTTTCCATGACTTTAAAGGAAAAGCAACTGTTTGAAACAGAAACTGGTTATCTCTTTTTACAGCAGCATCAATAGTCCCAAGGTTTGTGTTTAAAATGTAGATTCAGATTTAATCATCACTTTATCTAATTTTGACATCCGTTTTTCAGTTTTAGAAGTTAAATCACCTCCAACAAAAAGCTAATTCTTACAGTATCACTAAAATCAAACAAACTGCTCCTTCAGTTTGACCAGCAAATACATTAAGAAACTATTCAAACTAAGCAAACAGCTTGTAAAGCCACACCTGATCATAAAATGAAGCGACCTTTGAACCTACAGCTGAAGCTTCACTGAAACCAAGGCCAGGAATCTCTTATTATCCATTTAGAAGCAAATCATGACAGATGATGTTTAGAGTTACAGTTTCTATGTGTGAACAACACTAAGCTACTGGAGCAGGAAGGCTGCTTCATCAATATAATTTGCAGGATATTCGGGTACAAACATATATCCAGTTTATACTCCTAACTGGATATAAAACCTTAGTAGATGGTAGCAGAAGAGGTGCACAGCAAAGTGTTTATTGATTTGGAAGTAGAGAGGAACCGATTTAAAATGCTTCATCATTAGAATAAAATGAATGTGTGGAGACCCAGTTTGGTGAGCCGTTGTCCTCATACAGAAAGTTAACAGGGCAGTCAAGAGTATACTAGTACTGTAAAGGTCCCGACATACTTCATGTGACACATGACAAGAACTGAGTCATTTAGTTTGCAGTGAGGCATCCACCTGCCAAACCCCAGTTAGTCTGCACCGTTGTGTGAAAGGTGTGTGCGAATACGAACAGTTCCAGATGTATGTCAACTGTTCGGCTTTGGATTAAGTATGTCGGGGCCTTATGAAATTTGGGGAAAAGAGCTTGAGGTCAAATTTTAGATAAATCTCCACAGAATCTCTCCTTAAAGTGTATAAATCTAAGGTAATGAAAATATATATGAAATAAAGCAAACAATGTTTATTTTTCAGTAAACTGCAAAGCCGTTACTGGTTAGCTGTACATCAAGTGTGGTTTGAACAATTTATAAGAGGTTTTGTGCATCGCCCAAATTTGACAACGCTTATGGGCCACCCTGGCTCAGACCCTTGTAATGGTTTCAGGGTCGTTAATAATGCAGATCACCATTGGCTTGGTTAATGGAAATCTTATGACCTGCTGTAAATGCCAGGCCTTTTTATTCTAGGAGTTTTGTTGAAATATGTCCTACATGAACACTTCTGAGCATATGACAAGATGGCGGCGGCGGCAGCAACAGCAGGAGTTTACCATCCTGACAATGCCTCTTCTCGCATAAAACCTGAAGTCTACAATACTACATGCGGTAAAGTGATTGTGGAAGATGAGTTTTTACATTTTATCTCTGCCAAGATAAAAACACTGCCGCACGATGACATTGTTTCGTTGGCTACAAACAATTTCTCATCTGATTGGATTGAAGAGTCCAAACGTCTCCTGTATGAACTGTGCCCAGCAGAGCAGCGCAACATCAAACATAAGGGCACAGAAAGACGTAAATAATGTGAAGGATTGCTTGAAGTTGTTAAACGAGCATGGTGAGAATATTCCCCGTTTTGTTTCGCACTACCTGGACGACCTTCCAACTGTTGGCTTCGGCAGCATTGATGCCTCGGCTCTTCTCGGCAGAATGGAGCGTCATGCAGGTAGATAGACTCGATGCATAACCGATTTAGCTCGTTTCATATAACTACAGGGCTCTGAAGTTGCAGAAATGTACGATCCAAAACTCTGGCCATCGGGTGTGAATGTGCGTCGCTACTTTGAGGCGCACAGATCAAAAAATAACAGTATCCGTTTGGCTCAAACATCAGAGACTGGTGTACTGCAGCAAGAGAACGTATCTGCATCTGTAGCACCGCAGATGAGCAACGGCCACGCAGATCCTGATCAATAAATGACTGGTGTTGAAAAGGAGTAATTAAGTAAATTTAAAAAATACAATTCGGTTCCTTCTTCTTTTCTTGGTCCCGGATCTCAGCGGCTGTCTGGGAGCCCACGCGAGAACACAAGAGGCGTACACAGCGTGTTGACGTCACAGAAGTTCAGAATTTAATCCAATCAGAAACAAAGAATCAGACATACAGAGCAGAACAGAAAAAACATGCAGAGTTACATTTGGTTACCTGAGATACTTAGAAGACAAAACAAATCAAGACGTCTTGGAGAAATATAACCAGAAGCATTAGAGATCGGCTATATTTTTCTGACCCATTTTCCCGGTGCATCAGTTTTTATCTGTGAGGGGAGGGCCTTGAGTTTCGCATATTCAAAACAGGCGTTCCTCAGCCTAACCAACCGGTGACCGTTCCTGACGATTTCACATTTAGTTCCTCCCTACAATTTGGTCCGAGCGATCAAAGAGAAATGTTCTCTTTAATGTTATTTGAAGTTAACCAGAACTCTAAGGTCCTGCTGACTTTTACAACTTTGCAAATGTCTCAGGAGACGTGGCTGAAACTCTCTCCTATCCAAACAGATAAATAACAAACCGCATGTACGTTTTTAAACCAATACTTTTAGGGTAAACTGGAGGTCAATGCATCCGGGTTGACCATAAATCTTAAAGATGTATCCAGGTTTTATTTCACCAATTGATGTCATCTCCTGAATCTGGCTTTTTCCTGAGCCACGAACATCCAAGGATTTCACAAGTCTCTGTGAAATCCTGGGTGTTCTACCCTAAATCCTATATTTAATTCAATAAGAGTTATCTCTAAACTTAGTATGCTTTTGCTCTGTTATTCCTCCCAACGTCTCCCTGATATTAAACTCATACAAACTACAAAAAATAATCAGATCCATTTCCTATTTCTTAATACAGAACAAAACATTTTCAATTACATTCATCATTGACTGGTTTTAATTCTAATAGAATATTAAAATAAAATATTCAGTTAAAGCATGCAATATTAAAGTATTCTATATGATATCAGTCTGAAAGTTTAAAAGTTCAGTTTGAAAGTTCAGCAGTCTATAGGTCACCAGTTCACCATGCCAGATGTTCACTAGAGACTCTTATTTCCTGAGACAGGAATGTGCCCCTGTTTTTAAATGGTTTTCACACAGATAAGATTGTCTCCCTCCTGTGGTTTTATTATTTTACAACCTGCAACCAGGTTTTGTAAATGCATTTATCTGTGACTTTCTGACCCCAGGCCCTGCATCTGAGCTTACTGACACAAAACTCCTAATTTTAAGTAAAAGATAAAGCTAACTCAAACACTACAAAAATGATTATATAAGTAAAAGATTCACTAAACTAAAGCACTAGAAATGGTTATATGATTGAATTCAACAAAACACTAAACAATGATTATATTTCCTCAACACTGGTATTAATATTGTGTCATATAATGCGCGAGGTCTGCGTGTTGGACACAGTGAAACAGAGCGCGTTGCTTTGTGGTGGACAAATTACTGGAGACTTGTGCAGGAGACATTCTTAGCTAAACAGGACCTGGAGAAGCTGAACTGCATACATAAAGACTTTTATGGCGCTGGTGAATCCACTACCAACCTTAGCACCAGAATAATTCGGGGAAGGATAGCCGGTGGTGTTGCAATATTGTGGCACAACAAATATGATCAGCTGGTTAATGTGATTAGATTGGATGTGGATTGGGCCATTGGACTTAAGCTCACCTGTGGAGATAAAATCTTTATTGTTCTGAACATATACACACCTTATGAATGTCCTCAAAACGAAGATGAATTTCTTAATAGACTATCTTTTATTATGTCTTTTATGCAAGATAATCCATCTACTTGCTTTTTTATTGTGGGGGATTTAAATGCAGATGTCACAGATAATTATTCTATATTTGCTAAGCATTTAATGCAATTCTGTCTCAACAATGGCTTAATTCTTTCTAGTAAGGTACTTTTGCCTAACGACAGTTATACCTATATTAGTGATGCATGGCATACAACCTATTGGTTAGATCATTGTATCTGTACAGCTGATGCTCATGACTCCATCCAGGGCATTCGTGTCAACTATGAATTTGCCACCAGTGATCATATACCATTTTCCTTATGTGTAACCATGAATTCCATATCTTCTGTTTTGCTTGCAGACTATAATACAAGCATAGGAAAAATAGCATGGGATAACTTGACTGACAAAGATCTATCAGATTATTGTTATCAAACGAACAACATGTTTAGCAATATATACTTATTGAGTTATGTACCTTGTATGAGAATGTTGTGAAGTCCCTCCTTACCTCAAGCAAGCCACTGCATAAAACCAGCTCACATAGCACCAAGCCAGGCTGGAACGACTATGTAAGAGAACATCTTGCAGAGGCCAGAAGGGCTCTTAAAGCATGGGTTGATTCAGGTAAACAGAGACATGGCCCCTTGTTTGAATACAAAAAACAAGCAAATGCTAATTTTAAATATGCTTTAAGATTTATAAGGAGATATGAAAATACTATGAGGTCTGACTCTCTTGCTAGAAAGTTAGGAAATAATAATGTTAAGGACTTTTGGAAAGAAATAAAGAAAGTAAATAACTGCAAAACATCACTTCCAGCTACTATTGACGGTGTTAGTGGTGTAAAAGAAATCACTCAGTTATGGAAGGAGCACTACAGTGCACTGTTTGTGTCAAAAGTGACACTTTTGAAATGAAAAGTATTCACAGTAATGAGAATGTGAATGTATCCCCACAAGAAATATATTATGCAATTGTGACACTGAAAGACAACAAGGCCTGTGGGATGGATAACATTTCCTCTGAGCATTTGAAAAATGCAAGTAAGAAACTTTGCACATTATGTGTTTCACTGGCTGTTGTTGAGGAAATATAATCATTGTTTAGTGTTTTGTTGAATTCAATCATATAACCATTTTTAGTGCTTTAGTTTAGTGAATCTTTTACGTATATAATCATTTTTGTAGTGTTTGAGTTGGTTTTATCTTTTAATTAGAACTAGGAATTTTGTGTCAGCAGGCCCAGATGCAGCCTCTGAGGTTGGAAGCTTACAGACTCAGCATTTCGAAGGGCCTGGTGACACCACAGGAGGTTAAAAGCATATCTGTGTGAGAACCAGGAACACATTCCTGTCTCAGGAAATAAGGGTCATTAGGCAACATTTGGCACAACGAACGGTTGACCTATGCACTTCTGAACTCTGAAACTGTGAACTTTTAAACTTTCAGACTGATATCATATAGAATACTTTAATATTGCATGCTTTAATTGAATATTTTATGAGAACTAAAATTAGTCAATGATAAAAGTAAATTGAAAATGTTTTGTTTTGTATTAAAAATAGTTTATGGATCTGATTATTTTTGTAGTTTAGATAAGTTTAAATATCAAAGAGATGCTGGGAGGAATAACAGACAAAAAGCATATTAAGATAGAGGTAACTCATATTGAATTAAAAATATAGGATTTAAGGTAGAAAACTCAGGACTTCACAGAGACTTGTGAAGTCTTGGGATGTTTGTGCTTAAGGAAGGCGACAGGAAATCTCCTGACTCTGCCTGAGTCAGGAGATTGCATAAATTGGTGAAATAAACCTGAATTTATGGTCGACTTTGAAGTGTTGACCGGCAGTTCAACCCGTAGAGAATTTGGTCTAAAATAATACATGCGGTTTGTTATTTATCTGTTTGGTTAGAGCCAAGTCTCCTGAGACATTTGCGAAGTTGTAAAAGTCAGTAGGACTTCAGAGTTCTGGTTAACTTCAAAATAACATCAAAGAAGTAAATTCCCTTTGATGGCTAACCAAATTGTAGGGAGGTGCCGTTTTCAGTGGGGCTAGGAGACGGCTCCTCATTGGTCGAAGCAAGGAACGCCTTGCTTGAAGCAAGAACCTCCCACGGCGAATATAATCTGCTTACACCAAAAAATAATTCAGAAATATAGCCGATTTTCAATGCTTGTGGGTCTGGTTGTATTTCTCCAAGACGTCTTGTATGTGTATGTCTGTATTCTACGTATCTCAGGTAACTAAATGTAACTCTGCATGTTTTTCTTCTGTTCTGCTCTGTATGTCTGATTCTTTTGTTTCTGATTGGATTAAATTCTGAACTTCTGTGACGCCAACACGCTGCATACGCCTCCTTTTGTTCTCGCGAGGGTTCTCAGACTGCGGCCAAGAATCCGGGACAGAGGAAGAAGGAAAAGAACTCAAATTGCAGTTTTTTACAGTTTATTTAATATTCCTTTTTCAACACTGTCTAGTACATGGTCTGTTACCTAATTCAATGTTATCTGTCATTCTGGTACCAATTATTAAAGATAAAGCAGGTAAGATTAGCTCTTTGGAGAATTACCGACCCATAGCTTTAGCTAGTAGTTTGTCGAAAGTTTTAGAAAGAGTCCTTTTAAATAGGCTGGAAGAATTTCTCTTGACCTCCGATAATCAATTCGGTTTTAAACCCGAAAAATGGCACTGACATGTGTATTTTTGCACTACTGGAGATTTTAGACTTGTATAATTTGCACAACACTACAGTATTTATGTGTTTTATTGATGCCTCTAAAGCATTTGATCGTGTGAATCACCAAAAACTGTTCGGCAAGTTAGAAAGCAGAGGTGTACCCAAATATCTAATTAGAATTCTGGTCTACTGGTATGGTCATCAATCAATGTTTGTAAAATGGGCCAACACAATGTCTGATTCGTTTAAAGTTGGTAACAGAGTAAGGCAGGGAAGTTTACTGTCCCCTTACCTTTTCAACATCTACATGGATGAACTATCAACGCGCCTGAATCGTTGTAAAACAGGCTGTATAGTTGGTGACCGCATAATCAATCACATAATGTATGCAGATGATTTGGTAATTTTAAGTCCATATAGTGCTGGCCTTCAACAACTATTAAGGGTCTGTTCCCAATATGGTTGTGACTTTGACATAAAATATAATGCTAAGAAAAGCAATGTTATGATTGTTAGAAGTAGGGCAGATAAGCATCTGATAACCCCTGACTTCTCTTTATCTGGCATTGTCCTCAACAGATGCAATGAAATTAAATATTTGGGACATTACATAACTGATGACCTGTCTGATGATTGTGACATTCGTAGGCAGTATTGTATGATGTATGCACAAGCTAATACTTTGGTCAGAAAGTTTAGTATGTGTTCATCCTCTGTGAAGATAAGCTCTTTTTAAAGCTTTTTGCACTTCACTTTACACGGCCCATCTGTGGCGAATTTACAACAAAAGTAGCCTGCAGAAACTTTATGTGGCCTAATGACGGCATGAGGCTCCTACTCAGAGAGCCTAGATGGAGCAGTGCTGGTCATATGTTTGTACATAATGATGTTCCCACATGTGCAGCTGTGCTCAGGAATCTCATGTATAGATGTATGTGTAGATTTTCTGTGTCATGCAATAATATAATTGCAATTTTAGTAAATCCTGTTTTTAGGACAGTGAGATTTTTCTCAAGATTGTGGAAACATTGGTGTCATCATTTATTTGTGACTCAGTGAATGTCATGTTTTTTTTTTATTTTTCTCTTACTTTGTTTTTACCTTTTTTATTATGGACCTTTTTGGTCTGGAATAAAGATTGATTGATTGATTGAATATCTTATCCAGTGACAAAGTCTTATCCACAGAAGTGGCAGCTAGCCACTTTCCTATTATCACAATAACCTTTTAAATTCTTTAGATCATCAAACCTTTATTCAAAGTTAAACTTTTGGATCAGAGGTTATCTTAAATTTCAAGTAAGTTTTTGAGTCGGTTCATAAAATTTCACATCGATCAACTACCAAACATATTGTTTAATTTCATGAATAAATGTTTATTGTGCAAATATGAAAAAGAAAATTATGGTACACCAAAAATAGGTGAATAATTAAGATTATAGGTTGCAGCAAATTTACATAGGAAAATTATTTATCCCCCCCCCATAGAAACTTTACAATCAGATGGAAAATTTGACAAAAAAAATCCTCATTTAACTACATGCAGAGAAATTATATTGATATTTCAATCTATACAATCTAAAACTACACCACATGACTACCAAATGAAACACTAATCAGAACTTGATAGCATCATACAGTATATCTTAAATGTAATGGTATTACAAATTCTCACTAAAACAAAACCAAATATTAATGGAAAGTGATGGCTGAAAGAGAGATTATCTCAACAGATTTAATGTTAAAGGTTATGTTACTTAAAATTTTGGGGTTGCATTCAAATTATACCCTACTGAGCATCAACATGTGAACTGAGCCAAAATGGATCAGAAAGTTGGACATGAACCCTTAGACAATCATCACAATAGGTTTATCAAGCAATCTAATTTCATAAATACATAACTGTAAAATTGTTGGAATAAGTTTTTAAATCAATCTCCAAATTTAATTTTGTCTCTGACTCATAAGCAAGAAATTAGATCATTAACAGTTACGTTTGAGATTAATGGAACAATTATTCTCAATTAGTCTCTTTTCTGCTTGTTCTGTAAAACAAAAGACTCCTTAAAAGAAATACGTGCTTAACATTCACATGATTATAATTAAACAGACATCAAATGATTATATCATGCATAGAAAATAACAATTTAAACCAAAAACCTGAAATATAACTGGTCAGGTATTCACTCCTACAAAATTATAAAATTACTGCAGATCATGTTTCTTTGGTCCAAATTACCACAGTGTCTTGGAGATGCTGGGTCCTATCATCACTTTAAGGGATCATTAGTTCAGTGACGTCTTGATCATTTCCTGTGACATTTCAATGCTTCTGCATCTGGGGGTGACTGAAGGACTTCTTGCATGCAGCTGCACCAAATTACCTGTAGGTGACTCCAGAGAATTACAATTTTCTGAGAATCAGTTTTGGTGACATCTTGCTTCTCTATACTGCTCTGATTTACTCCAGCATCCTCTTCCAGGCCATTAAATCAGTTAAGAACTTCGCTGAAATTTAAAACAAATCAAACTTTTCTGTAGTGTTCTATAAGTGTTTGAATATTTTGCCTCTCCAGACAGGTATCTTCACTTTGTAGTTTTAACTCTCTTTTAAAAACATATTTTTTTCATATTGTATTTGACCCAGTTTGAGTAACGCTTTTTTATTCTATTTCAATTTTATGATCGTTTCAATACTTGTTTTATGTTATGAAATTTATCTCTTATTTTTGTTCTTTCTGCAAAGTTTGTCTTTAAGCAAATTTTTTTATAATTTGGTTGTGGATGTTACAGTTATCATTATGATGCTTATTATGATTAAAGTTAATATTTCCAAAAGTTAATTGTTATTATTTTCTAAACAACACAAGAAAGCAATTTTACTTGGAGGAACTTTCTGTTCAGTTGTTTACCTGGTGGTAGTAGAACCGTTTTGTTGTGGAGCTGAAGGTGGATGAGAGTGTAGGTGTGACAGTGGATGAAAGTGTAGGTCTGAAAGGGTCTTTTGTGGAGCTGAAGGTGGATGAGAGTGTGGAGCTGAAGGTGGATGAAAGTGTAGGTCTGAAAGGGTCTTTTGTGGAGCTGAAGGTGGATGAGAGTGTAGGTCTGAAAGGGTCTTTTGTGGAGCTGAAGGTGGATGAAAGTGTAGGTCTGAAGGTGGATGAGAGTGTAGGTCTGTAAGGGTCTTTTGTGGAGCTGAAGGTGGATGAGAGTGTAGGTCTGAAAGGGTCTTTTGTGGAGCTGAAGGTGGATGAGAGTAAGTAGTCTGTGGAATGGATGGAAGGCGTCCAACTTAAATAATCAGGAGTACGGCATGTGGTCGGGTATGACTTGGTGAGTAAGCTTCGTTCTTGCTCTGAAAGTAGATCATCCACATGAGTTATTGCTTCTGAGATGTATGGCCAAGTGTCTATCAAGACATTACATAATACAAAATTGAGCTCTGACAAAGCTTTTCTCACGTCCTCAAAGTATATAAAGTATATCATAGGACAGATGTTGATGCTGGATGAGTGTGTCGACTCCCTGAGTGCTGGCAGTGAGGGGTAGTTGAGGAGAAACTGGTTGTGATCCTCTGTGTGTGAGAGCTGCTCCAGCTCAGCGTCTTTCCTCTTCAGCTCACTGATCTCCTGCTCCAGCTTCTCCTCAACATCTTTGACTCGACTCACTTCAGTTTCCTGCTGGGATCTGATCTGCTGCTTCACATCAGAGCTTCTTTCCTGGAGGTGACGGATCAGCTCAGTGAAGATCTTCTCACTGTCCTCCACTGCTTTATCAGCAGAGACATTGATAGTCTTCAACTCTTTTTTTAACCTCTTGACATCTTCCTCTTGGTCCTGGATTCTCTGATGGATTTGTTGTCGACTCTCCTGGAGCTCCTTCTGCTTCTCAGCCCTTTCTGCTGCAGCTGGGACTGTTTCATGGTATTTATGTTCATCCATAGAGCAGAGATAACAGATACACTGCTGATCAGTACGACAGAAGATCTTCATCACCTCACCATGACGAGAGCAGATGTTCTGCTGAAGTTTAGCAGATGCTTCAACAATTTTATGTTTTTTAAGAATAGAAGATTCATGGTGTGTCTGGAGGTGATTTTCACAATAAGAGGCCATACAGACCAGACAGGACTTGACAGCTTTCATCTTCCTCCCAGTACAGACATCACAGGCTACATCTTCAAGTCCAGAATAGAAGTGATCAGCTGGAGCAACTTGAAATCCAGTCTTCTTCATATCCTCCACTAACTCAGCTAATATTATGTTTTTCCCCAGGACAGGCCTCGGCATAAACTCTTTCCTGCACTGAGGGCAGCTGTAGATTCTCTTCTGATCTTCTCCATCCCAGAAGTCTTTAATGCAGTTCATACAGTAGCTGTGTCCGCAGGGGATAGTCACCGGATCCGTTAGTTGATCCAAACAGATGGAACAAGATATTTTATCCAGCTCAAATCCACTCTGAGCCATTGTATCTCTCAGTAACAACAAAGTCTGAATCAGACATCTCAGACCTTAAATAGACGAAAAGCACACCCACCTTAAAAATATGTGGTTAAACTGGTATGACTTCATTTCACAGCAGGAAGAAGATATGCTTTCAGGCTGACTGATTCCCAGAAGGTGTTTAACTTTTTTCTTATATCTTATATCTTTTTTTCCTGCTCTGGCAGATTCTACAAAAATGGCGCGTTCCATATCTGACCAAGGACTTCAGCCATTGTTCGAGTGAGCGGGTCAACCTGACCTACTCCTATCTTAAGGTACATGAATCTTAAGATACAACATGAACTCGGATCGTGAGGAGACCACGATGACCATTCGATTTGTCCATGTATCAAACTCTGCGTACGTGCAGCTGTCTACGCCTGGCACAAACTCAGAGCGTGATTAGTGGTCATGCCACGTTATACAAGCACAAGCTATGAAAACACGTTATATAAGTAAAACGGGTTACAGATTATGATGCATACATGTTAAGAGTAAATTTGTAAAACATTATCAAAGAACATACACATTTAATATTTCTATATCACTACCGTTCACAGCATAGCTACATTCCAGCTGCCACAACACTTCTCTGCACAAGTCAGCATCAAATTCTACCTTTTCAGACCATCTCCACAAAACATGGTGGCTGCAATGAGGTTGAAGCAGACAAATTTACTGAGAGTTTCCTTGTGTATGTGTGTTTCCTTGATAATTCACTTCACATAGTTCAACACACCATCATACCTGCTGGAATGCATGAGGAAAACTTCCTCGTCTATTCCAAAATAGGGACGTTTTTCAATTAAACAGGCTCAACAGAAACAAAACCCAAGCACACTTCCAGTATTTGAACAGTGCATTCCTGCTGATCTTTGCTTCTAACAAACTTGTTATTTCTCAGCATTTCCAACACCAAGTCTAAAATAAGAAGGTTTACTTGGATCACTGGTTTTCAATCCTAGTGTTCAAGGTTCACTGTCATGTTTTAGATATTTCTCTTCAACAACACACCTGAATCAGATGAAAGCATTAACAAATAAACACGCAATAAAGTGCAACAGAAGTCTAACAGTCATCTATTTACTTACAACAAGTTTGTGCAGGCAGGAAAATGCCCAAAAATTGCTGGACAGTGGCTCCTGAGGACCAGTTTTGAAAACCACATATGAAAATTATATCTCCTGATGTTCCCTTTCCATTGCAGAGATTTGTAAATATAAATTTGTCCCCATGATCCAGATACAGTCATCCTAGTACTTAAAGATCACATATTACCACATTAGTTAAATCAAGCAGGGTGTCCCCCAGTGTATTATAAGCCTGGTGGGCCACCAGGATTTACTTGTGCTCCCAAGAGGCTAAGCATTGCTTATTCATTTATTTATAAAATGTTTGCATTTCAGACTTTATTGTTGGTCTTCAGATATTAATCTGCCAATCCTTCAATTACACATAATTATCAAGTGATATTTTCAAATTTCCGGTCAACTTTTAAAAAATTTTAACCAATAAAACACAACAGGCCGCACCCAACCATCAGACTTATTACAAGCAAATAAATGTACTGAGAGTTTCCTTGTGTATGTGTGTTTCCTTGATTAGTCACTTCACATAGTTCAACACACCATCATACCTGCTGGAATGCTTGAGGAAAACTTTATTATGCATTCCAGCACAAGAAAGTTTTCCTATTAAGCAGGTTCCACAGAAACAACACCCAAGCACACTTCCAGTGTTTAAACAGTGCATTCCTCAGGCGGTTTATCTCTAACAAAGTTGTTTCTTTTGGGCATTTCCAAGACTCAGTCTAAAATCAGAAAGTTTATGTACATCATTGGTTTTCAATCCTAATCTTCAGATTACATTGTCTTTCATGTTTTAGATATTTCTCTTCACCAGCACATCTGCATCAAATGAATGCATTACTAAACATAAAACTAAGTTTTATAGAAGTCTTATCACAGCAGGTATGTGGGGGCTGGAAAATGGCTAAAACCTACTGGTCAGTGGCTTCTGGAGACCAGATTTGAAAACCACAGATGTAAATTATAGCTTCTGATATTCCTCCTCCTGCAGGATCAGTGCAGTGATTTGGAAACATTAATTTGTCCCTATTATCCAAATGCAGACAACCTTGTAGAGCAGATCTCATCACAACAGAGACATTGGTTGAATCAAAGTTTGAAATATTTCAGGAAATCAAAAAATATATATTCGTAAGGAGATGATACTGCCAGACCAACCACCAAAGGGCAAAAGCAATGGCATCACAAATCAATCAATAGTTTAGTTGATATAGTAAATGTTAGTTGTCAGGGCATCTGAAAGTCAGTTCAACTATCTCCCTTTATAAGGTGTCCAGTCAGTGTAGGATGATTCTACTACCATGGAATTAATTTCCTCTTTCTGGTGTTTAGATGCTTCATATTCCTGGAAGTGAATATGAAATATGATCGGTTTGTAGATGCAGAGATGCACAGACTTCCCTTTCCTCCACACAAAGTCCTGGAACAATCCCAACATAGTCATTACAGCATGTCCTTTCTTTAAGATTATTTTCTTTGAGGATAAACTTTGCTGTTAATTTATCCGCTTAGTATTTTTCTTTCTAACAGATTTGTTGGCTGATTGGTTTTGATACTTTTTTACTGGTGAGTTTTGCTGCCACCATGTGGCCAAATTGAAGTTAGTATATTTAATTCAAGTAGCTCAAAGATTTTGGTTTCTGAAATGATTAAGTGCAGCCGTATAGTGCCTTCAATAAGATGTTGTAAAGTGTATGTGTTCTGAATCTGAACCACGTTAACATCACAAGAAAAGCTATATCTGAATATAATTAATTGATGTGTACAATACAGTATGGATTCAAAGTGATTTAATACACTACAATTAACACATCTGGTAGCTGAAAATGAAAACTGGTCATAAACTTTGATTTTATATTCCATTAAAAATGCTGCTTATGTTTTATACAACTATTTTATTCTATATTGTTGCTCATTTTTCCCCAAAAATAACATAAAGTGACAACAAGGAAAATGAGAAACAATAGTAAAATATAAAAACTATGTATATACTGTATGTCTATGAAGCACAATTGATAAAAGATTTTTCTTTGGTTATCTTTATTGCTTTTATACGTTTTTTAGGATGAAAGATTAAATAATTAAATTCTGCTAAATGTCACAAAATCAGTTGATTCAATCACTGAAGTAGAAAAAGTATATCAATAATGAATTTTGTCATGAAATGGATCACTTTCCTGATTTTACCAATGCAACTTCAACAAACCCCAGAAGACAACTAAATCCAGAAACCTGGTCTGTATGTAGAAGGAAGATAGTTTTCTACAGTGGAGGCAGGAAGTTTCTTTCTTGTTGATTTCTTTTAGATTTTGCTTTCCAGTCAATTATACACAGTTTGAGTCAAAGAAAAGGCGTTTTATCAAGACAATTGTTAGAGATTTTTTGGTATTATCATTTTGGTTATTACTTTAGTTCATATTCAGTCTAATATTAATTGATAGTAAATCAACATTCAGTCTAATGTGAATCAGTAAATGACGTGCTGTGCGAATACTTTTTGATTGCTGTATAGAATATCTGTGTTCTTGTAAACTGATTGTTCCCTTCAGAGTTTGAAAGAACTAGATGACCTGTGTGTTAGATAGAGCCTGCCAGCCTGCAGCCTGTTTCATTGTTTATCATTTCTGGCTTCATTGTTTATCTTTTCTGACTTTTGTTATTCCAAATAAAAGTCCTGCTCGAGCAGAGAGACGGCAGAACGCTCTGTGATCTACTCGGAGGAGTAGTTTGCTGAGACTTCTCCTTCTGCAGAAGTTTGGTCATAAAATTCATGTACGTTGTCTGTGGTTCTTTAAATTAAGGTTCGAGGAAAAATACCTATCATAACTTGGTGCCGACACCTGGGATCTCTCACAAAATTGCTGACAGGCAGAGGAAGACGCGCTGAATCCATGCATGTCCAGAAGTCAATTGGACCTGGAAAGAAAAGAAAGACCCAGGAAGTGAATTCTTCGCTGGGCCAGCGGCATAGGTCCGACTTTGTCTGCCAACGACTGAGTGACGAGATCTGACTGGACAACCCGAAAACTACAGAAGTGTAAGTGAAAAATACCTATCAACAATAATGCTTTGTAAAGTCTGGGGAATACCATGTGTTTAAACCCTTCTTAATCTGCATATCTGAGCTGTGATATACGTTAATTAAAGATACAAAACATGTTGAAACATTATAAAATCAACATTTGATATAAAATTCTGTAATTTCAACATATGTTCCTGACACTTTTAACACAAAAACCTCATCACTCCTTAGGTGAATAAAGATTAATCTGAGCAGTGAAAGTCTCCATGGCTGAACAGAAACAAGAAGGGGCAGCACCCAAAGAAACTCCATCATCACCAACAACAAACAAGACGATAAAGTAACTACATAAAAACAGCTGATCTCTGAGCAGTGAAGAAATGACAAAAATGAATTCCTCTCAACAATGATAGAGACTAAAGAAACAGAAACTAAAATACACATTTTAACCAACTGAACCTCAGATCACTGCTGACTATTTAGATTAAATAAACTAAGCAGAATCTCCACCAGAACAGAAAGGTAGGAAGTAAAACCTAATCCCAGCATATAAAGGCTGAGTGAATCTGGTCTGGACTCTGTGGAGGAGAATCATGGTTTCAGAGACCCTGTAGAAAGACAGAATACCTGCTCTGTGGTCCAGGTACACTCCTATTCTGGAGGAAAGAGGAACTGATACTGGAGTTTCAATGCCGTGCTAAAATATAGCTAGTGACCAAGATCACTGAATCGAATTGCTTCTTTTCCACTGATGTTCTTGATGTATGAAGCAGAAAACATCAAAATTCTCCCTCTAAAAACCAGTTAGGAAATCTGTCTGGATATTCAGCATAAGACTGTTGTTGAGTGATTTCTTGCAAATAATTTAATAATTCATCTCTGGTCTCTGGTTCTGACAGTAGAACATCCAGCTCAGTTATTGCCAGTTTGATGTTTGTCCATGAGTCTCTCAGGATGTCCTGTATTATGTCTCTGAGCTCTGAAACAACTGCTGTCACGTCCTCAAAGTGTCTCAGAGGACGGATGTTGATGCTGGATGAGTGTGTCGACTCACTGAGTGCTGGCAGTGAGGGGTAGTTGAGGAGAAACTGGGTGTGATCCTCTGTGTGTGAGAGCTGCTCCAGCTCAGCGTCTTTCCTCTTCAGCTCACTGATCTCCTGCTCCAGCTTCTCCTGAACATCTTTGACTCGACTCACTTCAGTTTCCTGCTGGGATCTGATCTGCTGCTTCACCTCAGAGCTTCTTTTCTGGAGGAGACGGATCAGCTCAGTGAAGATCTTCTCACTGTCCTCCACTGCTTTATCAGCAGAGACATTGATAGTCTTCAACTCTTTTTTTAACCTCTTGACATCTTTCTCTTGGTCCTGGATTCTCTGATGGATTTGTTGTCGACTCTCCTGGAGCTTCTTCTTTTTCTCAGCCCTTTCTACTTTAGCTGGGACTGTTTCATGGCCTTTATGTTCCTCCATAGCGCAGACATAACAGATACACTGCTGATCAGTATGACAGAAGATCTTCATCACCTCATCATGATGAGAGCAGATTTTGTTTAGTTGTAGCTTTTTGGATGGGTCCACTAATTTGTGTTTCATTAATCTATAGTCATCATAGTGAGGTTGGAAGTGATTCTTACAGAATGAAGCTGGACATACTAAGCAGGATTTTACAGCTTTTAGCTTCCTCCCAGTGCAGATATTACAGGCCACGTCTTCAGGTCCAGCATAGAAGTGATCAGTAGAAGCATCTTGGTTTCCAGTCTTCTTCAGATTCTCCACTACAGCAGCTAAAATAATATTTTTCTTCAAAACAGGCCTTGGCATGAAGGTTTTCCTGCACTGGGGGCAGCTGTAGGTTCTCAAAGTTCAATGAGGGTTTTTCCAGGTAGTGAGAAATGCATTCAGTTTCTAGAGAAAATTTAAAGTTATGATTAATTCATCAACAATATGGTGTGATTGAAAAAGTTACATTACACAATGAAAAAACTGACAGTTGGTTTCTTAATAACGACAAGAACATTCTAAATAAATAAAAGTAAATATACAACTAGATCAGAGTATCATGATTTGTGGTGGTGAGTGATGAGAGAGACGCAGACTAGCCCAGGATGTCATAAGTAGGTTTAATAATGAATAATCCACAAATGAACAGAATCCAAAACAGGTTGCACAGGGAGCAACAGGGAAGACAGAGATGCACAAACGACGAGGACCCAACGAAGGACAGAGACAGCAGGTGGGGTTAAATACACAGGGAAGGTAATCAGGGAACAATCAACAGAGTCTCACAGGGGAACAGAACTAAACACAGAAAAACCTCAAAAATAACTAAACAGGACTATAATAATTAACTATCATTTATTGCTGTCTAGGCAGATCTTTATAATAATCCTTTGTATAGATATTAAAATGATTATAAAGTAGCAAAATCAATTAATTTAAAAGAAAGGATATTTTTACCGTTTAGCTGAATGACTGTTTATTTGGATCCCCATAGGCATTGCCTTAACAATGGCTGCTCTTCCTGGGGTCCACATAAAAAAAACATTTCCTTTTACCTACCACCTTTGACCACCCCATGTGAGGTTTTAGTAAAAGCGTAAATTACATTGCTTTAATTTCAAAAATACACAGCTTTTATTTTGAAGGCCACAAATGTTTTTCTTCATTAAGATCATCAGTAAGTTTAAAAACCTGAGTAAATGTGCTGAACAACTTCCAAAAAATTAGGTCTTTGCCCCATGTGTCAGTTAACTTAAAAACTGGGCAAAATTAATGTTTTTACAAAGGAAAAAATTGGTGGATATCAATAATAAAGTTAACACTGAAAAAAAAGGTTTTGAGAGTAAGGGGCATTTAGATGCTAAAAGACTTTCCTTGGTAATAAATCTTTCTCTAAAATATAGCATTTCATGCTCATTCGAACATCTGAACATTTACTGTCAATATCACTGGCAGAGTTTTATTCCTCTCTCAAAAACAAAACCTTTCCATACTTGAGACCCATTCAGAGTTTGTTGGTTTGGTTTGGATCCTCCTGTGTCTTGGAAAAAAAATTCTCAGTGGTGTTCAACAGATCCAGGTCCTCTCTCTGTCATGATCACCTTTGTGCTGTCTTTCACAGAACCACCTCTGATATTCAGCCTGATTTTGGAAAGATGGTTGAGCCCAAAACTGATAGTTGCACATTTTGTCCACAAGATGGCAGTGTTAAAAAGTTCAAGGTGTTTTTCAAAGGTTTGACCCCAATGTATGGAGATATATGTAGCGCAAAAATCTTTGTGGTATAAAATAATGGTTGGTGTCCTAGTTTATGATGGTTAGAACAATTAGAATTTCTATCAGCTAATCCGTTTGCGGATTTGAACATTTGGCCTTACAAGGCAGTAAATGCAATTAGTTGAATCAAAATCCTGATGAGCAGTAATAGCTCCAATGGCTTAACAGAAACAGGAAGGGGCAGCACCCAAACAAACTCCAACATCAACAAAACAAAAAGATGACAAAGTAGCTCCATAAAGACAGCTGATCTCTGGACAGTGAAGAAATTATAACACTGAACTCTCAGCAACAATGATGGAGACTAAAACAGACACTAAAATACACATTTTAACCACCTTGACATCAGATCACTGCTGACTATTTAGGTTCAACGAACTCAGCAGAGGCTCCATACCAGACAGGTCTAATCCCAGCATGTAGCGGCTGAGTGAATGTTGTCTGGACTTTGTGGAGGAGAGTCATGGTTTCAGAGACGCTGTAGAAAGACAGAATACCTGCTCTGTGATCCAGGAACACTCCTATTCTGGAGGAAACTGGACCTGGTACTGGAATTTCAACTCTGTTGTGATAAAATGTACAACTGGTTGCGGTGCAACATAATGACCAAGATTTGTCATTTAATCCAAATCCTTCAGCTCTGTTGATATTCTTGTACGAAACTGCTACATAGACTTCTCCTCCACCCCATTCCACCTCCCAATAACAACGTCCAGTCAGACTCTCTCTACTCAGAACCTGAAAACAATAACCAGTGAATCTGTTTGGATGATCAGGATAAGACTGTTGCTGTTCTATTTTGGTGACTTTCTTGTTTTTCTCAGACAACAACAGATTTCTACTTGCTGTATTTGGATCCAGATTGATGTTTTGTGAATATTTTAAGAATTCGTCTCTGGTCTTTGGTTCTGACAATAGAACATCAACTTCAGTGACTCTCAGTGAGATGTTTGTCCATGTGTCTTTCATGAAATCCTGTATTATGTCTCTGAGCTCTGACACAGCTGCTGTCACGTCCTCAAAGTATCTCAGAGGACGGATGTTGACCCTGGATGAGTGTGTCGACTCACTGAATGCTGACAGTGAGGGGTAGTTGAGGAGAAACTGGTTGTGATCCTCTGTGATTGAGAGCTGCTCCATTTCAGCGTCTTTCCTCTTCAGCTCACTGATCTCCTGCTCCAGCTTCTCCTGAAGATCTTTGACTCGACTCACTTCAGTTTCCTGCTGAGATCTGATCTGCTGCTTCACCTCAGAGCTTCTTTTCTGGAGGAGACGGATCAGCTGAGTGAAGATCTTCTCACTGTCCTCCACTGCTTTATCAGCAGAGACATTGATGGCCTCCACCTCCTGTTGAAGCAGCTTCACATCTTTCTCTCGGTTCTGGATTCTCTGATGGATTTGTTGTCGACTCCCCTGGAGCTTCTTCTGCTTTTCAGCTCTTTCTGTTGCAGCTGGGACTGTTTCATGGCCTTTATGTTCTTCCATAGTGCAGAGATAACAGATACACTGCTGATCAGTACGACAGAAGATCTTCATCACCTCATCATGACGAGAGCAGATGCTCTCCAGGAGCTTTTTGGAGGGATTCACCAATTTGTGTTTCTTCAGTCCAGGAACATCATAGTGAGGTTGGAGGTGATTTTCACAATAAGAAGCTGGACAGGACAAACAGGACTTGACAGCTTTCATCTTCTTCCCAGTGCAGACATCACAGGCCACCTCTTCAGGTTCAGCAGACCAGGGATAAGTTGGAGCAGCTTTGGGTTCAGTCTTCTTCAGGTCTTCTACCAACTCTGCCAATATGAAATTCTTTTCCAGATCAGGCCTTGGGATGAACTCTTTCCTGCATTGAGGGCAGCTGTTAACTCCTTTCTGATCTTTTCCATCCCAGACATCTGTAATACAGATCATACAGTAGCTGTGTCCACAGGGAATAGTCACTGGGTTCTTCAATAGATCCAGACAGATAGAACAAGAAACCTTCTCCATCTGAGCCATTTTGCCTCTTAGTAACAGCAGAGCTAAATTCCCTGTTTTAAAGGTTTAATTAGTTTGAACTTTACTCTCAACATCTGATATAAATGGAGTTTACAATGTGTTATAGCAGGAAGAAGATAGACTCATATGACTTTAATTACATTGAGCAGTTTGAAGCAGAAAGTGGATGTTTAACTGTTTTACATCAGCAATGTCTTAAGGTTTGCAAATGGCTTTGTACTTGGATAGCGCCTTATCAAGTGCAGAGGACCTTAAAAGAACTTCACACTATAATCATTCACCCACACACTGTCACGCTGATTGTGACAAGCTACTGCATAGCAGGCACAGCTGCCCTGTGACAGCCTGACAGAAACAAGGCTACCATGCACTGGCGCCACCTGGTTGAACCAGCAACCCGCCGACTGCGAGCAAACTTCAACCACCATTGCCACCATCGTCCATTCAGTTTCTCTAACTTTGACATCAATTTTTCGGTTTTAGGAAACTGAATCCTCTCCAGCCAAAAGGGCAATACTTGCCCCTAAAAGGATACTAAGGCTGCGTTCACACTGCAGCCTGAAGTGACCCAATTCCGATTTTTTTGACGTATTGCGATCTGTATCCGATCTTTTCATGGCAGTGTGAACAGCAAAGGTCGGATTCTTTTAGAATGTGACCCATATCCGATACGTGTCCGATTCAAATGCGACCTAACGTCTCAGACCCTAAGGTCTCATTCATCCGAACTGAACGTCACTGATTCTCAACAAATCTCACTATTGTGTGTCCTGATACGCAAGTGGGAAGAAAAATAACAACCATGACGGACTATATGAGGATTAAGTTGTTAATATGTTGCTCCGGCTGGACAACAACTTCAAATATATAAGCTAAGCTCCACCGTTAGCCTCCATATTTACTTCCGCAAACACTGAGCTCTTCTTCTTCTTCTTTTTATGGCGGTTGGCAGAACACTGAGAATGCTGACGCTATTGCGCCCTCTACTGCCCATGTGGGACACTTTCAGGTCGTTTGTCCGTTTACACTGCAGAACACAGACAGGTTGCATTTACTGGCAGTGTGAACGGCCCTGGCGAAAAAAATCGGAATTGCCAAAAAATCGGAATTGAGTCACTTCAGGCTGCAGTGTGAACTCAGCCTAACTGCTCCTCTAGTAAGGCCAGCAACTAAATTAAGGAACTATTCAGAGAGAAGTGTGTCCTTGCCTACATGTCCGTAGTCCTCCTTAGCATCACCTTAAGACTGTGAGAGGATTATTAAATAATCATAGCAAGTGGCTTCTGATGTCTTGACATACTAAAATATATTTGGCAGCTAATGAAAGGCCTGTTTTAAGCTCTGTTTTATTTATTTCACTGCTGGACTAGGGCTTCTGAATCAAAAGCTCACTTTAATTTCTTGTTTCCATCAGAAACAATTGAAGCCTCGTGAGTTTAACACATGGGTGTCTAGTAGCAGTCCTTTGGTGGTGGCATCCTGACAGTTTTAGATGTGTCTCTGCTCCAACACAACTAATTCAAACAGTGCAGCTACCTCCTTAGCATGTCAAACTTCTACAGAAGCTTACAAATGAACTATCATTGGATTTTGGTGTTATAAACCAAAGGATAACTAAAATATGTAGAATACCTGGACTGACGTTAGACTGCAACACAACCACTAATTGCACATGTAATATTTTTTGCCCGAGAAAATATGTATTTTATGAGTTCAGGCCCTTAGAGATTTAACTAGTTTGAATTTTGATCTGAACTTGTGATTCTTTGAGTGACACAATAAACAGTGTTTGCTACAGTGTGTTATGGCACAAAGTAAAACGACTCATATGACTTTAATTGCAGTAATAAGAACAGTTTGAAATAAAAATTTAAGGTTTAACTGTTTTGACAGCAGCAACTTCCATCCAAAGGTTGGCTTTTAAAATCTACATCCCGATTTAATCATCTGTTTCTCAAACTAGGACACATCCAAAAGGTCATTCTTGAAAAGGAAGCAAACTGCACAGTTCCATCAACAACTGCACATAGGAACTATTGAAACTGAGCAAACAGCAGCTTGTAAAGCCATCCCTGCAACTAAGCGCTTGACGTAAATCAAAGCAACCTTTGAACCTGCAGCACCACTTCTGACTAAACTCAAGCACCCATTATCTTTCATTTACAAATAAAAGATCCTGTTTACAGAGCTACAGTATCCATGTGTGCAACGACAATCATTACAGAAAGCAGCATCCCTTACACTCGTCCCATTGCCACAGCTAAGAAGGATGGGACTTTACATGTGTATAGATTATTTGTAAAACTACGAAAGATATCTTTCATAGTTCACAGAGTGGTTATAACAAGATGCCAGTTACAAATCGTCTTTGGGTTTTGTAATAGACCCAGCACTTTCCAAAGATTGATGCAGCAACCGTTTTGTGATCAGCAATACATATGTATTCTGTTGCAATTGGATCTTGGTTGTTGTGTTTTCTTCTGAGCAACATCTGCATAGGATGAAAGTGGTACCAAGTTGGCTTAAATGGGAAGGTCTAAAATAAAAGCTGAGCATGTTACGACCCGGGGGTCACATCCAGCCTACGTTTAAATTATGCATAAAATGAAGTTATGTGGCTATTTTTTAAAAGCAACTATTGTTTTTCTTCTATAAGGTCATCAGTGAGCTTATGCATGTCTGCTTCCAAGAAATTGTCTTTCAGCCATTGAATATGTCAGCTAATGTTACCAAAAGATTAAAATGTATTAAAGTTTTTATGAAGGAGAAAAGATGGTAGATGTGTTTGATGGCTAGTTTTAGTTTTTTTTTTCATGAATAACATTAAAATACAGAGAATAAAGTCAAAATTCTGTTTTGAAATGGAAGTAAAAACATTGACAAAATTGAAATAATTAGTTGAAGAAAAAACTGTTGGGTTCTTTCTAAGTTGTGCACATCCACATAATGCTATTTGATAAAAGATAAAGACTTACCTTGGTATTAAATCTTAATCTAAACTACACATTTTCAAGCTCATTTATAGCTTTTACAGTCTATTTCACTGGTTGAGTTTTATTCCTCTCTCAAAGAGGAAACCTTTCCACCCCCTCATTACCCGCCTGTTAGCTATGGAAACAGTGAAATGATGAAACATCATCATTTCAGATGTAAGCTTTATCAGTATAGCTTAATTGTATTGTGTGGTAACATGCAAGCAGAAGGGAAATTAAATTTCAGGTCAAAAAACAGCTTCCAAAGACAATTAAAGCTGGCAAAAGCCCTATTCGCACCAGATAAGCATTATATGGTGACCCAATCTAATACATAAATTACTTTCCAACGTTTACTTTTTATATTTCGCATTCACACAGGATAACCAAGCACTAGCTAGCTCTCTAACCGAAGGCTACAAACAGAAGAAAATTATTCTTACCTCACAGTGAAATGCATGATGTGGGTCACCTCGTTCTCTTCACCCTTTTCTTTTTAATGATGTACGTTACGGGTCAACAGGGTTTTGCTGGTCCAGGATCGAAAACGCTTTCATTGCAGCCTCCATTCTTCACCAAAAGCAAATAAAAATGCACCCAAGAAAACAAAATCTGCGCAATTATGTTTCAGATCCAGTCCATTTTGGTTCAAATTAAAGGCATACCTATTCACAGTGGCTTAGTAATATCAGAGTTCAGATAAATAGAGTTGGTAATTTAAGGGTAATTTTTACTTTACAAATTACAGGCATGGCCAAATCACACGGGATTAAAAACACAGGCCATCTTCGCCATTATTAAAAATAACATGTGATCCGTAGGTAAAATTAATGCCTCGTAAATAGGGTCTATGACTATAGTGGTCATATGCTAGTTTAAAATTCTAGTTATTTGTTTTTGATGTCCAGCCCCCCACATTGCTAATATGGTCGTTATAGAGAAAAGAAATCAAACACCTCGAGAATTTCGCAGGAAAAACAGTCCAGCATATCAATAAGGAAGTGTTTTGTGATGTGAAAACTATTTTGTGAAAACTATTTTGAACGCCTTTGTTTGAAAATAATTAATCTAAACGATATATATATATATATATATATATATATATATATATATATATATATATATATATATATATATATATATATATATATATATATATATATATGAATTATCTTCTATGTAACTGGAGCGCAATTATAAAACCGCGTTAAACTCTGCCAACATGGCGGAGCTAAAATGTCGTCCGGGTGGTTAGCTGTTCTCAGCTCTCTGTGCTACGTTTTACAAACAGCAACATTTTCTAACTTTAGCTTCTAGGTTTTACCACAGTATCGTAACTTCCTGGATTAAACAGTTTAAATTAAAATAAAATTTCACTTACCCTCAGTGAATCGCTCTTTCTTGTCGGTCTTCTTGTTCTTGTTCTTCTTCTTCTCATAGACATTAATACGTCTATGTTCTTTTCTCTCAGCATGTTGAAGCCGTGTTGAACGCGTGTTGTCATGGTGATTCTTCATTAGGAGAGCTCTACCGCCACCTGGTGACGAAGTGGAGACACGTCACTTAAAAACGATCAAAACCAGAATATTGATGACAATATTCCCTAATATTCTTATCAATACTAAGGATTTATTTATTTATTTAAAATGAGCTCATATTTCTTGCTAAAATTTATTTATGTTATTTTAATCTTTTTAAGTGTAATAAGATATTTCCACAAGAAACTGCACAGAAATATGAGGTAATATTTTGTGTTTTTGTCTATTTGTTTTACAGAATTTCACCAACCACAATGGAATTACAAATTAACTTTAACCAAAAACATGAAGGTGTTGCTATCAATTTTTGTTTTATTATTTTTAATTGAGATTATTTATTGTTTTTGTTTTGTCACTTCTTCAAAAGACATTATATCATTTGAAGGTTTGTTTGTTACACTTGAAAATCTACAAAAATGTAAATTGTGACAATAAAGTCCCTGCAGATCTGGTTTGAATTTAAGTTTGTCAATTGTTCTAGGAGCCTTTTGAAAACCTTCATGAATAAAGCATCAGATAAACCATCTGACTTTCCTCTGTTACTGTTTCTAACCTCATATTCAACATCAGGGATGTTTGGGCTGCACTTGGTCTGGTTCCTCAACTGGACCGTCTGCATGGGAGATGAAGCCCCAGCAGCACAACCAGGATCACTGGGACACTGAAACCCCACCACCACGATAAGGTGGCAGCCATGGAGGGGATGTGTGTGTGTGTGTGTGTGTGTGTGTGTGTGTGTGTGTGTGTGTGTGTATTTAGTGACCTATTAATTATGTAAGAAAGAGAGAAAATGAGAGAGAGGAGAATAAAGTTTAGTAACATGAGGAGGTGAATTTGACGTTTCTTGGCTCCTTTTTCTTCTCTTTTCTAGCAGCAGACAACTCAAAGCTCAACACCACACAAGCTTTATATTTATTACAAAGTATCCATCTAAGAATCCATTTCTTCCTGAAATAGAAATGATTTCTCATTAAATTCTCTGCTTTCATACTTTGATGGATTGTTCTTCTTTTTTCCCTTTCCTACAGTTTTTCATATTAAATTGCACTTTATTGTTAAGCTTGTTATTCTGTCTTGAATCCGTTATTCTAAATAAAGATTAACACAAAGATCACACTGTAACTTTTATCTTTGATAAAACCTGTTTGCTTCTTATAACAAACAAACCAGATATAACGGGTTTGGGCTTCTTCAGGGTTCGGACTGAAAAGGTCCAAAAGTGTTAAATCAGCTTTTGTTTGGTATAAAAACAGGATTTATCAAAGAAAAAAGGTAAATGTACTGAACTTATGAAGGGCCTTGCTGGTCAGGTTGACCACTCAAAGCTCTTCACACTACAGTCACATTTACACCACTGAGCCACTGAGCCACAGCCGCACTAGAAAAGCCACTGCATGATCCTTTTGCTAATCTGTTTTAAAATACAGATTTAAACTGAATAACAAGCTGCAATTCAGTGCAATTCAATACAAAAAGTGAGTAGAAAAGGCCAAACTAAAGGACAAACCATAAAAGCACAAGTACAGTGAAAATAAACAGAAATCATCAGAATTAAAAGAAGAATTTAAATTCTTAAATCAATACGTTGGCATAAACATTGAGCTGAGTGTTGTTGTGGCATCGAACCGTCTGCTGCTAGAACAGCGAAGGGAAAAGGGTGAAACGGTTTGTTCAATCTGGAGTTTCTTTTGGGGGCAATTTACAGTGACCAACTGACCTGACCGGCATGTTTTGGGAGATGTGGGGGGAAACCGGAGTACCCGGAGAAAACCCATGCAAACACGGGGAGAACATGCAAACTCCACACAGATCAGCTCTGTGAAGGAGCAGCGCTAACTGCTGCACCACCGCGCTGCCCATGTTTTTTACAATTGGGTTGGGAAGGGATCGTTTTTCTACTTTGTCAATCGGGGGTTAGGCCTGATCTTAACTCTCTTCTCTCTTTAGTTGTCTTTTTGATTTCTTCAGTCGGAGGAAGTTTCTGATTCTTTTCCAAATGGAATTTTTTGACTTTTTCTTTTTTCCATCCTGGAGGGTTTCAGGATTATCCACATCCTCCAGGATGGTATGTGCAGGGATCTCAGTTTCTTCTGCAGGGATCTCAGTTTCTTCTGCAGGGATCTCAGTTTCTTCTGCAGGGATCTCAGTTTCTTCTGCAGAGATCTTGGTTTCTTCTGCAGGGATCTCAGTTTCTTCTGCAGGGATCTCGGTTTCTTCTGCAGACTCCAGGTCTGAGGAACAACCTGGAGAGGTTTCTGTTGATAATTGCTCCTCTGAAGAAACTTCCTGACTCAGAGATCTGATCAGGTTGAACTGGACCTCCAAGTTTTCCTCCTCCTCCTCCTCTTGGAAATCTTGTTTATGGGCTCTCAGCGTTTCAGGCATCAGGTCTTCTTTAGCTCTTTCCATCTCTTCCACACAGATGATCTCCTGCTTGTCAGCCTGTTTCACAGCAGTGACTTCAGATTCATACCGGCTCGTTAGCTCCTGGTACAAAGATTTGATTGTCTCCAACTCAGCCTGAGTCTCTCTTTCCTTCTCTTGGAGGAGTTGAATCTCTTTAGCTGAGTTGTTGAGGAGGACGGCGCTCGTTGTTCTCATGCTGTCCATCAGAGCCTCATCCTCCTCCGACTTCTGCAGATACGGTTTCTCTGCTGAATGACCTGGAGCTCCAGGTTTTCAACCTGATGGTGCAGCATAGTAGAAAACCTCTGGTGTAATTCATGAACGAGCTTCTGTTTGGTTTCTTTGATTGTAACAGCTGTTTCCTGCTTCTTCAGCTTCTGCATCGATGTCTGGAGCTGCTGCTGTAAACTCCTGATGTCGGTGTTGTACCTACATTGCAGCTCATCGTAAGAAACGTGAAGCTGATCCAGGTCACTTAGCAGCATCATCTCCCTCCTTTGCGTGACTGTGAGCTCTCTAGACAGTTTTTGGGAGAACTCCTCCTTCTCGACTCTTAGTTGTTTAATGAGCTGAAGGTTCTCATTCGTTGTTTTGAGGTTGGCGTCTTTCTCATTCTTTACCTTCTGCCGAGATGTTCTCAATTCTCTTTCCAGCCCAGAAACTTGGTTCTCATATTTGCAGATTAGGTCATTGTACAGATGTTTGCTCTGCTTCACTTCTTCGTCCACTAGTTTCTCCCGGTCCTCCAGGACAGCAATCTTTTCGGACATTTCTTGAATCATGTCGTCCTTTTCAGCTATCATATTCTCCAGGAGCCGTTGTTGCTCACTGAGCTTCTCTTCACGAATCTTTTGCGTCTTGGCCTCCTGCCTCAAAAGAGAAACGTCAGCCTCATACCTGGAGTGCAGGTCTTTGAAGGAAGTCTTTACTCCGTCCAGTTCTTCTTGGAGCGTCTTCTTCTCAACTAGTATTTCATTGGCCTCCTGCCTCAGAAGAGAAACATCAGCTTCATACCTGGAGTGCAGGTCCTTGAAGGAAGTCTTTACTTCGTCCAGTTCTTCTTGGAGCATCTCACTTTTCTTCCTCTCAGCCAGTATTTCAGCTGTAAATGATTCCTGGGTGAGGATGTGGGCCACCTTTAGCTCCACATAGTCTTGTTGCAAGAACTTCTTCTTCTTGCACTTCACATCGTTGTCAACCCTTGAAGCAATGGCCGCAGCGTTAAGGGCTGCTGGGTCGCTGAACTTCTCTACTCTCTCAAGTTCCCTCATTGCCTCTTTGTTCTTGTTGATGAACGTTTCCTTGAGAGTTTTCTGCCTTTTCAGCTGGACTTTTGTCTCCTCCAGTTCTGCCTCCAGGTAGGCCAGTTTCTGCTGGTCTTCATTCCTTCCGGCTCTTTCCATCTCCAGAAGGTAGCGCAATCGTTGGATTTCCCCGGGAAAGGCATTCGGGACCGCAGGAGGGAACCGGCCTTGGGGATCCACAGGAGGGAACCGGCGTTGGGGATCCACAGGAGGGAACCGGCCTTGGGGATCCACAGGATTGAACCGGCCTTGGGGGTTTGGCTGGGCTCCCCTTCTTGTGGAGTGATGGGGCCCCATCACTCCACTCTGGTATCTCGGTGCACAATGTGACATTTTCTCCAAAATCCAATCAATAAAATTGATGCTTCGTAAACTTCCTCAACGGTCGCTTCGAAAGGGCTTTGCGAATGTCTGAACGGGTCAGTGATATTGCAAGCAATGAAAAATATGCAGATTTGTGTTACATACAATTCTGCAGTTGATGAGATCATAGACTTAATCGCCAGTGACATCACAGAGTCTTTCCTTTGCTGGTGGTGTCATTCCAAATATCTCACTCTTTAGTCTTGTTTACATTCAAAATAGTTCATGGTTCACTTGCTTTTTATCCCATATTTCAGTCTCTTTTTATTTTTGTAATGGTACCGAAATGCACAGAAATGCACACGCCTTGTTTAAACAACAATTAGTGAGATTGTTAATGTTGTTAGGCCATTAATTTGAACACGTTTTGTTGATTTTATCCTTAATAAGATGTATTGGATCAGAGCTGGTCTCAACATCATGGCGGCGTTCAGTTTGTCACCTATTATCAACTCAAAACCTTCCGTGATCGTAATTGATCACCCCTATTGATTAAATATGACTAGTTGGAAAACAAACATCATCAGCGGTAGCTTACCGGGTAACGTCTGGTCAACCGGAGGAACCTGGACGGACAGCAGCGTCCATGTCTGAAAGATGTCCTCCATGCAGATCTCCAAGTCTTGTCACTCTCATGCTCTCAGCTGCATAGAGCTGCCTCTGGATATTGCAGTTCACTTACGATGTACTGTAAAGTTGATCCTTATAGTGGATCACAGCTGGTAGCTACAAGGTGTCCCGAACATCAATCGTGAGCCAACTTCAGCGGTTGCTTCGTTCAAACTATAAAAAGCCCTGAGGTGAAGCTCTGAGTCCATTAGAGCCGCGAGCTAAAACACGTTCCGTCTGAGCGGCCACACGGAAAGTAAAGTAAGGAGTAATAACACCATTTTCTAATAAAGTTAATGAGCTTCAGCTTATTGATAACCCGTTAGTAGGTCGCCATCTTTCTTGAAGCAAAGTATGGTGACGCTAACCAACCAATTGATGAAGATGTAGCCTGATGACGTGCCTCTCCTCATTTGCATTTAGTCTTTTCGCCCTTTTTCCAAGAGGGGGAAAATAGAATGTGATACATAAGAAAATAAGGAAATACTAAATGAATAAGGGAAATTGGAAAATGGGAAAATTAACAATTTTTCAAACATATTATAAATGAAAAATAGAGATAATAAAACTCCATCCATCCATCCATTTTCTTCCGCTTATCCGGGATCGGGTCGCGGGGGCAGCAGCTTCAGAAGGGAGCCCAGACTTCCCTCTCCCCAGCCACTTCTTCCAGCTCCTCCGGGGGAACCCCAAGGCGTTCCCAGGCCAGCCGAGAGACATAGTCCCTCCAGCGTGTCCTGGGTCTTCCTCGGGGCCTCCTCCCGGTGGGACGTGTCCGGAACACCTCACCAGGGAGGCGTCCAGGAGGCATCCGGACCAGATGCCCGAGCCACCTCAACTGGCTCCTCTCGACGTGGAGGAGCAGCGGCTCTACTTTGAGTCCCTCCCGGATGACCGAGCTTCTCACCCTATCTCTAAGGGAGAGCCCGGTCGCCCTGCGGAGGAAACCCATTTCGGCCGCTTGTATCCGTGATCTCGTTCTTTCGGTCATGACCCAAAGCTCATGACCATAGATGAGGGTGGGAACGTAGATCGACCGGTAAATCGAGAGCTTCGCCTTTTGACTCAGCTCTCTCTTCACCACGACGGACCGGTACAGCGCCCGCTTCACGGCAGACGCCGCCCCAATCCGCCTGTCGATCTCCCGCTCCCTTCTTCCCTCATTCGTGAACAAGATCCCCAGATACTTAAACTCCTCCACTTGAGGCAGGACGACCCCCCTGACCCGGAGAAGGCACTCTACCCTTTTCCGGCTCAAGACCATGGCCTCGGATTTGGAGGCACTGAGCCTCATCCCGGCCGCTTCACACTCGGCCGCGAACCGTTTCAGCGAGAGCCGCAGATCACGATCTGATGAAGCCATCAGGACCACATCATCCGCAAAAAGCAGAGACGCGATCCTAAGGCCAACAAAACGGATCCCCTCAACACCTCGGCTGTGCCTAGAAATTCTGTCCATGAAAGTAATGAACAGAATCGGTGACAAAGGGCAGCCTTGGCGGAGTCCAACTCTCACCGGAAACGAGCCCGACTTACTGCCGGCAATGCGGACCAGACTCTGACACCGGTCATACAGGGACCTGACAGCCCGTATCAATGGGCCCGGTACCCCATACTCCCGGAGAAGCCCCCACAAGGCCCCCCGAGGGACACGGTCGAACGCCTTCTCCAAGTCCACAAAACACATGTAGACTGGTTGGGCGAACTCCCATGCACCCTCCAGGACCCTGCTGAGGGTGTAGAGCTGGTCCAGTGTTCCTCGACCAGGACGAAAACCACACTGCTCTTCCTGAATCCGAGGTTCGACTATCCGACGGACCCTCCTCTCCAAGTCTTTCTCCATGGCCTCTCCAAACTCCTCCCACGCCCGAGTTTTGGCCTCAGCGACCACCCGAGCCACATGCCGCTTCGCCCGCCGGTACCCATCAGCTGCTTCTGGAGTCCCACAGGCCAAAAAGACCCCATAGGACTCCTTCTTCAGCTTGACAGCATCCCTCACCGAAGGTGTCCACCAACGGGTTCGGGGGTTGCCGCCGCGACAGGCACCAACGACCTTGCGGCCACAGCTCCGATAAGCCGCCTCGGCCATGGAGGCACGGAACATGGTCCACTCAGACTCAATGTCCCCCACCTCCCCCGGAACGTGTTCGAAGTTCTGCCGGAGGTGGCAGTTAAAGTTCCGTCTCACAGGGGACTCCGCCAGACGTTCCCAGCAGACCCTCACTACACGTTTGGGCAGCCAGGTCTGACCGGCTTCCTCCCCCACCACCGGAGCCAACTCACCACCAGGTAGTAGTCAGTGGACAGCTCCGCCCCTCTCTTCACCCGAGTGTCCAAGACATACGGCCGCAGATCCGATGAAACGATGACAAAATCGATCATCGAACTGCGGCCTAGGGTGTCCTGGTGCCAAGTGCACGTATGGACACCCTTATGCTTGAACATGGTGTTCGTGATGGACAGACCGTGACGAGCACAGAAGTCCAACAACAGAACACCACTCGAGTTCAGATCAGGGGGGCCGTTCCTCCCAACCACGCCCCTCCAGGTCTCACTGTCATTGCCCACGTGAGCGTTGAAGTCCCCCAGCAGAACAAGGGAGTCCCCAGGAGGGGCACTCTCCAGTACCCCCTCTAAGGACTCCAAGAAGGGTGGGTAATCTGAACTGTTGTTCGGCACTTAAGCACAGACAACAGTCAGAACCCGTCCCCCCACCCGTAGGCGGAGGGAGGCTAACCTCTTGTTCACTGGGGTAAACCCCAACGTGCAGGCGCCAAGATGGGGGGCAACAAGTATGCCCACTCCTGCCCGGTGCCTCTCGCCGTGGGCAACTCCAGAGTGGAAGTACGTCCAGCCCCTCTCAAGGAGACTGGTACCGGAACCAGAGCCATGCGTTGAGGTGAGGCCGACTATTTCTAGCCAAAACCTCTCAGCCTCGCACACTAGCTCCGGCTCCTTCCCCACCAGAGAGGTGACGTTCCACGTCCCAAGAGCCAGCTTCTGCAGCCGGGGATCAGACCGCCAGGGTCCCCTCCCTCGACCGCCGCCCGTAACACACAGCACCCGAACCCCTTTGGCCCCTCCGACAGGTGGTGAGCCCATTGGAAGGGGAATCCACGTCTCCTCTTCGGGCTGAGCCCGGCCGGGCTCCGTGGTTAAAAGCCCGGCCACCAGGCGCTCGCCATCGTGCCCCACCTCCAGGCCTGGCTCCAGAGTGGGACCCCGGTGACCCGCGTCCGGGCGAGGGAACGCCAAATTCAAAGTTTGTGTCCATCATGAAGGGATCTTCAGGCTGCGCTTTGTCTGGTTCCTCACCTCGGACCTGTCTGCCTTGGGTGACCCTACCAGGGGCATAAAGCCCCAGACAGCATAGCTCCCAGGATCATTGGGACACACAAACCCCTCCACCACAATAAGGTGGCAGCCCAAGGAGGAACTGGTTAAGTAAAAAAGGGAAATGTGAGAAATTGATTAATGAAAGTGGGAAATAGGAAATCGGGTTAATGGAAAAAAGAAACTGGAAAAGGGTTAAATTAAAGAATAGATTAATGAAAAATGGGAAAATAGAAAATGAGATTATCTAAAAATGGGTAAATGAAAAATAGAGATAATAAAAATGGGTAAGTAAAAAAGGGAAATGTGAGAAATTGATTAATGAAAGTGGAAAATAGGAAATCGGGTTAATGGAAAAAGAAATTGGAAAAGGGTTAAATTAAAGAATAGATTAATGAAAAATGGGAAAATAGAAAAAGGGATTATTTAAAAATGGGTAAATTAAAAATAGAGAAAATAAAAATGGTTAAGTAAAAAAGGGAAATGTGAGAAATTGATTAATGAAAGTGGGAAATAGGAAATCTGGTTAATGGAAAAAATAAATTGGAAAAGGGTTAAATTAAAGAATAGATTAATGAAAAATGGGAAAATAGAAAAAGAGATTATTCAAAAGTGGGTAAATTAAAAATAGAGAAAAGAAAAAGGGGAATAGAGAAATTGATAATATGTAAAATAAATAAATGAAAAAATGGGTTAATGAAAAAGGGAAATTGAAGAGTGGTTAAATGAAAAAGAGAAATAAAAAATTGGGTTAATGAAAAAGATAAACTATTTATTTAACCATTTTTTTAAATTTATTTCACTCATTTTGTTCATTTTTTGATTTATTTTACTCATTTTTTATTTATTTCCCCCATTTATTTATTTAATTTTGGCTGAAATGGCTCTCCATACATTACCGCCACCTTGTGGATGGTTTCGGAAACAGGAAATAAACAGAAAAACTAGATTGTGTCTAGATTTGTGTATGTCAATCGCACACATTTTATTAAACATTTAAATTGCATTTACTCTAAACATATTTTTAATTGTGTAAGTAATACTTAATTTATTCAGGGTTTTTTATGTTTTCCTTCTGGCTCAGTTGCATTGCATTGCACTCCATAATAACAAACTGTATTCTGTTGTACTGATCACATGTTTTTTTTCAGTAATAAAGGGATTTTTGAATCCTATTAAACTTATTAAACACATTTTTATTGTCTCTTACAAATGTCTGCTTCTATCATTTAATTCCCAATAATAATGCTACTGTTTTTGATTCTTTAGAGGTTCTAACAGATAGAATAATCAATGTTGTATAGTAACGAAGTAAAAATACTTCACTACTTTACTTAAGTATATTTTCGGGTACTTCATACTTTCCTCGAGTATGAAAATTTTTGATAGCTTTCACTTTTACGTCACTATATTTTCGAACTTAATTTCATACTTTTACTCCGATACATTTTCAATGTGTGGTTTAGTTACTCGTTACACAACAGCGAGAAAGAGAAACGCTGGAGTTTTGACTCCACCTACTGATTGACTGCTACAAAGTCGGTATCCACTTGCCTGGGGCTTGTTCATCACCACCAATAGGAAACACCCATAGACATAATATAATATAAGAGTAGACCCCGCATTGGCTGATACGGCGCAGGAAACACGGCGGCCATCTTGGAGCGGTTGTCCCTCCTACTTTGCTCAATTAAAACAACAGAAGATGCCTCAGCACTGAGGGATATTGTTGTTTGGATCGATGGATTATTGATGTGAGGCTCCACAGACAACATTTCACAAGTAAGATGGACACATTATTGTGTATATTTTGTGATTAGAATATTACTATACTGTATTTATGTCCACCGGCGAGATACCAGCTAATATTAGCTGCAGTGCTTGGTGTAATACGGGTTCAGCCCCCATATGAAGGATAACTGAGATTCTGTAAATCTAAAAAAAATAATTATTCTCCAACATTGACTTATCTGACAAGAGCCTATATTAGAAATGAAACAATGTAACACATATTATAAAACTTATATTATGTGTTATAACATTCATCAGCACAGTTTACACAGGTGGTAAAGACTATTATTATGTAATTCTTTCACTCTGACAAAAGTAAGATACATCCCAAATCTTCTGTTTTTGTTTTGAAAGTTTCATAAACACACGATGTGAGGAAGAAGGGGAGAATCTGTAAAGAGAGACGGATTCACTGCAGCACAGATGAATCTCACAACGGATGTTGGACTGAATCTATCTATCTATCTATCTATCTATCTATCTATCTATCTATCTATCTATCTATCTATCTATCTATCTTCTATCTATCTATCTATCTATCTATCTATCTATCTATCTATCTATATATATCCAATATATATTATTCAGTATTAATCATTATTTATTTGTGTTTGTATAGTCATTTAAATATATTATTTTAATATATTATACACACAGCCGTTCACAATAAATTATTCAAGGCTGTGTGCTGTAATATGCTCATCATTCATCAATATCAGAATATTCCATTCCTATTCTATTGTTATTGCCACTAATCATATTTAAATATGCTGAACTATGTATTAAAACATACTTAAATAATACAATTTGTTTATAAATGTAGCTTTGATAGATGTTTGAATATAGTTCCCAGTAACAAAAAACATGTTATGGTCGATTAAATGCGCTGATAAGTCATTTTGCCTGCTAAACACATAAGGCTGAATGGAGCGGTCTACTGCTCCTATTGTCTCGTCAGTGACAATAGGCGAGAGTGATCCATGAGGGTCTATCCTTATGTTATGTCTAAGGATACACCTGTTTCGCTTCTCCCATTAAACACAAAGTCTCGCAATGAGCAGCAGCCACATGTCCCTAATGCCACACATAATGTGTTGCACCAATAGTTTGTGAAGTAGAGTAATTAATCGTAACGGCTTTTTTTCTTCATGTTGGCCACATTTTCTGTACTGACTATTTTTCTCAATTTCAGCCCTGAACTTACTTGAAGGGAAACTTAAGGCTTACAAAAACTTTGTATTTTCTGTCCTGGAGGGGAAACTAAGAAGCTGGTTCAGTTGTAAAGCAGGTTAAGTTAACCTTGTAGGTAAAGAACCTAACGATGCCTGCAGGTTTATCTATTAGCAGGTTTAATTTTGCCTGCACTTGGTTGTGTTTACCAAAATATAAAAATGTCATTCAAACTGCATTTGCCTTGTTTTACTTTTTACTTATACTTTTTATTACATTACTTGAGTACATCCATTTTTACAGTAATTTCCATACTTAAGTACAAGAAAATTCAGATACTTTAAGACTTTAACTCAAGTAACATTTCAGTCAGTGACTTGGACTTTTACCAAAGTCATATTTTGGAGAGGAACCTAAACTTTTACTTGACTCTGAGATTTCAGTACTTTATACAACACTGAGAATAATATTGTTGTTGTTGTCATTTTTGTTGTTAATGTGCAATAGATACTCATGAATGTCTGGACTGATAGAAATCCATATTAATCAGCATTAATACATCAAACAGTTATGTAAAAATGCCAGAGACTTAAAAAAGAAATAAATAAATTAAAAATAATTAGTTATAAAACATAACATAACAATTAGTACAAAATATTTTTATCTTAATGTTAATGTTTATTTGTTATATCAAAAATAATAATTACTTGTATTAAAGATAACTAAATATTTTATTATTTATCGGTCGTGTTGGTCATGTAAAATTCACTTAAAAGTCTCTCAGCGAATCAAATTAATTTCGATTTTTCACAATAATAATTAGTAGAAAATATTTTTACATTAATGTTAATGTTTTTTTATTATATAAAAAAATAAGAATTACTTGTATGAAAGATAGCTAAATATTTTATCTTTTATTGATCATGTTGGTCATATTTGTAATTTTTCTTCCCGCCGCTAGGTGGCAACATTATCTTAATTTAAGATTTAAGAGGGTTTATCCGCCACCAAAGTAAAATATAAAACTCCGGGTTTCTTCTTAAAAACACATGAACGCGTTGATTTAAAAAATAATTGTAAACATATTTATAGAAAGTCATCACTATTTCAGCATATATAGCCAAGTCTTAATCGTCAAAATTTGAGATTCTGGTCGTACCACAAAGAGACTTTTATTTTTTAAACGTAACTTCCGGAAGTTCACCGCCTCGCTTCCTGTAGCTTCACAGTGGCCCAGTCAAAACAATGCAGAGAAGCAGCAGCGAGAAGCGTCGACTGTAAAATATAATTCCTCCACGGTCACGGCGCTCAGCGTCCGCCCGCTCGCCTGTATCACCGCGGCGGGCGGCGGTCGGGTCGTTTTCCTTTCCCTCTCGAGCCGCCATTGTTGTGGATCTAACCGTTTTTCTTCGGCTGGAAATGGAGCCCGCTAACGGCTGGCTGACAGCAGCGGGGAGCGGCTGAACGGCGAAGCCAACCCCGGTGTTTGCGTCGATAAACTCGGTGGAATAAACTCTCGGTAGGCCGGCGGGGGGGGCCATGGTGGTGGAGGAGTAGCGGGTCCTCGGCTTCCTCCGACCCCCTCTCTCCCCCCGGGGAGGGCCGCCATGGCGCCGGGCTCTCTGGTGGCGGCCTGCCGCAGTCTGGCCCTCTCTACGTGGCTGCTCTCCTTCTGCTTCGTCCACCTGCTGTGTCTGGACTTCACCGTGGCCGAGCGGGAGGAGTGGTACACCGCCTTCGTCAACATCACCTACACGGACCCGGCCACCTCCGAGCTGCGCACCGAGAAGACGGAGTGCGGCCGCTACGGGGAACATTCCCCGAAGCGGGACGCCAAGGGGCTGCTGGTGCTGCCCGCCTCCCCGCTCGACCGCCAGGCCTGTGACCCCAACACCCGGTTCGCGGTGCCGTCGCAGGCCGCGGCCGGCTGGATAGCGCTGATAGCGCATGGGAACTGCACGACCAAGGACAAGATCCGCCACGCTGCCGCCCACAACGCCTCGGCGGTGGTCATCTTCAACGTGGGCTCCGCCAACCCCAACGACACCATCACCATGCGCCATCAAGGTACGAAACGGAGCGGGGTTCGGTGGGGAGTCCGCCTCATTCCTCAGCGTCCCACTCAAACTGCTGGCGACGGCGATTGTTGGTGAATAGGTGGAGTAACTGTGCGCCAAAAACTCAGATTTGGATTGAAATCTTCCAGGAAAAAACAAAGAAAATTATGAGTTTGAAAAGTCGAAAAATTTGCTTTTAAAAACATGTATTTTTATCGATTTGAGATGAAAAGGTGGAGTAACTTTACCCCAAAAACTCAGATATTTGGATCGTAATCTTCTAGGAACAAACAAAGAAATTTGATTCTGAAAAGTCGAAAAATTTGCCATGAAAAACACCTATTTTTCTCAATTGTAGGTGAAAAGTTGGAGTAACTTTGCACCAAAAACTCAGAGATTTGGATTGAAATCTTCCAGGAAAAACAAAGAAATTTATGAGTTTGAAAAGTCGAAAAATTTGCTTTTAAAAACATCTATTTTTTAGATGGTAGATGAAAAGGTGGAGTAACTTTACGCCAAAAACTCAGATATTTGGATTGAAATCTTCTAGGAACAAAGAAAGAAATTTGAGATTGAAAAGTCAAAAAATTTGCTTTTAAAAACTTCTATTTTTTTCAATGGTAGATGAAAAGGTGGAGTAACTTTACCCCAAAAACTCAGATATTTGGATCGTAATCTTCTAGGAACAAACAAAGAAATTTGATTCTGAAAAGTCGAAAAATTAGCTATGAAAAACGCCTATTTTTCTCAATTGTAGGTGAAAAGTTGGAGTAACTTTGCGCCAAAAACTCAGATTTGGATTTAAATCTTCCAGGAAAAACAAAGAAAATTATGTGTTTGAAAAGTCGAAAAATTTGCTTTTAAAAACATCTATTTTTTAGATGGTAGATGAAAAGGTGGAGTAACTTTACCCCAAAAACTCAGATTTGGATTGAAATCTTCCAGGAAAAACAAAGAAAATTATGAGTTTGAAAAGTCGAAAAATTTGCTTTTAAAAACATGTATTTTTATCGATTTGAGATGAAAAGGTGGAGTAACTTTACCCCAAAAACTCAGATATTTGGATCGTAATCTTCTAGGAACAAACAAAGAAATTTGAATCTGAAAAGTCAAAAAATTTGCCATGAAAAACACCTATTTTTCTCAATTGTAGGTGAAAAGTTGGAGTAACTTTGCGCCAAAAACTCAGATTTGGATTGAAATCTTCCAGGAAAAACAAAGAAATTTATGAGTTTGAAAAGTCGAAAAATTTGCTTTTAAAAACATCTATTTTTTAGATGGTAGATGAAAAGGTGGAGTAACTTTACCCCAAAAACTCAGATATTTGGATCGTAATCTTCTAGGAACAAACAAAGACATTTGATTCTGAAAAGTCGAAAAATTTGCCATGAAAAACACCTATTTTTCTCAATTGTAGGTGAAAAGTTGGAGTAACTTTGCGCCAAAAACTCAGATTTGGATTGAAATCTTCCAGGAAAAAACAAAGAAATTTATGAGTTTGAAAAGTCGAAAAATTTGCTTTTAAAAACATGTATTTTTATCGATTTGAGATGAAAAGGTGGAGTAACTTTACCCCAAAAACTCAGATATTTGGATCGTAATCTTCTAGGAACAAACAAAGAAATTTGATTCTGAAAAGTCGAAAAATTTGCCATGAAAAACACCTATTTTTCTCAATTGTAGGTGAAAAGTTGGAGTAACTTTGTGCCAAAAACTCAGATTTGGATTGAAATCTTCCAGGAAAAACAAAGAAATTTATGAGTTTGAAAAGTCGAAAAATTTGCTTTTAAAAACATCTATTTTTTAGATGGTAGATGAAAAGGTGGAGTAACTTTACCCAAAAACTCAGATATTTGGATCGTAATCTTCTAGGAACAAACAAAGACATTTGATTCTGAAAAGTCGAAAAATTTGCCATGAAAAACACCTATTTTTCTCAATTGTAGGTGAAAAGTTGGAGTAACTTTGCGCCAAAAACTCAGATTTGGATTGAAATCTTCCAGGAAAAACAAAGAAATTTATGAGTTTGAAAAGTCGAAAAATTTGCTTTTAAAAACATGTATTTTTATCGATTTGAGATGAAAAGGTGGAGTAACTTTACCCCAAAAACTCAGATATTTGGATCGTAATCTTCTAGGAACAAACAAAGAAATTTGATTCTGAAAAGTCGAAAAATTTGCCATGAAAAACACCTATTTTTCTCAATTGTAGGTGAAAAGTTGGAGTAACTTTGTGCCAAAAACTCAGATTTGGATTGAAATCTTCCAGGAAAAACAAAGAAATTTATGAGTTTGAAAAGTCGAAAAATTTGCTTTTAAAAACATGTATTTTTATCGATTTGAGATGAAAAGGTGGAGTAACTTTACCCAAAAACTCAGATATTTGGATCGTAATCTTCTAGGAACAAACAAAGAAATTTGAGTCTGAAAAGTCGAAAAATTTGCTATGAAAAACATCTATTTTTCTCGATTGTAGGTGAAAAGTTGGAGTAATTTTGCACCAAAAACTCAGAGATTTGGATCGTAATCTCAAATCTTCCAGAAAAAAAAATTGAGTTTAAAAAGTCAAAAATTTGCTTTTAAAAACATCAAAACCAGGACATTTTGGTGGAGAAAAGTCAAACGTTTGCTAGAAAAAACTCAAATGTTAAAATTAGAATCAGAAAACAGAAGGCAACAGTTTTAAAGCTTTAGAAGTAGGAAGATAAAAATGAAACTTTTTGTGGCGCAAGGGGAAATATTTTCTGCAGATTAAAAAGTTTCTTTTTGATATCTGGAACATAAATCCAGCATAAATTCAAGTTTGTCTGCCTGCAGATTCAGTTTGATCTGAGCTTTATAAACAGCGGCGAAGCCTAAAATTATGACAGATTTTAATGGATTATAAATTGTCACAGAAGTCATTGCAATAAATAGTAATATTGTTCGTTATGCGCTGATGAAACATTTGGGCCAATATCGATATCCAATTTTAATACTGGTGCTGTTGCAGATAATTGATATTTACCAATACTATGTATATTCCTCTATGTTTTGATGACCAGAAACAAATGGCAACAAGATGAAAACAAATATTGGTTCCTGGTTTTATTAATCGTTAAAAAATAACTAATATCAGCCGATTCTGATATCAGTGCTGATGGATCTTGTATCAATAAATGTTATTTTGAACAGAAACGACAAATAATGAGAATTATAAAATCGCTGTAAACAAAAGTATCTAGTTGACACCAAAGACTTTCATCCTCCAGGTTTTGGTAGACAAATCATGCAAATGGAAATTGAGCTCATTGTAATTATCATTTGATGTATTGTAATAAACTTCAGACAGATTTGAACGGCAGCAGCAGCGTCTCCTCCGACGTTTTGGCCTCTTCTGATTAGATCCCATGCGGAGCAGCTTGACGTGTCGTTGTCGGTCACGATGCGGCGCCTGACGTGTCGTCGGTCACGATGCGGCGCCTGACGTGTCGTCGGTCACGATGCGGCGCCTGACGTGTCGTCGGTCACGATGCGGCGCCTGACTTGTCGTCGTCGGTCACGATGCGGCGCCTGACGTGTCGTCGGTCACGATGCGGCGCCTGACGTGTCGTCGGTCACGATGCGGCGCCTGACGTGTCGTCGTCGGTCACGATGCGGCGCCTGACGTGTCGTCGTCGGTCACGATGCGGCGCCTGACGTGTCGTCGGTCACGATGCGGCGCCTGACGTGTCGTAGGTCACGATGCGGCGCCTGACGTGTCGTAGGTCACGATGCGGCGCCTGACGTGTCGTCGGTCACGATGCGGCGCCTGACGTGTCGTAGGTCACGATGCGGCGCCTGACGTGTCGTAGGTCACGATGCGGCGCCCGACGTGTCGTTGTCGGTCACGATGCGGCGCCCGACGTGTCGTTGTCGGTCACGATGCGGCGCCCGACGTGTCGTCGTCGGTCACGATGCGGCGCCCGACGTGTCGTAGGTCACGATGCGGCGCCTGACGTGTCGTAGGTCACGATGCGGCGCCTGACTTGTCGTAGGTCACGATGCGGCTCCCGACGTGTCGTCGTCGGTCACGATGCGGCGCCCGACGTGTCGTCGTCGGTCACGATGCGGCGCCTGACGTGTCGTTGTCGGTCACGATGCGGCGCCCGACGTGTCGTCGTCGGTCACGATGCGGCGCCCGACGTCTCGTAGGTCACGATGCGGCGCCTGACGTGTCGTAGGTCACGATGCGGCGCCTGACTTGTCGTAGGTCACGATGCGGCGCCCGACGTGTCGTCGTCGGTCACGATGCGGCGCCCGACGTGTCGTCGTCGGTCACGATGCGGCGCCTGACGTGTCGTAGGTCACGATGCGGCGCCTGACGTGTCGTCGTCGGTCACGATGCGGCGCCGCGTTACGTAACGGCAGCAGCGAACCGACAGCTGTGTGTCCGACAGCTGGGATCTCCTCCAGCTCCTCCTGCCTGCAGGCCTCCCACTCTGACTGCCGAGTCCAGGAAGTAAATGGAAAATACTCTCCATTTGTTGACTTTAAATCTAGTTTCTCATGACGTTTTTAGCTTCTTGGAATCCGCGTTTGGAAACTCGGTGAACGTTCCAGTAGAAACATCTGCAGGTCGTTGAGCCGCTGTTGAGTCTTCAGGTTGCCGTGTTTATCCGCCAGTCGTTTGGTCTGGTTTTCATTAAAGTCTTCGTCACACGGCTTCCTCTGTCTGTTTTTTTAGGTGCTTTTTTCTGGTATTTGTTCAAAATGTTTCACTACGCTGTCAAATCACATTAGTGATTAACCTGCTGATGATGATTTTAGATAAATTTACACTCCTGATCAAAATCTGTAGACAAGTTAAAAAATTGCAAGAATTTGCATGTTGCACTATTGGATCTTAAGAAGGTTCTAAGTAGAGCTTCGCAATGTTAAAGGAAGAAATCAGAGCAAGAGACAAAAACTTTTGAGCGGGGATTTAATTGAAAACTGCATTTATTCAAACATGATTTTTTCTCTTGCACTGATTTTTTTTTTTTCCGTTAACATTGTGAAGCTCTACTTAGATCAGTGGTTCTTAACCTTTTTTGAGGTACCGAACCCCCCAGCTTCATATGCGCATTCACCGAACCCTTCTGTAGTGATTTTTAAAGGTAGAGTCTCTGAGAACAGCTCTTCAAAATATTGTCAGTGTTTTCAGTAAAGTTGAGCTGAAATGTCCAGGAACGACCCAAGGTATTTAAAACGTGACACAGTTTCAACAAGTTGGCCATCGAGAGAAACTGGAACCACTTTAAGGTTTAGATCATTTAATTAGCTCTACATTCTTAAGAGAAAGAAAAATTAATTATAAATAATAAAGACTTTGCGGTATTCTGATTTAATAATGTAATCATATTAGTTGTCTTACCACCTCCACACCACTAGAGGCAGCACCAACCCCGAAAAGATGCGACTAAGGAGCAGATTTAGAAGAACACCGAAAGCTACAGAGTTTGGTAAAAACTGAGTTTTGCTGAAGTAAATAAAGACACAAGTTCAAATCCCTGCTGAGAGTGAAGCTCCTCCAATCAGAGCTCCTCCTCAGCTTTGATTGGCTGAGCAACGTACGTGACCCGATGGTAGCATGTACTGATCTCTGATGGAAGCATGAGGTATCCTCTGATGCTAGCAATGTAAGGTGATCCTCTGATTGGCTAAGCAATGTAACGTGATCCTCTGATGTAAGATGTACGGTCTTGATTGGTAAGCAATGTAACGTGATCCTCTGCAGCAAGTGATGGCAAAGCTGGGCGTCATCATGATTTTACACAAGTGAGTCTTTACCTCTAAGGCTCCGCCGAACCCCTGAGACCGACTCACCGAACCCCTGGGGTTCATCGAACCCAGGTTAAGAACCACTGATCTAGAACCTTCTTAAGATCCAATAGTGCAAAAATGCAAATTCTTGCACTTTTTTAACTGGTCTTAAGATTTTGATCAGGAGTGTATTAGAGTTTTGAAAGACTAAAATCTGCAAATGTAGGGGATAACCTTGAAATATATGTCTAATAAATAAAGTTACTTCAGCCCTGGACTCAGTAATATTTTGAATATTTTAATTAAGAGATGCTCTGTCTTTATTAAGTTTTCAGGAAGTATCTGTGTTTACAGAATGACTAAAACAGGAAAACACCCAGAGGGGACAGATTAATTTGGATTTAATTTAGCCAACATGCAAGAAAGGTTAAATATAAAATATTTGTGTTTTAAGATCAGAAAAAGTCTTGCATTTGATCAGTTTTAGATTTCAAAGTCTTACAAATATTCTTTCATAACTCTAAAATGTTTAAATTTGTACATCTATTGTTTTCTGCACTGACTTTCACTATCTGCTTTTTGTTATCATTTGGTCATTGCTGTGTAATTTCATCTGCGGTATTAAGTCATTTTGTTTTGTAGCAGAGCGTTCCTTTAAACCCAGCAAAGAAAAATGTTGTGAAACTGGTTTGTCAGCATTCCTGATTCATCACTCGCTACCAGCTCCTTTACCAGAAGATGATTAGTTTAATGAGAAACATGGATTTCAGTGGTTAGCTAAAATCTGTTGTCAATACCAGCTGTAAGGTGTTTGGGGTAGGTTGCTAGGCAACAAGTGCAAAAGTTGCTGACTCGCATGCCAGAGTTTAAAATAAGTGAGATGAATTGATGTTATATTTAGCACAGAGAGTAAAATAGAGTCGCCAATTAATGCGGTTTCATTTTAAGTGTGCAGGATTAGAGGCTAAACGAGGATCTGTGTAAAGCAGCAGACTGCAGGCTAGCTAATTTACCACACCTGTAGAAATCAATAGATAGTTAGAATTACAGTTTTACTTTAATAGAAGTGTAAAGTAAAACTGTATTAAAGTATTGTATTGTACTGTATTGTAGTAAAGTATTCTGCACCAAAAGCAGATTCATTTAAACTTTTCTCCATTTTCTGCTTTTGGTTTCCACAGCTGTGTTTATAGTTTGGTATTTTTATAACGAGATGTAGTTTTAGCATGATAAAATAAAGAAAAACTTTCCATTACCATTGGCATGATTTTTATTTTTAATTTTTTTCCTTCTCGTTCCAATAAAAACTGGATGATAAAAGTCTTCAGTCTGGTGTTTTGGTCTCAACTAGCCCTTATTTTGAAGGATAATTATGTTTACAGAAACTTCATAATGCATTTTATTTGTTGTTTTGTTTGTTGAGTTTGGATATTTAAAATACCTTCCAGTTCCAGTGTTAAATCGTCATTATAATTTAAAGTTTGTGTCTTTGAGAATCTCTTCTTGTATTATTATGCCAACATATGTTTAAATTTGAAGTGAACATTCACAACTAACTCACACTTGACCACAATGAAAACTAATAAATCATTGTTTGTCCCTTTTTATTTGTTAGATAAAATCAGTAATTTTCCCCTCGGAGTTGAGAAAGCTAATTAAATTGAGGGATGTGTTTCTTTGAGTTGAAGCTAGTGATTACAGTTACAGCAGCAAACTGCTGCCTGTTGCATAATATGGTTTTATTTATTGCTCTGCCTCCCATTCAGTGGAATAAATACATTTATTTTTAACTTGATTTATTTTGAGTAGATGATTTTCAGTTTCCCGAAAGCACAAAATGCTGCTTAGTTCAGATATTTCCTGGCTTCTGGATTTAAATCTCGATGATTCTTTTTTAGCGGTGAATCTTTGACCTCCAGGTCAGAGTGGGGGTGGGTGGGTGGGTGGATTCCCTGTCTGGTCAGCCTGTTGCCTGTTAATCCACCTGAAAGCAGACGGTGTGGAATCAGCTGCTTCATCACTTTATCGCTCAGATCAGAGCTGCTCTTCGCTTCACACGAAGCTCAAACTGGGACATCAGATCCAGAAACGTCTGTGAGAAATTAGTTCAGGTTTGATTTCTGTTTGGGTTTTTCTGGACCACTTGAGTCTGTTTAGAAAAAACAAAACATGCTTACAAAGTCTAAAATTTGAAGAAAAAAACATTCAGCATTTAAAGCTTGAAAAAAATGGTAAAAATGCATTTTCTGTAAAAATGCAGTGTGAAAGTTGTAAACACTATTTTTTACAGAAATTTGTTGAAGTATTTGAAAAAAGGAGAGAAAAGCGAAATTGTGTTGGGGAAAAAAACAGAATTTCACAGTTGCAGTGTTTTCATTAAGTAAGAAACACAATTAAAATCGTGTGTAAATACATTTGTCCAGGCAATAAGTTATAAAAAAAACATTCCACACCATGATCCTCTGACTCTACTTCCTGTTGTCTTCTTTGTGGTTTTCTACATTAGCAACATCTGGTTGTTGATCATGTGATGTGAAAAATGTTTTTCTGCTGCAGTTTTGCGAAAAACCAAAAAAAACCATCTCACCCGAGCACCAAAACATTTAGGAGAAATACATGAGTTCTTACAAAATTGGTGTTTCCATTAAGCTGATTTATTTTCAGTATTTCAAATTGTGCAATTACACAATCAATGAAAATGCAGCTGTTGATCCTATCCGTCTCCTTTAGGGGCTAAGTTTGCTACCGGTGATATTTGGTGGTACAAATCCCACAATAACTGCAGGCAAGAAGTGACCCAGTTTGCAGCCATGTTTGAAACCCGTCTGCAGCAAAGTGCTCAGAGTGACAGGTGTCACGTCAAAGTTTCCTCCCCCTACTGTCACTCACTCACATGTGATTGAAAACAAGGGACATAGATAAGTAAAATTTTATTCACAATGGTCGTAAAACTCTTAAATTTGAGCTGAAACCTGCAGGAAGCCTGAAAATGTTGGCTTTAGATGATCTTCGCGAACGCAGCTCAGTCATGTTTTAATCTGTGATGTTCACCGCCAAGAGATTTTATCTGACTTCAGGAAAGAAGTGCCACACTTCCTGCTCAGCATCATCGTGCTGTCAGTTTAAAACCAAACCACTTAGGCTGCAAATGCTTCATGAATCAATTTGCAGACCATCCAAGAGTCCCAAGCGTCATTAGTTTGTTTACAGCTGTTGGAAAGAATTTTGAAAATCCTATTTTATCAGCTGAAATCGCTAGATAAAAAGAAGCCTGGTAAATTATTACCAGCCCAGTCAAGTCAAACAGACGTAAAATTTGATTAATGTTCCCTTGATGTGCAGAAATCCAAGTAAAACTGGATTTAAAGACGAAGCCTGAGCTCCAGGCGGCACTTTGAGATCAGCAGAAATCAGATAAAGTTTAGAGACTCAGTCTAAGAATGCTGCAGCAGTTTGTTGCACTTTAACTGTCCAAAATGTGAATTAGCGACTTGAACTTTTTCCCTCCTTTCAAATACTTCAACTAATTTCTATTTTTAAAAAAATAAAAGTTAGCTTCTGACTTTAACTTCATCTTTTTTTCTAGTTTTATTAGAGAAGATGAAACATAAAAATGCAGAACTTATTGGAATGATTATGAAACTTCTGTTACTGAACTAAAACTTTTATTTAAATACACTTTTGAGGAAGATGTATAAAAAAAACTTTAGTCTGCTTTAATGCAAATCAGCACTTCTAAAACAGACATATTTAAAGTTGTTTTTACGTGGAAATGTTGAGTAAAAACTCAGCTGAAAAACTTGTGATTGGATTTTTGTGGCGACATCATGTCCGCCTCCGTCGGGTTTAAATCAGTTTTGGATTATGTAACTTCTGTGAAGGACCTCACGGTTACACAGCAGCGATATTGATCCCAGGGGAATATTTTTAGGTCGGCACTGATCAATGTTTTTGTTATTTTGCTCAGTCGATACGAGTTCAGCTTTGGCCTCCGGGGACTTGATCCAACTTGTGCTCTTCCAGTCCCCACCGAGAGCAAATAGCTCACGTCTCTGCTGAGCAAACAGTCAGGAGCTGCATCTCAGCTTTCTCACTGTTTACTCTTCCTGCATAGGTGAGAATCAGAGACGGCAACATAAACCTCATAAAAACCACCAAACTATCACATCCAACAGGATGCGACATAAATGCTGACTCTGTTTGATATTTGGTCAGTTTGAAGTGAAATTAAAAGGAAATATCTCTAAACAATGACATGATTCTGCTTGGTTAAACACTCATGTGGGTAAGAAAACAAATCAACCAATCAAAATTGTTGTGTGCGGTCTCTAGGCAGAGTTTGTTGTCTAGTCTTTGGGTTTTAAATTGCAGCCATTTTGTTTTTTCTGTCATTTTTTATAGGATATTTATGGCATTGATCAGCTCTTATTTGAATTTGGCCAAACCTGGGGTCAGCTGTGGTGGCGCAGGGGTTAAGCACAACCCACATATGGAGGAGGCCCTAGTCCTCGACGCAGCCGCCACAGGCTCGATTCCCGGCCCCGCCGACCCCCGCCGCATGTCCCACCTCCTCCCCCATCATCCACGCCCCCGTCAATCAACCTTCAAATAAAGGCCACTAGAGCCTAAAAAAAAAACAGAATTTCGCCAAACATTTCAGAAAGCTTAGTGGTTTCGTTCCTATGTTAACTTTCTGTGAACCTACTTTCCTCATGTGGAACAATAAAAAGCTGAACTGATTGTTCTTTGGTACCCTTTTCCAAACTTAGGCCCTTTTAAAGCAAACACTTTAATAATACAAGTTTTGCTGAAGTCCTAAAATACTGCCATAGAAATGGCTGCTAGAAAAAAAGTGTCAAGAGGTCTGACAATTAGGTCTTTAGTAGTCGGACTTGTCACAAAATCCTCATGAAATATATAGTAATATGTGGTCTTAAAATGTGTGTCGCAGGCATGTCGATAAAAGAAAACCCCCCCGAACCGTCAGCCCTGAGGTGTTCCGTAACTTAAAGGTGGAAGAATCTGAAATTGTCCTCACACAATTTACTGTAATACAAATAGTTATCTCTCCATACATACTTCTGATGTCACATGACACATCCGGGAACTGTGCAGGTGACAGCCATTTTGGTAGGTATCCATGGCTACCTTTCATGACAGTTGCTACGACAACCCCGAGTTGCTATCACCCCGAGGGCCGATCGCTGATACCGATCACCGATACCGATCACATAATTATTTAGCGTACTCACTACCGTTACATTATGTGGAAAAAGGAACCATGAACAAAAACTTGTTTTTAATAACATTTTTCAAGAAGAAAACTAAACAAAACAGGCATTGTTCAAATTGTACTGCTATCAATAATACTATCTTTAACAGACTGATAACATATGAGGCTCTGAAGGCCGTGTCTTTTTTACTGCTGTGAGCCTCGATGTAGCCAAACTCCGTCAAGTATGGCTACATTGTTTTATGTCTATTAGCTTCTTTGTGTTGATGCATTTTGACCTGCTTCTATTTTCCGCCGCAACACGCAAACGTCCTCATTCACTCAGTGCGTTATAGTTACACATCGCTTAGGATTTGTTGCTGCAGATTTGCGCAGTGAAGGAAAGACGAGACCAGCTGGACAGACAGGCTGAGAAATGAGACGCAGGTGATGATCGGTATCGGCAACAAGAGCCAATGATCACCAATCATTCACTTTTTCACGGAAATCGGCCGATTATGATTGGTGACTAGGCCTGTCGCAATAAACGATAAATCGATTAATCGTGCGATAAGAAAACTTATCGCAATAATTTTAATTATCGCGATAAGTGCTGAAATGCGCCGTTTCGGCTGTTTGGGATTCCCCTAAGTAATTTCCCATCAGAAAGCAGGAGGAGAATCCGCGCTTTCTGATTGGCTGCCTGTCACATTCAGCGTTAAGCTCCCAGTCGGGGAAATCTGTCCCCCCCACCTCCCCCGTCAACAACATTTCTTGAGGCGATGTCATCGCTTATCGCCGATAAATCTTTAGGCAATTAATCGACCAGCAAAATCTGTTATCGCGACAGGCCTATTGGTGACCGATCGATCATAATCGATGATAATCAGCGGATACTTTTTACCTCTAGTAAAAAGTACTTAAAAGTTTTTACTAGAGGTAAAAAGTATCCGCCCACCTTTATCTTTCCTGAGTCTACCTTGTTTTTAAAACGTCCTCCGTCTCATTTGGTTTAAATTATTCCTGAAAATGTCGAAACCCCAGCAGGAGCATTCCTTCAGTTCGCCTGTTTCCAATTAAAGTTTTCCCTCTCCGTCCTCGTGTTGCCTGTGCGCTTCACACTTGTTGGGACTTGGTGGTGCATTTTTCTGGTCCAGCTCACATAGACCTGTTCTTACGCGTCTGATGCTAAACTTCTGCTGCTGCAGCAGCTGCGGACTCTCTGTCTGTGGAAGCTGGCGTCCCTCTGGGGTATTTTTCGCCTCTCTTCGGTGTTACGTCAGGATGTACGGAGTCAGGCCTCAGTCACAAGGTAAACCTCAGATTAGATCAGAAACGGGCGAGATGTGGTCGACTGATTGAACATCTCCTCAGATGTTTGGGTCTGAAAGGCTGCAGAGTTTTAAAGTCTGGTTTACAGCGAAGAGCTGCTGGAGGTCGAGCTTATGTTTAGACTCAAAATCATTGCCACCCTGACCTTTGTGCCAAATGATTTGTCTGCAATTGTATTTTAAAACTTCCTCTTTTACTTTAACTTCCTGTCTTGCTATTTATCATCTTCTTTATTAAAGTGTCACTTTGTAGAGTCCAACTTCTTGAGGGTCACGTCGTAAAATGACGGCTTGTAAAATGAATTAAACGGGCCTTAAAATGCTCCAGGAATGCATGAAGACTTTCAACACTGACTTCAGTGATTTGCTCTAAAATGAAAGGAGTTTGGCTGTAATTACAGCATCTAAAATGGTCAAATCAGGTTTGGTTAGTCTTAATTATTGACACAGTTTCAGTTTCTTGATAAATCAGTTTATTCCTGTTGAAAATGTTGGATCTATTCAAGCCTGTTGCTCTTGGTCATTTGCAGACTTTGGTCTGCACACATCATTTCTGCCTTGGAGATCAGGTCAGAGTTCGGCCCATATTTGCCTCTTTCTGCAAGCCTGAATGTTTCTAAATTAAAACTGGAACAGCAGGAGACAGAATGAGAAGTAATTCAACTAGGAAGTCCCCCGCCTCTCACAAAAAATCTGTGTAATAATAACATGTTTAGAGGATTTTATTAACCCATTATTTTTTTGTCAAATTTGTAATCCATACATATATGTACATACTAAACTGGTTTTCCGTACATAAATTTTTTATGCCAAACACATGTTAAATTGTTATTCCATACATATATTTGTACATTAAGCTAGTTTTCCTTATCTATATTTTTGGATTAAACTAGTTTTCTGTGCCTGTATTTTTGTGTTAATTGGTATTCCGTACCTATGTTTTTGTGTTAAACTAGTTTCTGTACCTATATTTTTGTGTTCCGTACCTATATGTTTGTGTTAAACTAGTTTTCTGTACCTATATTTTTGTGTTAAATGGTGTTCCGTACATATATTTCTATGTTAAGCTGGTTTTCCTTATCTATATTTTTGTGTTAAACCGATGCTCCATACCTACATTTCTATGTTACGTTGGTTTTCTGTACCTATATTTTTGTGTTAAATGGTGTTCCGTACCTGTATTTCTATATTTAACTGCTTTTCCTTATCTATACTTTTGTGTTAAATGGTGTTCTGGACCTATATTTCTATGTTAAGTTGGTTTTCTGTACCTATATTTTGTGTTAAATGGTGTTGTGTACATATAGTCTTATGTTAAACTGGTTTTCTCTACCTGTATTTTTGTGTTAAATAGTGTACTGTACCTATATTTTTGTGTTAAATGGTGTTCCGTACCTATGTTTCCTTGTTAAGCTGGTTTTCTGTACCTATATTTTTGTGTTGAATGGTGCTCCGTACCTATATTTCCTTGCTAAGCTGGTTTTCTGTACCTATATTTCTATGTTAAACTGGCGTTCCGTACCTATATTTCCTTGTTAAGCTGGTTTTCTGTACCTATATTTTTGTGTTGAATGGTGCTCCGTACCTATATTTCCTTGCTAAGCTGGTTTTCCGTATGTGGAGCAGCGTTGCGGCCGTCTGAGAGGACGCGCTGTAATACCTGCTGCAGGATTACAGAAATCCTGTGAATCGTCCTCAGAGAGGCTTACGTAATCTCATGTTGAGGCCGATCGGTCCGCCGGAGTGAAACCAGGCCGCTCAGCGCGTCGCCCACCATGTTGGCTCATAACGTGTATTTTTAGAGCGGTGGTCGCCATGGCGACGTGGGGATGTGTCAGGCTCAAGCTGCTATTGGATCAATAAGCGAGGCGATGAAAGTAATCCGTGTCGGATTGTTTCAGAGGAGAAACGGTGGAAAACGTCTCCCAGGGCTTAATGTCCTCATAGAAATACCCCAATGAAGATACTGGGATAAAAACAGCATTTACACTGTAAAACAAACACACTGAAAGTTCATCGAAATCGATCAGTTTATAACATCAGCAAGATAAACAACTCGGCATGAATGTTTTTCAAGTTTTATAGAAATTGGGTTAAAATTTTAAAGTTAAATTAGAAACAGCTGCTGCTCTCAAGCACATTAGACTTTGGTTGTTGATTTTACTTATTTATTAGGAATATTTCCACTTATATCTTGAGGTTTCACTGCAGTGACTGAAGAAACGTCTTTTCTGATTGGTTCCTGCAGCCTTACGTCCAAATATGGCCGGACTGGTGTTGCTGGATGGCGGCTAGTTACAATCACAAGCTGATGATGATATAAAAACATTTTTATGTGTAGCTGTGAAACGGTCAGATTAGTTTATGCTCACAAACATGCAAGTGAGATTATAGCTGCTGATTGACAAAATGAAGCTAAACTCGTTTTGCTCTTCAGGATCAGTTGTTTACTAACTGAAGTCTTTCTTGTAGTTCGATGGTTTATACGAGCTTAAAGGCTCTGGATTCAGTCACTGTGGAGCTTTAAGTTGCATTAAAGGCTTAAAACGTCTGACTCCTCCATTCGGTTTGGAGTTCATCTTTATTGAACTCTGTTCTGCTTTCATAATCAGTCATTTTATCCTCCAACAAAGAACTGGAAGTCATTTCTCAGAAGTTGAGTTCAACCAAACTTTAAATATTTTTCCCTCATTTGCTCCTTCAGAATCTGAATAAACTTGTTCTGAGTTTAATCTGTTAACTGGCAGCAGTGAAAAAAACACCTAAAATAAAACCAGCTGCTCTTCTTGAACTTTTTGGATTACAAAGAAAAGCCCTGGTCTCTTTAGAAAGATATTTTTATTTTATTGCAGTCAAACATGTTTCATCTGTAATTAATATAGTTGTGTTTGTATCACAAGAAAATTATGTTTTTTTCTTTGTGTCTTGTGTGGATTTTCCTTTATTTTTATGAAAAAAACTGGAAAATTTAATAAAACAGGAACATGAAAACTTTACCATTTATATTCAAGCTAATAAGGGAAATATGTGAAATTGAAAATGCAAGGAAAGAACAATTTAGTTACTTTTTTAAGCAAGAAAATGTTTCATTGCTTAAAATGCAATAAAAAATAATCACTTTAGCCACAAGTTTAGAAAACTTTTTTTTAAGTGCAAAAGCAGATGAGAAATGATTAACTTTAAAAAATAAACATCGTACATTTAGACATTGGTTAACACTATTTTTATACTTCACTTTTAGCCTCAGCTTGAAGTTTGACCAACTTTTCAAATGGACATTTCTCACCTTCGGCGACCTTTCAGAATAAAACCCAACAGGAAGTGACCGAGCGTCTCCTTCTCTCAGGTACAGGCGAGGTGGTCGTCATCATGATCCCGGAGCCGAAGGGTCGGGAGGTCGTGTCGCTGCTGGAGCGCAACGTCACGGTCACCATGACGATCACCATCGGCACCAGGAACCTGCAGAAGTACGTGAGCAGGACGTCGGTGGTGTTCGTCTCCATCTCCTTCATCGTGCTGATGATCATCTCCCTGGCTTGGCTCGTCTTCTACTACATCCAGAGGTTCAGATACGCCAACGCGCGCGACAGGAACCAGGTAACGGCTTTCAGGTCAACAACCGACAACCCAACTTCAGGAAATGTCTTTAACTCAAATAAAGACGTCAAATACGTCAATGACTGGCGAAGAACTATAACCAACTGGAACCATCTGGTGCGCTTATGAAACTAAAATATACTGAAATTTAGGGCTGTATAATAATATCGATGTCACGATATATATATCGATATTTTCTTTCCTAAAAAAAAAAAATCGATATTCATCTGTAAGTATCGTAACGTCCAACTGTCACCTTGTTCACTCACTGCTTGTGATTCGGTCATCAGGCTTAGAGTGATTCCTTCAGATGTTCAGGTTAAAAAGGTATCAAACTATTCAGAGCAGGAACTTGGTTCACTTTATTTACTTTACTAATGCATGAAGCTACAGTTTGGACTGTTTCAACTAAAAGAAACATGTTTTCTCTCCACTTCTTTGATTCATTTTGTCCAGCTGTCCACTTTAAGTCTGTGTCCAACCAGAACCAGGTATTGTGTAGTTGGTGATTTTAATCGTTTTCAGTTAAATTAATTCAATCCAACTTTATAACAGTCACAAAATGTCACCAAAATCACTCTGTCCCTCTAAAATCTTTCAGAAAATCACAAAAGTGTATTGAATTGTATCGTTTGCTGAATATCGCAAGATATATCGTATTGTGGGCAGAATATCGTGTATCGTATCGTGAGATTATTGTATCACTACAGCCCTAGTTCTGTGTGAAGTAGGGTAAAGTAGCTTTGGGTTTTTCATTATAATTTAGTTTTATTGTGACTTTTTGTCTCAGTTTTAATTAGTTCTTGAAGTGGGTTTGATAGTTTTTATCAGTTACAGATTTAGTTTTCTGACTCTTTTTGACGTTTGCATCTAAAAGTTAACCTTGGTATTGTATAGCGATCATGTCTGACTGGTGCTTCATCTCAACGTTTGCTGCTGCCATTTGGCGAGGAAGAGCAGGGAGCGCCGTGATTTACCGATAGTTTGAAAAGGTGAGATTCATAAACACAAAAACTAATGTCATTATTTCCCTAATTTCAGTAGGGCTGTAGTGAAACAATAATCTCACGATGCGATAAGATACAATACACGATATTCTGCTCACGATACGATATATATTGCGGTATTCAGCAGACGATACAATTCAATACACTTTTGCGATTTTCTGTAAGGTTTCAGAGGGACAGAGTGATTTTGGTGACATTTTGTGACTATTATAAAGTTGGACTGAATTAATTTAACTTAAAACTGATTGAAAGCACCAACTACACAATACCTGGCTCTGGTTGGACACAGACTTAAAGTGGACAGCTGGACAAAATGAACCAAAGAAGTGGAGAGAAAACATGTTTCTTTTAGTTGAAACAGTCCAAACTGTAGCTGACATGCATTAGTAAAGTAAATAAAGTGAACCAAGTTCCTGCTCTGAATAGTTTGATACCTTTTTAACTTGAACATCTGAAGGAATCACTCTAAGCCTGATGACCTGGTGAAGCAAGCAGTGAGTGAACAAGGTGACAGTTGGATGTTACGATACTTGAAGAGGAATATAGATTTTTTTTTTCTAGGAAAGAAAATATCGATATTATTACGCAGAACCAGAAAACGGGTCAAGAGAATCTCGGAGTTCCCACAACACGGCCAACTGATTGGTTTATCCTCTAATGATGGGAACCTTTTAATCCTGACGTCGTTCTCTCTCTCTTCCCGTCTGCAGCGTCGTCTAGGCGACGCGGCAAAGAAGGCCATCAGCAAACTTCAGGTCCGCACCATCAGGAAGGGCGACCAGGAGACGGAGGCCGACTTCGACAACTGCGCCGTCTGCATCGAGGGCTACAGGCCCAACGACGTGGTCCGCATCCTGCCCTGCAGGTAGAATCTCAAACTTCCTGCCTTCAGATAAGAAAACCTGAAAAAGTCTGTTGGTAAAGTAGGAAGATCCTCCACAGGGATCTGCGTTGGTCGTTCGAAGCTTCGGGATGGATCAAGTTGGTCAGAAGCGAAGATGTTGTCAAGCCAGAGGATGCTTTTCAAACCTCACATGTGACAAAAACCTACTTAAAGGGGACTTATTAAGCAAAATTTACGTTTTTATACTTCCATTTGGGTCTGAACTGCCTTTAAAAACGGCTAGAGAAAACACCCAGCTGGGTTTTGGTATTGGTTCATGTTTTTTGGTGTCTGGAGGTCATTATCATTATTATGTTTATTATGTTTATTCAGTTAAAAATGTTAACTTTGAAAAAAACATAGTCACCTCCAAATCATAGTGCAGCAAATAGAGCGGCTGCTCCCGTCGTTTCATCCAACACCTTTTCTTTTTGTTACGTCTTTATTTTCTTAAAATTAGTCCACAAACTATCACTATTGCTTCTACATCGTCATTCTAAATTCCCGTATGCCATGTTGGGGGTTTTGTGGATTTTCTTCTGGAATTGCGGTGTTCGTGACTGGAATCGATTCTTGTTGCTCCTGCCGTGTAGCTGGAGACACAAACCGATCGAACCTGTTGGACTTTTATCAGCTCTGTGGTCACAGAGGTTTGGAGAATCGGCCGACATGAGAGACAATGACACCTGAAGTGTTGCTTATATCCACAGCCTCTTGGTCTCTACATGGTGAAGCAGCTTGAAGCTTCATTGCCTCATTAGCAGCGGGTTGCTGCATGTTACGCAGAGCGGCTTGTAATGTGAGACTAACCTACCGGTCTGGGATAAATCCATCCTCCTGTCTCTCTGGGCCTTTTCCCCTTTCAAAAAGAAACTTTCCAAAGACGTCCAGGCAGACGACCCAGAAACATTTCAGACTAATTTCTCTGCTCAGTCGCAACGACAGGAAAGCTCCAAGTACAATCGCTTTGGTCACAGAGACGTCAGGAAACAAGCTTCTGATCTAGTTGGGTCTAAGGTCACAGGTCAGCAGTGGAGCTGCCAGGTGCTCTAAGTCTTAGGAATCTAAATTTATGTGGTTTTCAAGTTTTTGAAAATGTTTGACAAGCAAACAGTTCAGTTTGTAATAAAGTTCAGTTTTAACGTTTGATTAAATTTGGAAATTCATTCATTCACTTTGAGACGATTTGTTTGGATTCTTTTGATTTTTTTGTCAAATTATTATTTTGTTGTCAGACCAGCAACAGGTAATTTTTGTTGGGGAAAAAAAGGGAGAAAACTTCATCCAAAAAACTCAAATTTTGACAGGAATTGGAATTTAGAAGAAAACAAGAAATTGCTTTAGTTTGAAAAGTTGAAAATTTGTTAGAATAAAACTCAGAAATTTTAAGGGAAAAAAATTTCCCAACACTCAAAAGTTGAAAATTTCAGACTTTTGGAAACTCAGAAAATTGTTCGTGAAAAGTGTTTTCTGTGAGAATCTCAACAGTTCAGGGTTTTTTTTTTTCAATCTCAGAAAAATATTTTTCCAGGGAATCTGAGATTTTTTTTGGCTGGGATTTTTAAAATCTATTTTCTCTCTAATGCATCGTCTTAGTCAGATTGTATAGAAGTGAGTGAAAAAAATTTTTCAAAACAAATTTAGTTTCATCTTGTCCTGCTGTACAATGTAGGATATCATCACCAGACATTAATACACTAGTACATATATATTATAAGAGTACATTTAGTTAATGTGTGGGTTTTATTCCCTAAAGTCCTGGAAATGTTGGAACCCGAACCTTGAAAGTTCTTGAACCTGTACCTTGAAAGTTCTTGAACCTGTACCTTGAAAGTTCTTGAACCTGTACCTTGAAAGTTCTTGAACCTGTACCTTGAAAGTTCTTGAACCTGTACCTTGAAAGTTCTTGAACCCATACATTGAAAGTTCTTGGACCCGTACCTTGAAAGTTCTTGAACCTGTACCTTGAAAGTTCTTGAACCTGTACCTTGAAAGTTCTTGAACCTGTACCTTGAAAGTTCTTGAACCTGTACCTTGAAAGTTCTTGAACCTGTACCTTTGAAAGTTCTTGAACCCATACATTGAAAGTTCTTGGACCCGTACCTTGAAAGTTCTTGAACCTGTACCTTGAAAGTTCTTGAACCTGTACCTTGAAAGTTCTTGAACCATACTTGAAAGTTCTTGGAACCCGTACATTGAAAGTTCTTGGACCCGTACCTTGAAAGTTCTTGAGTTTCTCTGTATTTTCAGACATCTGTTCCATAAGAGCTGCGTGGATCCGTGGCTGCTGGACCATCGTACATGTCCGATGTGCAAGATGAACATCCTGAAGGCCCTGGGCATCGCTGTGAGTCCGACTCCACTCCGGTTCCGGATCCGTCTCATGTCAAACGTTTGACCGTTTCCGTTCCCCCCCCCCCCCCCAGCTGAACGCCGACTGCCTGGACGACCTCCCGCTGGACTACGACCTGGCGCTGGGCGGCGGCGGCGGCGTCCATGGGATGGTCGGAGTCGGCGCCCTGGCGCTGGAGGCCGGGGCGTCCAGCGACGGGACGCTGAGCGAGGGCGGGTCCTCGGTGGTTCTGGACCCCGGCGTCAGGCGGGTCGGGCTCCCGCAGGACTACCAGGACCCCGACCCGCTCAGAGACAGCCCCGTGACGGCCACCACCGACACACACACAGGTCGGACACAGAGTTACACTGACACCCGGTGGCGGTTCTGAGGCATTACAGGATCAGAACCCATTTCACTCATTGTGCAAGAGAGAAATTTAAAATGTAGCAACTCTGAACGGCAAGTCAAATAAATAAAAAATAGCATAGCTCAGTAAATGTAAATAAATCTAGTAGAAACACACAAACAACTGAGATGTTAAGAAAAAATAAATAAATGTTGATCAGGTTTTAGATGAATTATCTGTGTTCAGGGCAACAAGAGCTGTTAGAAACAGTTTTTTACTCTGGTTGCTCCGGGTAGTAACAGAAGCTAACTAAGAGCTTTAGCATTAGCTTCCATTGAAAAGCTAATGTTGTTGTAGCGCTTTAGCATTAGCTTCCATTGAAAAGCTAATGTTGTTGTAGCGCTTTAGCATTAGCTTCCATTGAAAAGGTAATGTTGTAGTGCTTTAGCATTAGCTTCCATTGAAAAGCTAATGTTGTTGTAGCACTTTAACATTAGCTCCAGTTTTTGCTAAATGCTGTGTTGTTGTAGCGCCTTAGCATTAGCTCCAGTTTTTGCTAAATGCTGTGTTGTTGTAGCGCCTTAGCATTAGCTCCAGTTTTTGCTAAATGCTGTGTTGTTGTAGCGCCTTAGCATTAGCTTCTGCTAAACACAGTGTTGATTTAGCGTCAGCAGGACTGATGTTTATGGTTAGCGCAGCTAACGTCTTGGCTGGCGGTGCCGGTTCTGGTTCTGACTTCATCTTCTTCGTCTTCCAGGTGAGCTGCAGCCGATGGCGAGCAGCGCCTCTGTGGCGTCGCTGGTCATCGCCGTGGAAACCGGCCTGTCAGACGAGGAGGGGTCCATGGATCGACCTCATCTGGGCGCCAAGTCCTGAGAGCAGCCCAGCAGGACCAAGCCAGAACCAGGCCAAAATAAACAAGACCTCATTGAGCCAGAAGGTCCAGAGAGACTAGAACCATCTGACGTAAACGTGCTAACCGCCTGGTACTGGATCAGGCCCGTGTGGTCCAGAACCACGAGGCTCGACTGGGTTTGGATTCTTGGAGCTCAAAGGAAGCCGACGTGTTTCAGGTTTCACCTTCGATCGTTCTTGGTTCTTCATCCCGACTCCGCCTGGTTCCGTCCCCAGATGATCCAGTTGGTTCTGTCAGCAGAACCGAATCATTCCTGACAGAACCCATCTGTCTGGTTTCTCCAGAGTTCTCTTTCACATCGAGCCTCTCCTTGCTCTGGTTCCGGTTCTCCAGATTCGGACCGCCTCTCTCTGACGTTTCGCATCGTCTGACTGAAAGACTTTGATCTCGATTGGACTCCGATCGACCCGGCAGTATTACTCCTGCAGTATTGAAGACCCGCCTCCCCCATTCGGGTCGGTTGGCTCCTTGACCTCTGAACTTTCCTGAGTTTCGGTTTCAGTTCTTCCTCTGTCGTTTCCGGAGCGAAGCTGGAATCAACAAAGTTTATTTAAATCGTGAAGCACAGATGAGAGGAAGAAGATGCTGCCTGGATCTCTGAATCGGTACCAGAACCAAACCCGGAGCAAACGTGGAGTTTCCAAACCACCCGAGAGCGAAATCAACTCTTCACCTCCTTTAAGCTTCGGTTTCCATCACAGGAACTGTTGGTGCTTTTAGACCACGGCCGGTTTCCTGTCGGGTTTAGGTTTCATCTCAGAGTTTTTATTGATCAATAAATTAATTGGAAATTCCTCGTAGAACCCGTCCGACGTCCTGTTGGACCACAGAGCACTTCCTGTAGTTTCTGGAGCAAAATCCACCTCGTTTTGTTCAAACTAGTCCTAGTTACTAATTGAATATTCAAATAATTAATCAAATATTTGTTAAGAGCTCTGTGATCTGAGCCGTTTCTGATCGTCCCCATCTCTGATGCTTCATTTACATTAATTAAAAAAGACATAAAATCTGCATTAAATCGATAAAAAAGAGGCTAAAGCTGATGAATTACCTGATATTTATGATTGGTTTCTGATTTTATCAGTCTTAACTATATATTTGATCAGAAATTAATTTGTAAAAGACGCTCAGATTGTTGACAAAATTCATTAAATTCACGTAACATTGAGAATAATCTGTTGGAACCCGGTGCGACCCGGTTAAATGTAGTTCATTGATTTAAAGGTTCCACTTCTGATCAATTAAATCAGTTTCGCAATAAATGAAAAGTTTTCGAGATGTCCTTGTGGATATTTTCATGTTTTTATCATCGACGGTACAAACTGGAGGATTAAACCAAACAGAACTTTTAATGAATGGCTCTGATCCCGTTAGCTTAATGCTAACGTTGCTCTGACTGTCGGGATCATTCGGCGGTGCCTCTCCAGAACCGTGTGGTCCGAAAGCACCTTCAGCGTCGCCTCGCTCTTCTTCCTCAACGTTTTCTACCTTTCACTCCTGACAATCCGCCGGGTCACACGGACCTGGAAGGTTCCCGGTTCTGCCCGGACCCGTTCCTCGTCCTGTAAATATGAATCGGGTCCACTTCGCTTGTTCGCTCGCTCCGGACGTTTTCGACGAGAAAGAAAAGAAGATTGTCGTCTATTTTGATACCAGAGGAGACGTTTATTTTTGTAACGAAGCAGCAGAGACTGATTCATCGGCGCCGTCCGACCCGCCAGCAGCCCGGACGGTTCTGATGGGGCCGGTTTAGATGTTCAGTATTTGTGTAGTTGTACATAAAAGCTTGTTGCTGTTTTCATTTCCAGAGCTTGTTTGGTTGAACCCTGGGAGAACCGAGCTCACGCTGACGGACGGAGACGAAGAAGCGACTTGAGCGGAAACAAACAGTTCCCTCTGGTTCTTCTGGTTCCGGTGGGTTCGGTTCCTCTGACTCTTTTCTGGACTTCTTTCTTTGCTTCAGCAGGTTCCCGTTGGAAACACTAAGTAATTTATACTCTGTACAATCGGAGGGCTCGTAAGAAATGACAAATTTGTTTCGGTGAGAAATGTTTTAATTAAAGTCACCTGCTTTGTGTTGTGAGTTTCCTCCTTTGCAGAGTTTTTATTCCGTTTTCTCGTCTTATTCATCTTATTTTGTTTTCAAGGAAAAATGAGGCAAATTGTTTTAAAACTAGAAGAGAAATAACATGTCGCAAAAGATTGAAAAGCCTTAAAATATATAAAACCCACATTAATAATCTTTATGACATGAAATTATGTGCAGCTATCAAAAATACCTGAATCCAAAGTTGAACATTTGCTAGAAAAAAAGTCACATTTTTAGATCGATCTAAAAATGTAAGTTTTCATTTAATTTTTACTGTGCAAAAAACAAATAAAATACAGTAATTTCTTCCTATCATGGTGTGAAAATGAAGATGTAGCTTCATCCATCCAGGCAGCTGACAAATTAAACTACTTGGTAAGATTTTTCAGTTTTTTGTTGTGAATACAGAGCAACTTACCTCCACTAACGGCACAAGCAATTATTTTAGATTCACAATAGAAGAGAATCTCAAGAAATGTTACGTTTGAATATATAAGATTTCTTAAATATTTCAGTACTTTTGTTTTTTAGCCTGCAGGAATTTAGCAGAAAATGCGTTGAGTGTAACTTTTCTCCAAGCTTAATTTGTAAAACATAAACATCTCAAACCAGCCTGAGCTGCTTTACACATTATGTACCAATAAGGTTCTGATTTACTTTTCCACTACAAACCTTGGATTTATCTTAGATTTTTGTCTGAGACCAAAGACTTGAAAGCGTTTGTGTTATTGAAGCTCTGATGTTTTCTTCTTTGTTTTGGCTTGTTGAACTACTCAGGCTGTCCACCAGGGGGCGGCAGATACACCGTTAATCTCAGTCTGATGGGTCATTTTGTGATTAGAAGTTAAATCAGGAAACTATTATTTTTACACTTGTTTCAAATACATTAACAAATATCGATCTGTGATTTTTTTTTCACAGTAATGATAATAAATTTCTGGCTCTAATAGAAACGACAAAAACAATTTTAAGTCATTTTTCTGTGTTTCATATGGAAGCCCATTTCCGCCATGAAAAAAAAACTAAACAGGAAGTCATAATTTTGACTTTGAAAGTCATAGTTATGAGATTTAAAGTCATAATTTCGACTTTCAAAGTTGAAATTATGACTTTAAATCTCATAATTATGACTTTGAAAGTCGAAATTATGACTTCCTGTTTAGTTTTTTTTTTCCATGGCGAAAATGGGCTTCCATAGTTTCATGAAATGTCCAATTAAATTTTTTTCAGATACTTTTTGTCATCAGGTTGGAAACAGTTTTTTTTTTAAGTTTCTACAAATTTCAACATTTTGTTGAAGAAAATATTATCCACTTTCACTTTGATTTTCTTTAAAATCTCAAAATAGAAATAAAATGTTTTGTCTTTGAAAATGCCTGTAAAGAAAAATATTTCTTTAAGAGGTGAGCCCAGAGTTAAAATGGTTTCTTGGGTATTTTTTTTTTACTTTTAAAGTGCTTCAAGACATTTATTCTGAATTGCTGCTACATAAATAAACTGAATTTAATTTATTCCTGTTTAAGTTGTGCAGAGAAAAGTCACATCTTGACTCTGGAAACACGTAGCATCTCGTTTTCTCCCTAATCTGGACTGCTTGGCCAGTTGGGGCCCAACGCCAGGGGCCCAAAGAGTCACGGGGCCCCATGAGCTTCACCAGTAAAATGTCACAGAAACAGACCCCTGCTGACATCCAAGTGTGACACGTTTAGAGCTGAACTCCATCAGCTCTAATGATGTTAAAGGTTCACATCATTTCCAACCAGTTTTAAGGAGAAACGGCGAAGAAAAGACGCTTGAGAGGTCAGGAATCATCGCCACGGCATTACAAAGCTTAATATTAAGAGGTTTAGGAAGATGAATAATGGAGAAAAGAAAGGCAGAAGAGGAGGAGCGAAAGCGGCTTTCTGCTCCTTCACTGGTTTTAATTTATTCAGTGCTGCTTCTGGAGCAGAGAGGAGGAACAAAGCGGAGCAGCTGAGCGTTGGCTTTCCGCCGGCCGGCCGGGATTCCCACCATCAACCTCTGCTGATGCCAACGGAGCCTTAACAGGTACAAATATACCAGCATGCTTCTGAACAGACATTTTGTTTCTAGACTTGCAGTTTTGATTGTTGAGGGACCATCATGGAGTCACATTTCTTACAAGATATTGATTGAATATGTTTCCATCTCCTATTTTGCGCATTACCTCTATTTCAGATGAGACAAACACCTGAAGTGAGAGTGAAAACTTATTTGCATAATTGGAAAAATTGCTTAAAATTTTGCTGTTTCTATTAGCCGTTCACATAGAGTTCACTTCAACCGAACTGAGACCAAGGGTTGTATACGGACCAGAGTTCAATTCCACATTCACACCTCCACAATAGAACTGGATTTAGACAAGCTAAAGTTTGATTAAAGTGGATTAGGTAGATCTGGTGTGAATGAACCCTAAAACAAGTTCTACAATGGTTTAATTTTCCAACCACTAGAATATTATTAAATTGAGTCATCATTAGTTGAAGACTATCTGTTTGAAGTTTGTGATTTTTTCACTGTTTCTCCATCTGGTGTAGATCCTCGTTGGGATTCTGCCTGATTTTCAGCTGAACAAGCAGCAATAATAACAATGTCAACACCTCTGAATGTGACTAAACGAAGAACCGATGCTCTCCAGCTGGAATGTGACGTTCCAGAAGATGTGGAGCCTTCAAGCACAGCTGTGAACACGGATCCCAACGACAACTGGGGTACGGAGCCAAACTTCAACCTCAACTTCAATCTGAGCTCCCCAAGTAACCCTCGTCCCGCCAAAGAGCCCTCAAAGATGCCTTCTGGGAGTACAAAGGAAAATAAAGGTAAAGGAGGAGCAGCAGCTGCAGATTTTAACACCATTTCAGTACCAAGTGTAAAACCTAGGAGCAAAATCCCAACAGCAACAGCTCAGATGGCTGTGAAAAACAAAGTCGGCCAACAGCCGAAATCTCCAAACATTAAGCATTCCTCTTCACCCGAGGTACAAAGTCCCAAACCAACCGGTGTGGAGCTGAGGAGCAGCCAGAGATCTACAGAAAAAGTCAGAACTGAAACACCTAAAGCAGAATCTGTAAAGCCAGTGTCTGCGTTGACGCCTGAGCCGACAACTAACTCTGCAAACAGCGTAACACCAAGCCGAAAGACGCAATCAAACAGGACCGATGAAGGTGGAAGAGAGATTCTCCTTGAGACGCCAACAAAAGCCCTGCAGCTGCCTAAAAGCCCAAAGGTCCATAATCAAAAGGGAGATGGTAGCAGCATAAGCCCAAAGCTAACAACTCAAACCCCAACAATGATGGCCAAAATAAAAAAACCAGATCCAGTAAACTCGACTCCTGACCAAAAACCTGGAGACAACTCTGGAGCTCAAGGTGTTTTCACAACCTCAGGAACCTCTCAGAAAAGGAAAACAGGGTCACCACTTCTCAAGACCAAACCCTCCCGAGTAACCTCTCTCAGTCCGAATCCATCCACTCAACGAAAAACCACCGGAACCAGAACCATTAACGTCTCAAAGTCTGAGGGGAATCTTTACAGTGAAGACTTAAAGGCTGCTTCTGGACCCAAAGTCAATATCAAAACCAGTTCAACCCCCAGATCTGCAAAACGATCCAAAGATGGTCTGGATTCAAAACTCCGCTCCAAGTCCAGAGACGCACTGGATTCCAGAAGCAGCAGCGCCTCGAAAAGCAGTTTGGACTCTCGGGACAGTTTGGATTCCAAGAAGCTCCAGAGTTCAAAGGTTATCCGAAACCCACATGACCTGAAAACCTCAGCAGAGACCAGGATGAAGAAAAGCCACCAAAGTTCGGAGAAAGTTACTGATTCCAAAACCGTCCCAAAGAACAATAACGATTCTAAACTTCTTCAAAACTCAAAAGGAGGTTTTGATCCCAAAATAAAACCCAACACTGGTTCTGATTCTAAACCAGGCTTTACCCAGTCTGGTTCTCCAGCTACCCTGCAGGCCCCTGCTTTCAGTATGGATCTTCTCGGATCTGGTTCTCTTTCTCCCATCTCCAGCGGAACCATCAAGACGTCGGGTTCTGCTGTTGAGCTCAGTTTAAATCATAAGAATCAATCAGATTCATCGAGATCTGGACAAGTTCGGTCCGGTTCTAAGTCAACGCTCGCTGATTTGTCCGCTCCGATATCAACAACTCAGAGTCCAGGATCCAGTACTGGAAAAAATTTTGCTTCTCCTGTAACTGGATCAAACAAGGAGAACCAGAAGAGTCCCAACTCCACTCCAGGTAATGACAAGTATCAAAATACCACAGAGGCGAATGCAATGAGGCCAGGCAACGGTTCAGAGACACTCAAATATTCAGCAAAGGGGCAATTCAACGTGGAAAAAAACATAACTTCAGGGTTAGGGTTCATTGACTCTTGCAACATGAGGACACTGTTGCAATAATCAATGTGACTAAAGATAAATGCATGGATGAGTTTCTCCAGATCTTGCTGAGACGTTTGTCTTCTGATCCTGGAGATGTTCTTTAGGCGACAGTAGGCCGACTTTGTGAGCGTCTTTATGTGGCTCTGAAGATTCAGGTCAGGGTAACTCCCAGGTTTCAGCCGGATCTCTAGTTTTTAGCTGAAATAACTGAAGCTGTGCATTGATTCTAGCTCTAGATCTGTCCAGTAGTTTGATAACTGCTGTTTTTAAAGTTTGGTTGTAAATGTCTCTAGGTTTTACCTTCAATTTAGCTAAAAAACATTAGCTTGGCAGCCATGTTGCTATGCCACGATGTGCCAAAGCAAAGCACCTCATCTACTGCGAGCCATAAATTTACACCAGTTTAGACAGGCCTTTGCAACTTTATCAAACATGAGTTACTGTTTCATCGACAAGGATGAAGCTGTCAACAGATGATGTATGATGTTGTTTTGTTATTTCAGGTATCTTGGCCCCTTTGGCATCTTCCAGTCCTAAAACCAGGCCTGTGGTGACCTCCAAAATCCTGGAAGGATCCACAGATGCATCAGAAGATCCTGCAGTTATGAAAAGAGATCCTAACAGTTCATCCCGAAATACTAGTCTGACTCGAGGTCTTACCTTTGACTCAATCACAAAACCTGGTAATAATACTGGCAATAAGCATTTAAAGGTCGCCGAGAGTGAGGTTAATACTCAAGGAAAGGTGGAGGTTTCAGAAGAGGCCAAGAATGACAGGGATGGTCGTCCATCAGGAGATCTGGAGGGCAAATCGGTTCTCCCACTGAGTAAAGCTGGTCACCCAGGAGACACAAATATCATCTCGTCACCTCGGGCAACCAGAGCAAGAGAAACAAAGCAGAAAATACAAGTTTATGGAAAAAAGAATGAAGGGAATCCTTCATCTCTCCTTCGTCCTGTCTCCTCTTGTTCTACTCCTACACCAACCAAGAAGAAAGCCAAAGAGACTGCACCTAAACCTGAGCTTTCTCAAAGACTCCATAAAGGTGCAGGGGCGCAGAAAGAGGTGGGCGTTCAAGTGGAGGTGGAAGTGGTCGAGCGTTCTGCCTCTACAAGCCCCAGCCTCCACCACGGACCTCCCACCTCTTCCATGACTGGTTCCTCCAGCTGCCAATCATCGCTGAGCGGCGTGCCACCTCTCAAACATGTCTGCCAGATCGATATTGAGCTGTGCAGCCAAACACTGCTTCCATACGTTGTTCCTGACAAGGCCAGTTCCCTCCCTTCATGTTTACGCTTCCAGCAGAACGCTGCTCTTATGTCGGAGTTTGGACCTCACCACAATCCAGATGTTAGCTCCGAGAGCATCTGGGAAGGTGAAACTAAAGACGATGAGCAATGGCAGCCCGACAAAAAACAGGAGGCTGGGTTCAAAGGGCAGACGGAAAAACCCCCGGAGGTGCTGTGGGACAAACAAGGGATGACGTGGGAGGTTTACGGCGCCTCTGTAGACCTGGAGTCTCTGGGCACAGCCATCCAGTCCCACCTGGAGATGAAGATTCGAGAGCAGGAGAGGCACATCCGGATACTTCGGAAGTCCATCTGCTCCAACAGCAGCTTTGCACGGTACAAGAGGAAGAAGAGACGGAGCAGGTTTCTTGGTTGCTGCGTCAAGGCGTCGGCCGTGGCTGACTGAGATCAGCGCAGGACGTTCAGAGATGTTCAGGACGTTCAGAGACGTTCGGGACATTCAGGACACTAAGACATTCACAGACGTTCAGGGCATTCAGGACAATCAGAGACATTCAGGATGTTCAGAGATGTTCAGGACGTTCAGGACACTAAGACATTCACAGACGTTCAGGACGATCAGAGACATTCAGGATGTTCAGAGACGTTCAGGTCGTTCTGAGACGTTCAGGACAATCAGAGACATTCAGAGATGTTCAGGATGTTCTGAGACGTTCAGAACGTTCTGAAACGTTCAGGACATTCAAGACGTTCAGAGATATTCAGAGACGTTCGGCACGTTCAGGACACTAAGACATTCACAGACGTTCAGGGCTTCAGGACGATCAGAGACATTCAGGATGTACTGAGATGTTCAGAGACGTTCAGGACAATCGGAGACATTCAGAGATGTTCAGGATGTTCTGAGACGTTCAGAACGTTCTGAAACGTTCAGGACATTCAAGACGTTCAGAGATATTCAGAGATGTTCAGGACGTTCTGAGACGTTCAGGACATTCTGAGATGCTCAGGACGCTCAGAGATATTCAGAGATGTTCAGGACATTCAAGACATTCAGGACGTTCTGAGACGTTCAGGACATTCAGAGACGTTCAGGATGTTCTGAGACATTCTGTTACGTTCAAAGACGTTCAGGGCACTCAGAGACATCAGACATCTGACTTTCACTAATCCAAGCTGGATTGAGATCCAGCAAACTGTAAAACATCCCTCATATTTAAAAAGTTTGTAATGTAATTAGGGAACATGGTAACTGCCGAGAAAAATGACCTTCCTCAATCTGGGCATCAACAAGGCGATCGGGTCAGAACCTTTAGCTTAATATTACAAAATATTACTTTTCTGGGAAATTTGATTGAAGACAAATGTTTTTCCTTGTGACTTTAAGGATAAAGATATTTAAGAAAGGATTTTATTTGTAGCTTGTCCATGCGTCCTTAGAAAGCTGTAAATTCATATATCTAAAATTAAGGCCTTAAAAGGTCTTAAATTAATTTTAAAAAGTAAGTTACCCTTTAATATGTTAATTCCCAGCTCTTAAATTTATTTTGGCAGGACCAGTTAATCCCATATATTCTAAGTATATTTTTATGACAGGATATTTCTCTCAGGCAACAGTTTGAGTCGTATTCAGATCTTGTTGAGGAATATAAATATGTTAATGGTTAAAAGTTATGTTGATTCACATTAAGATATGTTTTGCTGAAAAGGAATGTGTTGTGTCGAATGTGCTGGGTCACTCTGACCCAGTAAGTTTGAGTTGTTCCATTAAATGTCTTCCTGTTGCCTATGAGCCGGAGAGAATGGAGTTTTGTGTATCGTCTCTTAATTCATGAATTCAGCACCTTTGAATTCCTCCATAATCTCTTCAATGTTTCTTTGACTCAAGTCAAGCTGGTTTAAGCTACAGCTAACTAGCTGCTAATACAGCCTTGAATACACCCTTTTTTGCTTCTAACGTGTAAATGCAAATTTATTGCCAGTTAGCTTGACGAAATTGGTATATTTGTGTGGAGAAACGGGTCTTAAATTTCATTCATATTTATCTTAGAACGGTCTTAAAAAGTCTTAAATTTGAATTGGTGAAACTGATTTAGAAAAAATGATCAAACTGTGAAAGTTTGTCAGAACTTATTCAAGAAATGTGTCTCCATTTCTCCTTTTGTTGCATCAACTATTTTCTTGAGAAATCAAATCAAAAACATTCAAATTTATTTTGAATTTCATTTCCAATTTCCATTTCAAATGATATAATTCAAAATGTGCAGAAAAAAAACCCTGATAGAAGAAGGTCTTGAGAGTTAAATGTCGCATATAAAACTGAAATCCCTGCTTCTGTCCTGCTGTCTGGGTCTTTGCAGGTTTTAGTTAGACCGGTGTTAGCGCGTGTTTAGCCATGTTGGGGTTGTCTGACGGCAGAACGGCTCGGTACCTCGGTTTTCCTGTGGCAGCTACAGTGGTTGTTGACGTGGAGCTGAGAGGACAGCAGCTCCATTCCTGGTAAATATTTCATCCGGTTTCTTTTTTATGAAACTCGGCACAAAGCACTCAGACAGAGCAGAAAGCTCCCAGCTGCAGCAGGATTTACTAAGGAGTCGCTTCTTTTCCTCTTGTCCCTGAGTTTCCTCAATAATTCCTCCTTCCACTTCTGTTTTCTTCTCCTTTTCTCTTGTCTTTCTCTTTGTCTCCTATTATATTTTCTTGTCTTTAAGTTTTGCTTTTTCCTTATTTTCTCCTTCAGTTTTTCTTTCAATCTCTTTCTAGTCCAAATCGTCTCATTTAGCTACTTTTCATTTATTTTCTTTCCTCCTCTTCCATTTTTACTTTTTCCTGTTAATTTTCACTGTTTCTTTTTGTTCCTTTTCTTGTTTTATTTGCTCATATTTTAGATAAACTTGTCGTTCTTCCCTCTTTCTTTCTCTTCTGTTCCTCCTCCTCTTCTTCTCTTCCTCCTGAACCTCTCCACTGCTGATGGAGTTGCATCATTTATCTGAATTATTCAGAAACATTAAACCCACGCTCGTGTTAACAACGGAAACTCCACCATATTTTATTCATGTACATAAGAACACAGCGACTGTAAGAACTCAAATGTTTAATTAAAGCTTCTTTACAAACTTGTTCTTGGTTTTGTATTTTGTCTTTCCTGTCTTGTGTACAAAGTTTGTAATTTTTGAGACTTTATGTGTGATGTTGAAGCATCTGTTGGTTATAACCTCTTGTTATTGTGGCGTTGCCTACCTCCAGCAGCCATTGGGTGAAAACCCTTCCACCTATTGACTCACTACTAATGGTATTTTAGAAAGAAAAGTCAACATAACACAAAATTTTACTTTGAAAGGAAGTTGAATTCACACAGGTACAAGAAAAACATACAAACTCCATGCAGAAAGACCCCATTGTGAGACTTGAGTCTCTTATTTTCTTGCTGGAAAGTTGTACATCCAAAACTTGCTTTTAAGATTGATTTATTTAAGGAGAAAAGGGTTAAGTTACATCAACAAATGCCTAAAATTAATATAAAATATGTGCAAATATTGAGAGGAAATAAACTTCTTACTGGTAGTGTTAAAAATTCAAATTTTCAATATACTTTTTGAGAAAAAATTATATATTTATAATTTTATAGTTCATAAAATTATATTTATCTCCAAAAAATTAACTACCTTAATCTTTATTGAAAGTTTTGCACACATAGTCTTTATTTTCTTGGCCAGAGCTGCAACTTGGACCTGATAAAGCTGAAGAAACCAAAACAGCTTCACGTCTTTTTTTGGTGCTGACGTCAGAACATGCTGTGCTCTGATTGGACGCCTGTGTATCAGTTTAAGACACGCCCTCCCTTAAGCTGAGCGCGAGCTGAAGAGTCACAGCGCGAGCGCCACTCTGGGCTGCTGCTGGACGCCTGTTGCCAAGGAAACTGAAACGGGCGGGAAAATTACCAGTTAATGACGTGAAAAAGGTAAATTACTTTTTGTTTTGCTTTGTTTACCGCCATTTTGATTTTTATGTTTTCAAAAAGTTTGGAATTTATATCCTACATTTTATTTTTTAAAAACATTTTTAGTTTCTTGAGTTATTTTTTTTTTTACTGTAAATATAACAATCTTATATATACTACAAAAAATAAGTGTAAATTTTAAAAAGAAAAAAGTGTTTTAGAAGAAATGTATGGAATTATATTCTTGACAACATTTGATTTCTCATCCTACACTATTTTTGGAACATGCTTAAATCTGTATTTGAATGAACTCTTAACTCTGACGTATGTAGTCTCAAACATGTATACAAGGTTTTGTCATCAGCAGGTCACATGTGTTTTTGTTGTGTACACTGTTCTGAAGGTCATACTCACCCAGAACATACTTCACTGGTGCTTGTTGCAGAGAGTTTTAGTCTAAATATATCAGCAACAGCTGATCTGTATTAATTACCATCAGAGTTTTGACCTGGCCAGGTAAAATATAGATCACATCACCAGAAAACGGGAGTAATTTGACATTTTCATATGTGAAATTAGTTTCATATACAGATTTTAAACTCTAAAGTCAATTGAAAGTGTTTAATTTGGATATTTTATTTTTCCTTGGGGGAAGTACAGGTCAAGCTGAGTATTTATAGAACCGAGCCTGTTGTGTGTGACAGATAGAGAAAGGAAGGAGCCTCACAGCTATTTGTGGACCGCAAACATACACAGTAGGATTAATGGTCACTGCAGTATCAGGAATGTAATCATGTTAATGTCAATAATTTGGAAGATTTATATTACCAATCTGAGGCCAACAGCTCAAGCTCTCTTTCAACTTTCCCTAAACATGCAAAGGTTGGAGACTAATAGACGGTTACGGTAATGACGGTGACATTGTGTATATGTATTTCAGAACTCTGCATGTTGCCCAGGTTTCATTTCTACATCTAAAATCTCTGCAGCTGTTAAGGACAGTCAGTCATGTCGTCTCCTGTGCTGCTTAACCTGCTGCGCTGCGGCCGCTTCTCCTTGAGCAGACAAACCCTCTTCGGTCTGGAAGCCTCCACACAGTCTGGCCAGGTGAATCCGTCTACACAGGTCTATTGGGTAGCAATTAAATTTTACTAAAATGGCATGACGGTAAACACTGACTTATTTCGACAAAGAATATGGATATTATTCTTCTTTGCCTCTATATTGTCCCAAAAAGGACAATATGAACATGCACTTTAGAGGAAACTTTCTAGCCTTTTGCAGTCGTAATAGCTTTTCTTAGAGAGCAAGAAGATAGGATGTGACAGCAAGGATGCAGACTCTAACTTCATCGCTGCATGTCAGAAAGTACTGCATTTGATCCTTGAAGAGTAAAGGTACCTTCACTGTGCAAAGATGTGCTGAATGGCTAGCTAGTGGTTGGTATTCATTGTGTACTTAAATGGTACATACAGGTACTACTGAGTACCTTTAGATCTGACATCTTACACATCTAATGCCAGTACTTACATGTTGCTACTATTAATTCAAACTTACTGTTTTTAAAGTTTATTTTCTAAATATTCGCTGAATGCTTAAGAAACTCGTACTGGTTACTTTTGGACCAGGTTGGTGGGCCATTGTTGGGGCTGGTGGGTGTGCGGCGGGCCAGCGGGTCGATCAGGTTCGACAGTGATAGCAGTGGCCAGCCAGTGACCTGGGACTCATTTGGTATTTGGGATAACCGGATAGAAGAACCGATATTACTGCCTTCCAGTATCCGCTATGGAAAACCCATTCCACAGGTAAGCAGGACATTGGATTAATGAAGAAATGGTTGAAGTAATTTCTAATTAGAGTTGATAAAACAACATTTAAAAGGATGGATGTACAAAGAAAGTTAAAGTGAGGATAGTTTTGTTGGTGTATTCCTCTCAGATCAGCCTGTCTCGGGTCGGCAGTGCATCTGTTTTGGGTCTCCGGAAGCAGAATGAGGACCGACTCCGTATCGCCCGTGTCCATGACAACCTACTGTACTTCGCCGTGTTTGACGGTCATGGCGGCCCGCATGCTGCCGACTACTGCTGCACCTTCATGGAGAAATTCATCAGGTTGAATGAATTTTCTTCAGTACACTTTAAAGGCAGACGTCTTAACCAACAAGTATCATAAACTCTCGCGTTTCTTGTTTTAGAGACGCTTTGGAAGAGGAAGATGATCTTGAGAAAGTTTTAAAGAAAGCTTTCTTAGAAGCCGATAATGCTTTACACACACACCTGAGCTACTTCAACAACGGTAAAGCTCTGTGCTAAATTACTTTCTAAACGAGTCATATTTTTTAAAATGAACCTTTATATTAGGCATTCTAATCTAATTCTGCACTGAACTTTGAATTGCTAGGCAGTGATGCTTCAATCTTTGCTTCTCTTCCATCCCAGACTCGGTTCTGAGCTCAGGCACAACAGCAACAGTTGCTCTGCTACATGACGGCATTGAGCTGGTGGTTGCCAGCACTGGTGACAGTCGGGCGATGCTGTCCAGAAAGGGACATGCCATCAAGCTCACCAAAGACCATACACCAGACCGCAAAGACGAGAGGAAACGGTACCAGAGTCCTTTTAGTACTACTGTGGTACCTAGCTTCAAGAACATTCTATGCAGTCTTTTTAGTACTTTGAGGACTTACTATGTGCCTGTGGGGTACTTGCATCATATGAACAAGGTACTTATAGAGTACTCACAAGGTATTAATGATATACCTCCAGGGCACGCATAAAGTATCAATGGGGTATCTACATAATTTTTACTGAGTTCCTTTGCAATAACTACAGGGTATTTAAAAAGCACCAATATATTTGGTATTAGTTGCTGCTTATTGGGTATCAATGGGGTACTTCCAGGACTCTTATAAGTTATCAAAGGAGTGGGGTGCTTGCTGGGATACCAACAGGGCATTAACCCTCTTACACCCGAGTTTTGAGTGTCTGCCTATATAAATCTTCCTTATTTTAATTGTCCGTAGTTCTTTAAATGTCCTGTGAGATGATATACTTACCCATGTATCCATAACAACCGGAACTTTCAATATCCAGCAAGTTATTTCCAAAATATACCGTCTAATCTACATGTCGGCGCCGACAGGTCGGTTGTAGGAGGGTTAATGAAGTACCAATGGGGTATTTATGGGGTACTTGCATATTACGGTTTATTCCAAGTACCAGACCCTTACTAGATGCTCACCCCTGACACACATGATGCTAAAGGTCGCAAAGAGAGACAGGAGTGGGGAAAATGATTGATGTCACTGACATCATCTTCAGAATATTTAACTAATATTTCCGTCAATAGTAGAAAATATACAGGGTACCAACTGACTCGTTTCCACTGAGCAGTATGGCAAAGATTGGGGTGGTTTGGGGTGTCATTTTGTGGCATATCCAGGAGATAGTTTTCACCAGTTGGACTCTCACTAACAAGGCGGAGTTAAACGAGGCACTTAAAGCCTTGTTTGTCTAGTGCAACAACAAATGTGATGGACTAGTATGTTTCATGTTAGTCGCAAGAAGTGACGTTTCTCTGTCCTCCAATCAATGGACTGTGTTGTGTGATGCCAGTAGCTCCGCTCTAACCGTACCATTGTCCTGTGGACATGCAACTGAACAGGGCTCAGGATTGATGTGGAACAGGAGGGGTGTATGGTGCACTTTACACTGGAAACTAAATACCGAACCCATGGGGTAATTACGAACCAGAACATTCCTAATTCTCTACAGTTACCTCTTACCATCTGCAGGATTCTAAGGCATCAAATAGCATTGATGCCTTAAATCTAGAAGTAAAAACTTAAAGTCAGTCTAATAAGAAAGACCAGTGGAATGAGACCAACTTTGAAGTTAATTAAAGATGTTTTTATGTTGGGATTAAGAAACAAGCAACGGCGTTCTCTACATACTGCAGACAGATAACTCCCTCTGCATCTTGATTCACTTTAAATTTTTCCCTAGTTTCCAGGGTTTGTTGTAAAACAGAGCAGCAGGACGGTTCAGATTCCCAAACAGTCGATGATGAACTCGTTTGGTATAAATAGTGTGGAAGTCGGCATTCATGAAGCTCGTCCAGGAACTGAAACTGGAGCAGAGCTGCAGGTCGACAGGGTTGGGATTCCCTTCAGCTTAAAGCAGTTATCTAACAGCATAGCTTCATCTGGCTGTGGACATCAATCAGTGGGTTACCGTTTAGTTCAGGTTAAAACTCAAATACTGTCAGAGACACTAAATCAAACTTTATTTTTAATTAATTCATTAGATCCAACTTCAAATTGTATCAATTACATTTGCTTCTATAACTGTGGGAAGTAAAAGCGTCTGACTTGCTGAGGAGTTTGCCTTCTGCAGGATTATGTAACATCTAATGAGTTGATGGAAATCAGTGTGTAAAATTTCCAGTTCCGCCGCCTTTGGCCTAGTCCAACTCCTAGAGTATCCGTAACAGGACACCAGCTGGTCGGTTTCAAGTGGGGTTTAGTTTTTAAGGGTGGGTTCAGTGAACTCCCATCTATTCATGGTTCACTATTTAAAGATTCACTGACTCTCGGATATCTTGGTGGAATATAACTCCAAATTGTTTGATGAAAATTCACTTATATAATGTAATTTGCAGCTCTGGAAGTTGAAAAATCTAGAATCAACGGTACTTCGAAAAGCAGCAAATCCTGGAGTTCTGTTCATTTTCCTGGATGGTAATTACCTAGATGAAGAACAGAGATCAGACTGTGGATGTTTGCTTCAGCTGTGGTTCTAAGATAATTTCTACTCTGCGTATCAATGCATGTTGAGGTACATTTGCTGTTTCGATGTAAAATTATTCCATCCATCCATCCATCCATTTTCTTCCGCTTATCCGGGATCGGGTCGCGGGGGCAGCAGCTTCAGAAGGGAGGCCCAGACTTCCCTCTCCCCAGCCACTTCTCATTAGATATTTCAAGCTCCTGATCAGGATCCATCTGAGACCTGCTTCTTTCCTAGCATGAAGAGCAGTTTGAACTGCCTCGTTGCTGAAACGTGAGGTACAAATAAACCTGATTGATTGAACTTGGTTGATATCTTACTGGTTAAAGACCCAAGAACAAACCCTGAACGTTCTTGACCCAGTTTATTAAAGTCCCTGTACAGAGGGGTGTCTTGGTTTCCCTATTGGACCCCAACCTCAGATAAGAGGAGCCAAAGTAACACACGGCCAGAGAGTTAAATATTCAAGCTCCAGGTCCAGCCTCGTCTGGTTCTACAGAGAAATTAACTGATCCTGTTTGGTTTTTGTGTTCAGGATCCAGAAGTTTGGGGGTTTCCTATCGTGGAATAGCGTCGGTCAGGCAAACGTTAACGGGCGGCTCGCCATGACGCGCAGCATCGGAGACTTCCACCTGAAATCCAGCGGCGTCATCGCAGAGCCGGAAACGCGTCGTCTCTCTGTGAGTCCCGGTCCAGCTTCGTCAGATGTCTTAGTTTCAGATCAGTTTGGATCTGTGGAGTTTTTTTTACCTGGCATTGTTGTTGTTAGGTCCATTATTCCACTGGACAATCAGCTTATATGTTCATGATCTGTTTCTGCAGGTCCAACATGCCAATGACTCCTTCCTGGTTTTGACCACAGACGGCATTAACTTCCTGTTGAGTGACCAGGAGATCTGTGATGTCATCAACCAGTGCCAAGACCCGACTGAAGCAGCAGAGATCATCTCTCAGCAGGTAAACAGCTGAAAAGTTGTGACTCACTGGAGGTATACCAGGCAAACTCAATGGACTGTAGAGAAAACAGGATAATCTCTGAGATAGAGAGTCTGACATCTGATATTAAGTCTTAGATTAGAAGAAAGATGATTAAACAATAAATGCCCTGGACAGAATTCATAAATGTCAGATATTTGATCATATTAAAGGTATTTCAGTCACTAATAGAAGTGAATACTGCCTAAATAAGTGGATGAAATGTATTTCAGGCGCTGCAGTACGGCTCAGAGGACAACGCCACTATCGTCATCATCCCGTTTGGTGCCTGGGGGAAACATAAAAGCTCCACCAAAATTTACAGCATGAGCAGGAACTTTGCTTCGAGCGGCCGATGGGCGTAGACGAAAACATGCAAGAAGATGACAGAACTTAGCCGATTATCTTAATTTGACTTTAAGTAACCCATAGGTCCTTAAATTATTTATAACAGCATCATAACTCATGCAAACAAACATCATGCTTGTTCCCAGCTGAGCAGTCGACTCTGTAAATAGTGTAAAATAATGAAGGTTGTACATATAAAGAGCCTTACTGTTGTGTTTGTTGTCTTTGTCAACTTTGTATCAGTGTTTTGCATTTAGAGAAAACATTTCAGTGTGTTTCCTCTTTCAGTTATTACTGTCATCCTGTAAATGTTTAATAAAACCTCAAAGAATTCAAAACCAAACTGAGCTTCTTATTTGATAAATTGCCGATATTTTATCAAATAAGAAGCTCAGTTTGGTTTTAAATTCATCAAAAAGAGGGAAAACGTTTGAACTCCAGGAAACAAACCATTAGAGAAAGCAATCTGTTTTGTTACCAACAAACCTTTCAAATTCTGAAATATTTACCAACGTTAGAAGTTTGACTTGATATTGTCGATGCTCATCTTTACTCCGTTGGTCCTTTAGAGTAATAAAGTTCAACCGGATAAACATTAATGTTACTGTTTGTTTTCTTCAGTTGCATTAAACCCAGTTTGTGTGTAAACAGTCAGAGTATGTTTTTTTTATTTGAGGTTTACAGTTAGAGATTAAAGTACCAAAGAGTTTTAGTTGGTATTTTGTCCAATTTCTTGTCTTTCTTATGTCTGACGGAGCCCAAGACTCAACTCTCTAATATCCATCCATCCATCCATTTTCTTCCGCTTATCCGGGATCGGGTCGCAGGGGCAGCAGCTTCAGAAGGGAGGCCCAGACTTCCCTCTCCCCAGCCACTTCTTCCAGCTCCTCCGGGGAACCCCAAGGCGTTCCCAGGCCAGCCGAGAGACATAGTCCCTCCATCGTGTCCTGGGTCTCCCCTCCTCCCGGTGGGACCTGAACTCCTCACCAGGGAGGCGTCCAGGAGGCATCCTGACCAGATGCCTGAGCCTCAACTGGCTCCTCTCAACGTGGAGGAGCAGCGGCTCTACTTTGAGTCGCTCCCTGATGACCGAGCTTCTCACCCTATCTCTAAGGGAGAGCCCGGCCACCCTGCGGAGGAAACCCATTTCGGCCGCTTGTATCCGTGATCTCGTTCTTTCGGTCATGACCCAAAGCTCATGACCGTAGATGAGGGTGGGAACGTAGATCGACCGGTAAATCGAGAGCTTCGCCTTTTGACTCAGCTTCTCTTCACCACGACGGACCGGTACAGCGCCGCTTCACGGCAGACGCCGCCCCAATCCGCCTGTCGATCTCCCGCTCCCTTCTTCCCTCATTCGTGAACAAGATCCCCAGATACTTAAACTCCTCCACTTGAGGCAAGACGACCCCCCTGACCCGGAGAAGGACCTCTACCCTTTTCCGGCTCAAGACCATGGCCTCGGATTTGGAAGCACTGAGCCTCATCTAATATTCTCTGTTTAAACGTGTCACAAAAAAACTGAGTAACTTTAGTTTCTTCCTCCTTCACAATGCCTTTGGAACTTTGTGAAAATGTATTGACATTCCTAGAACAGATGGGGTATTGAAGGCCTTGTGTGTTTTCTAATGTCTCTGGTGAACTTTTCTACATTAATTGTCCCAATATAAAGTGGAAATGAGCTTTTAAACCTTATAAGCCACTCAAAAAGCAAACTGGAAGTACAAACATTAAAGTGTGACGAGGTTTTCATTACCTGGACAGTGTTGTCAACAAACAGGGCCATTCAGATGAGAGACAAGGCATCTGAAAGAGTTGAGGTAAATCTGGAACTCATCAGGTAAAGGTTTGCTTTCATTGGTTTATATTCTGCTTCGTGGCCTTTATTGACAGTTATCTGGCAGAGAGGGAAAGTTTGGCAGCTGTGTCAAGGATTATTGCCTCCATGTCTGTGGAGGATCTTCTGCCACTAAATCATACACTGCCTCACAGGTTACTATTGTTATACTGTCCATTTGGTATTCCCTTTGAAGCCAAGACCTGAAGGACAGTCACGTTCATCAAGTCACTGATACTGCAAACCTTCGTCAGCAGATTCCTTCAGAAGATGTTGACAATGAACCGCGTAAGCTGCCTACTAACATCAAGCTCTGGCCTGGAATACCGCAGGGACAGCTGGCGAAGGGGATGAGAGGAGACTGGGCTTGAAACGAACGAGATATCGCAGGATATCCGGAGGCCACTCATCAGCAGCCTCTGAACGTCGCATCGCCCGGCTTTGGGACTTCTTCCAAATAGTTTTCTTTCCTTATGATCTATTTGTGGGTCACAAAATTTGATTCGTTCCTCAACGATATGAAGGTTGGAGTTTCTAACACTGATTATATCAACGTTTTAACAGATAAACATTGAACCTTCAGATCTCTAGAAGTGGGACCAGAGCAGGAACCAGACCTCTGGAGGTGGTACCAAGGCAGGAACCAGACCTCTGGAAGTGGTACCAGAGCAGGAACCAGACCTCTGGATGTGGTACCAGAGCAGGAACCAGACCTCTGGAGGTGGTACCAGAGCAGGAACCAGACCTCTGGAGGTGGTACCAGAGCAGGAACCAGACCTCTGGAAGTGGTACCAGAGCAGGAACCAGACCTATGGATGTGGTACCAGAGCAGGAACCAGACCTCTGGAGGTGGTACCAGAGCAGTAACCAGACCTATGGATGTGGTACCAGAGCAGGAACCAGACCTCTGGAGGTGGTACCAGAGCAGTAACCAGACCTCTGGAAGTGGTACCAGAGCAGTAACCAGACCTATGGATGTGGTACCAGAGCAGGAACCAGACCTCTGGAGGTGGTACCAGAGCAGTAACCAGACCTCTGGAAGTGGTACCAGAGCAGTAACCAGACCTCTGGAAGTGGTACCAGAGCAGGAACCAGACCTCTGGATGTGGTACCAGAGCAGGAACCAGACCTCAGGAGGTGGTACCAGAGCAGGAACCAGACCTCTGGAGGTGGTACCAGAGCAGGAACCAGACCTCTGGAAGTGGTACCAGAGCAGGAACCAGACCTCTGGATGTGGTACCAGAGCAGGAACCAGACCTCTGGATGTGGTACCAGAGCAGGAACCAGACCTCTGGATGTGGTACCAGAGCAGGAACCAGACCTCTGGATGTGGTACCAGAGCAGGAACCAGACCTCTGGAGGTTCCCGGTTCTCTTCCTGACACCACAAATCTTGAAGATCAATTCAGATTTTTTGCTCAACTTTGTTTGTTTTTGTTTTTTTTGTGACTGGAATCAGACTTTTTGTCACAAGTCCATAACAAGATGAAAGAAACTAATGAAATAAATAATTTTTTGGTCTTTGAGTCATTGTTTACTTCTTCTGGCGCAGAATTATGACTTTTGTCTCACGTCAATGATGTAAAAGAAAATCCAATATGGCCGCTCTGACAGCAGATACTTTGAAAACTATTGGAAATGTGTCCAATTTAATACCATGTATGAAAGTGGCAGAAATCTGATTTTTGGGGATTGAAAAGATCGTGTTCACCTGCCGTAGGAGCGTACCTTTGGACAATTTGCTTTAAGTTTCCAATGCTGCCACAGAAGGAAAATGAGCCATAAAATACATCCACAGATCTTCCTCCATTTATCTCTAATGTTGTAAATTAACCAATAAGAATCAGATGACATCATCATCTGTGTTTTCAAAGAGTTCAAAGGCTTCAACAGATTGGTTTCAGCAAACTTCTAGCTAAAAGAAACTTTTTGGAATTTACCAAACAGAAATGCTTGTGTTTGTTCTGCCCAACCTAAAACAGGTTGAGTTTAGGTGAGATTCACACGTTCCTCTCAGACATTAAGGTGGGGTCGGCTGTAGACGTTTGGCTCAGATTCAATCGTTGTCTTGAACCTTTTCCTGGTTGACTAACTGCTGACCCTCCTCCTTAGACGTCCAATCAGTTTGCAGGATCTTTTGCCCAGCGAGGGGTTTGGATTTTAGTAGGTAAATTTAGAAACCATCCAGCTGAACTGGATTCACATGACCAGGAGGCGACGCTGGCCGGAGCAACAACACACACCCTCCTCACCATCACCGCCTCTGCCTGCGACTGCTGACCTTCACGAAATGCTGCCCTGTAAGTCAGAGTCTGCTGCTGGTCATGTGGTTATTCTGGTGAAGACCAGGTTACGTTTCAGGGCTTTAAAGGGGAGACATCTTACCTGTAGATTAGCACAGCGGAGTATTAGGAACAGCACAAGGTTTTTTTAAATTAGCAGAGTAAATATTACCAGAAAATATTGTCTTCCAGAGTCTCTCTCCTGCTAACTGCTTTTCTTTAGTTAGAAATTATTCTGTTTCTCTTTGTTTTTTCTTCTTTAAGGGAGTTTTTCTCTCCATTGTCGCTCCATATATACTGGGTCTTTAATGATTGTTTATTGTCGCTTGATGTTTGTCCAGGATATAGAAAGATAGTTTAGATGGAAACTTTTTAACCAGTTTGAAAAATGAACTGATTTACCAGTTTTATAGCTAGGATCAAACTGGAATGAATGTCACTGACATTTATCTCTTTATATCATTGAATTTACTATAAATGTCTATATAAACTGGATTAGCTGTTAATTGGTTGATATCATAACATAAAACTAAAACATACTTGCAACATTCGATGTTAGGGGACTGGTAATGCATTTAATTAATAAGCTTTAATGAGCTAAATTTATGAACATAACTCCAGTTTTTGAATTTAGTCCTTTTCTGGTGTTAAACAATATGCTGCGATGCTGTGAATGTAATTTTAGCATTAAGATTTTCAGGGAGGAAACAAACGCAAAAGGAAAAATAAAGAAAAATCTGAACAAAGAATAACATTTGACTGTTATTATTACATCTTATGGAAATATAGACGGTCACAAGAGGAGAGGAGAGTAGAGTATGACTACTTCAACTGGTTTTTACTGACGCAAAAGTAAAAAGTAGGCATCCAAGAAATTACTCTAGTAAAAGTAAAAAATTATTTGGTAAAAAGTTTACATAAGTAATGAGTAACTGATCAAATTATAAACCATTTAATATTTGAAAAGTACATCATCAGATGGACCAAAAATGCAAAGTTAAGTGGACATTTTTCTATTTTAATGACAAAAGTGACAATAATTTATATGTGTTTTCAAAGTGTGACAAAGAATGACAAAATCAGGAAAAAATAAAATGTTTCCAGTTCAGTTTCTTTCAATAAAAAACTTATGAAACTTTAACAAAAACTGCAGGTGTATGTCTGTGTCTGATGAATATTTGGTTAAAATATGTTTGTTTTTTATTTAGACGGTAGAAAATCCATCCAGAAATTTCACACAAGTAAGAGAAGAGATACTTTATAATGAAATTACTGAAGTAAAAGTAAAAAAGTACAGCAAATGTAACTTACTATGTAACTCTGACGGCCACAGAATATGATAGCTCAGATATTATAAATATACAGTAACTTAGTAAAATGGTAACTTTAAATACTCAAGTATTTAATGTTTTTCCTGTAAGTTACAGTTTGGTCGCAATATCCGATAAGAGCTATCATATTCTGTGGCCGTAGTTTTCCTATTATTAGTGTTCAACTGTAATTTTAGTGTTAAAATGCAACAGCGCCTCCTGCGGTCACACGGTGGAAACACAGCATGATGTAACACCGGACTGTAATTCCCCATTTGAACCAGCAGGGGGCGCCAAAGCAGCGCCTGACCACAGTTACATCACAACAATTTAAACTCTTATTATTAACATTAACATCATTTAAAACATAAGATTTCCAGCAAAATCAGCTGGTTATTTTTCCTCCTTTTTAAAAGTTTTTTTTTAGAGTCAGATTTTTATTCATCTGCATCCGGATGCGGAGTTATAGAGAAAAATGATCAAACTCCGTGACGGATCCTCTCCACAGGACAAACCTGTTATGTGTGTGTTGGTAAGAGATGGTTGATGTAACAGGATGCGAGTCGCTCTGGCTTCCTGGAGGCACCGGCAGCTGCGGGCTGCTGCAGCTCCGCCTCCTCCGCTGCTTTCCGGGTTAAAACAGATCAACAGCCGCGTCCTGGCGCGTCGCTCCGTCCATCCAACATTTACGCTTCCTTTTTATTCAAGTATCAACACTGGGTTGGAAAAACAGTTAACCTGAGCGTGATTTAGATGTTTTATTTTATTTTTTTGCGTGTTATTTTCATTGTGTGACGTGATGTGCGCCAGACTGCAGGGATGATGATGATTTCTGGGAATTATCTAATTACCCAGAGGAAAGAGCAGCAGGGCGGAGCTTCACAGCGGACAACATGGTGAGGATCAACTGAGCTGCTCAATTTCAGTGATGTATAAAGTGCTGAAATCTCAGAATCAAGTAAAAGTTTAGGTTCCTCTCCAAAATATGACTTTGGTAAAAGTCCAAGTCACTGACTGAAATGTTACTTGAGTTAAAGTCTTAAAGTATCTGAATTTTCTTGTACTTAAGTATGAAAATTACTGTAAAAATGGATGTACTCAAGTAATGTAATGAAAAGTATAAGTAAAAAGTAAAACCAGGCAAATGCAGTTTGAACGACATTTTTTATATTTTGGTAAACTTGTCAATTCCACTTAAAATAATAAACACAACCAAGTGCAGGCAAAATTAAACCTGCTAATAGATAAACCTGCAGCATCATTAAGTTAAAAAAATTAGGTGCTTTGCCTACAGTACCAGGTTAACTTAACCTGTAAAGTATGGGGCTCCATTTGTGGCTGACTTTGTAGCAGCCAATCAGTCGGTGGGTCAAAACTCCAGAGTTTCTCTCTTTCGCTGTTTTGTAACGAGTAACTAAACCACACATTGAAAATGTATCGGAGTAAAAGTATGAAATTAAATTCAGAAATATAGTGAAGTAAAAGTGAAAGTTATCAAAAATTCTCATACTTGAGGAAAGTATGAAGTACTCCAAAATATACTTAAGTAAAGTAGTGAAGTATTTTTACTTCGTTACTATACAACACTGCTCAATTTATCGTCACTGAGCCGCCAAAATTACTTTCTACCGCTCAGAAACTTCTCCAGTTTAGATGTCTTTTAAAAATAAAACAAAGCTAAATCATGGATTAAGTGCTAAATGCTGTTTTGGGGAATTGTAGAACTTTAATGATGCTTTCCACAGAAGCCAGATGTTTAGACAGGATAAATTGCTTAATTTGAAGCTGTTTGGCAACATGAAGTAGGATAAAAATGTTCAGCAACAAGGCAGTTCAGAGAGATTAACACCATAAAAACACAATAGAGTAACCAGTTATGTAACAAACATTACATTTTGTCAAAAGTCATCATCTAGTAAATATACGTTAAATATGTTTAAGTCTGCCGCAATAAAAAAATTAATAAATGTTTTCAGTTTGGTGTTTTGTTCTCAACTAGTTCTGTGTTTGAAGGACAGCTTTGTTAACAGACCCCATAATTTATTTTATTTATTGTTTTTTGTTTTGTTTTGTTTATTTATTTTTGATATTTGAAATATTTTCCAGTTCCACTGTTAAGTATTTATTAGGATTTAAAGTTTATCTATGTTTGAGAATGTGTATTTAACATTGGATAATTTAAAAATAGTGTCAAAACAACGAGGTTTTAATTTATCACAATAATTTCTTGGACAATTGATCATCCATCAGATTTGTTATTGTGACAGTCATAAAAGGAGATGAGTGCTTTGGCAGTTTTCTGGAAGTTTATTCCAGATTTGTGGTGCATAGAAGCTGAAAGCTGCTTCTCCATGTTTGGTTCTGGTTCTGGGGATGCAGAGCAGAACCAGAACCAGAACCTGAGAAGGCAGCAGATCTTTAAGCCGTTCAGTAGTTTATAAACCGTCATTCTTGAGGCGACAGAAGACTGATTTTGTAACCGTCTTTATGTGGCTCTGAAAGTTCAGACCAGATTTTGGGCCTGATCTCTGGTTCCTAATACCCGAAGCCGAGCGGCGACTCTCCATTGTTCCTCTTTAGGTCCAAAGTCAATAACTTAAATTTAGGTTCTATCCACACATTTATCTGTCCTAAGCCTCGGCTCAGAGCTTGGGTGGGTTCAAAGGTCACCTGGTGACATGTAATGTAGGGCTGTGTGTCGTCTGCATAGCTATAGTAGCTGATCTTGTTATGTAGATATTAAATAGGAGGGATCCAGGAATGAACCTTGTGGTTCTCCACATTTAACTTCTGCTCATTACAATGAGAAGTTACTTACTGGCACAAAGAAATGCCTGTTCTTTAGAGAGCTCAACCAATTTTATTTTAAAAAGCCCCAATCTAAATAAATAAAAATAAAATAAAAACAAGGAGAATTAAAGTCTTTTTGTCTGGAAATGTTATAAAGTAATTTCTAAAGCTCCAGGAATCCACTTAACCATTTTACTCAAGTAAGAGCAGCGACTCGTCATAGTAAAGTTAATGTTGTATGATAGTAAAATGTACTTTAGGATCATGTGTTTCACATTATGCAAAAATAAAGAAAAAACAGGTGAATAAAAGTTCATTTGGCTGTTTAAATTTATAAAAGCAAACAAAATTCCTTTTCCACCTTTGGAAACCATTTTACTCAAGTAAGAGCAACGACTTGTCATAGTAAAGTTACTCAAGTAAATGCAACTAGTTATTGTGTTGTATGATAGTAAAATGTACTTTAGGATCATGTGTTTCACATTATGCAAAATAAAGAAAAAACAGGTGAATAAAAGTTCATTTGGCTGTTTAAATTTATAAAAGCAAACAAAATTCCTTTTCCACCTTTGGAAACCATTTTACTCAAGTAAGAGCAACGACTTGTCATAGTAAAGTTACTCAAGTAAATGCAACTAGTTATTGTGTTGTATGATAGTAAAATGTACTTTAGGATCATGTGTTTCACATTATGCAAAAAAAAAAAAAAAAAAAAACAGGTGAATAAACGCTCATTTCTCTGTTTAAATCTATGAAAGCTAACAGAATTCCTTTTCCACCTTTGATTTGTTTCTTTAAAAATGTTCCTGATGTAAAACCTAAAATGTAAAATTGAAAACTAAACTCTGACATAAAGGTACAAACCTGACCCTCGTCTTTATGGCACTTTCTCAGTATTTTATAACTGTAGGTTAGAGGCATCCTCAGTTTTTCCCTTCTGCCTGCTTATCACGCCTCAGTCATAAAACTGACTTACCAAACTTCCTCGCATGCGCGCAGCCCGAACCTTAAACAAGTGGCCTCTTCTGCGTCAAACACACATCGATCAGTCCGCTCCCTGCCGGTCAGCGTCCTCCGCTCTCTGTTTGCTCTGGGACTTTCTCATTTCAGCAGGTAAAACTATCTGTGCTCTCTAAATACTGGTCATTTTTATACAAATCGGCGTCATGTTTAATTCAGCTTAGCTCATTTGTTGCATCAAAAAGTAAAGTTTGTGCTGCTGGAAAGAGGAATGAGCAAAATTAGCTGCTTCTGAGTTTGACAGATTTTTTTTTTTTTTAGACCAAATCAGCAGAATTTCAGGAAATTTGTCAGAGAAATCTGCAAACTGGGTTCTGGTGATGCAAATAAGACGATGTTTGCTTGTGATTAGAAGAGATTTTGATGGTATTTTCACTAAAGTTAAGCTACGTTTGTGTGTCAATGCTTAAAGTTACATAACTGAATTTCTCAAATAGTTTTTATGCAAATTAAATAAATATAAACAGAATTTAAAAAAAAAACTGGCACAGGTAGAAATACTGGCCTGTCATTACGACAGACTTGGTAGAAACTAGTTACATTTACTTGAGTAACTTTTTGGAAATATAAAGTATATCTGCTCTTGAGTTAAATTCCTGGATTTTCTTCCCTCTGAATGAAGACAAACTCATTTTAACCAAAATTCATTAGCAGTTTTTGTTAAAGTTTCTTAAGTTTTATATCGATTTGGAAATTTGCTTTCTTTTGCCTGATTTAACTTTTTGTAGCTATGTTATTTATACAATTTGTTTTTGGTTTTGGTCCTTAAATACTAATATTTCCATTTAACTTTATATTTTGGCCCATCTGATGACTTTTAAATATTAACTGACTGATAATTTGATCAGTTACTCAATACTTTGGTATATTGTTTACCAGATACTTTTTTTATTCTTACTTGAGTATTTTTTACTTTTCAATTTTACTTCAGTAAAAATCAAGGGAAGTACTGTTACTCTTACTTGAACACAATTTTTGGGTACTTTGCTCACCTTTGCATTACAATATACTAAAATGATTAACTGATGTCCACATTTTAACTATATTCTTTGATAATGTATCAACTAATCCTTCCCTACAGTTTATGTTTTCACTAAATATCTGTTGTAAATGGTAAGATGATTTTCACGTTTCGATAGGACGGCGTTGTTGTCTTTGCATAACTTTTTAATTTCTTATGAGGTTATGTTGGATTGGCAAATTGGTTTTTGTTTCCATTCTTCTACAATTGTTGAGAATAAGTCTAACCATTTCGGTTTGGTGTTTGAACATAAAGTAATTACCAAAAACATCAAAGAAATAAAATTTCAAGACTATTTTCATACCAGCAAGATCCTGCTGAAAATACGCCGCCGTAGTTAATAATTAAGATATATTGATTGATAAAGGCAAAGATCTGCTATTTGTTTTATCTTGCGCATCTGTAAATTGCCAAGTTAAAGTACCACATTATTATAATATTGATAAATGTATCATATGAATCTGGGTGCAATCATATGAATCTGGGTGCATTAACAAAGTGTTTTTGGAGGTGAATACAAACATGGTAAACCACTGAGACTTTATTAAATTCATTAAAGTTTTGGCTAACATTATTTCTGACAGAATAAAACTTTTACAATCAGATAAGTTTTAAATAACATGGTATGTAGCAAAACAAGCTGTTAGTTTTACCTTGTAAAGTTGTAGTTAACACATCTACTGGAACAGTGGTTCTTAACCTCAGCAAAGTTGAGCTGACTGTCCAGGAACGACCCAAGGTAATTAAAATTTCCCACAGTTTCAACAGGTTGACCATTGAGATAAACTGGAACCACTTTAAGGTCTTGTTTAGATCGTTTAATTAACTCTATATTCTTAAGAGAAAGAAAAATTAATAATAAATAATAAATACTTTACTGTATTCTGATTTAGTAATGTAATTATATTAGTTGTGTTATCACCTCCACACCACTAGAGGCAGCACCAACCCCGAAAAGATGCGACTAAGGAGCAGATCTAGACTATAGAATTTGGTAAAAACTGTGAGCTTTGTTGAAGTAAATAAAGACACAAGTTCAAATCCCTGCTGAGAGTGAAGCTCCTCCAATCAGAGCTCCTCCGCAGCTCTGATTGGCTAAGCAATGTAACGTGATCCTCTGATTGGCTAAGCAATGTAACGTGATCCTCTATTAAGTGATGGCAAAGCGGGGCGTCATCACGACTTTACACAAGGGTGTCTTTACCTCAGAGGCTCCGCCGAACCCCTGGGGTTCGACCGAACCCAGGTTAAGAACCGCTGTATTACAGTAAAGCAGTATTCAAATTAACATTTTGGAAACGTACAGTGTGTAAATAAGAACCAAGATTGTAAAGTTCTGACATTGAATCTAATCTATTATGGTTAGTTGTAAATAACTGTTATGTAGTATATCTCACACAACAAAGCTGTAACTGTTGATATTTATGGCTAAGAGATAAGATAGCATTGTGATAAAGTAATGACACTGCTAGCTTGTAAAGTTCTAGAAACATGGCACGTGATTGAATCAAACTGTTGGCATTAGCTTTCATAGTTAACATAATAAAAAAACAAATTTCTGAGTTTTAATCTCTAGCTTTCTGTTAGCAGTTCTGGCTAACGCTGAGCAGTTTCTATTAGCTTACTCCAGCTAACATATTGACTTGGCTGTTTAGTTTGGAAAGTTTGGGCTAACGCTGTGTCTGACAGTTTAAAGTTATTTTACTAGGTTTTGGATAGGATTGTATGTCACAAAGAATATGCTGTTACTTTTAGTTTGTACAGTTTGTGCTAATGCATCTCATAAAGTAAAGTTGCTGTTGGCTAGTGAAGCTGTGGCTAGCAGCAGTTAGCAAGTGACATAATTTCCAACATTTTAAATCCTAAAGTTTTTTAACTGATGTTTTCACCAACATTACATGTTGTTTTAAGTCAATGTTTCTCCAAATTTTGAATTTTAAGCTGGTTTCTGAAATCCATTGTACTCACAGTGACTCTATGGAGTTTATGGATTTTGCAGAGTTTTATTCTTGATTCGTTGATTCACATGGTTATAAAAATAATTACTCGTTATTCCTAATGTATTCTTCAGGATTCTGAATACAGGAGGTGTAGCATATCTAATGACTGTGACGCCATGGAGTTTGGGCGAAACGGAGCCTCCAAGCACCAGGTAACCGCCGATCTTCATTCTAGCAATGTTCCTCTTAACTTAGAAGAGACTGGTTTTTAGTTAAGTAATGGCTTTTCAGTCTGCAGGTGCAAACAAACAAGGTGCTACTGTTAGTTTCCACAATATTCACTATAAAGTGAAGCAGGGAGGAGGCTGTTTCCGCCTGAAGAAGACCACAACCAAAGACATCCTCATTGACTTGAAGTGAGTACACGCGTGTGTCCAAAAGACTGTCATTTTGTCTGAAATAGAAATTTATCCTTAGATTTAAAAGTAAAGCTGCACAGTGGCGCAGTTGGTAGAGCTGTTGCCTTGCAGCAAGAAGGTTCTGGGTTCGATTCCCGGTCTTTCTGCATGGAGTTTGCATGTTCTCCCTGTGCATGGTGGGTTTTCTCCGGGTACTCCGGTTTCCTCCCACAGTCCAAAAACATGACTGTCAGGTTAATTGGTCTGTCTAAATTGTCCCTAGGTGTGAGTGTGTGTGTGTGCGCATGGTTGTTTGTCTTGTGTGTGTCTCTGTGTTGCCCTGCGACAGACCGGCGACCTGTCCAGGGCGACCCCTGACCCCGCCTCTCGCCCGGAACGCCAGCTGGAGATCAGCACCAGCACCTCCCGACCCCATTAAGGGACAAGGGTGTAGGAAAATGGATGGATGGATGGATGGATTTAAAAGTAGGAAAGCTGAAATAAGAGGTTATGTTTATGAGATTTTTCTAATTTCAAGTTGTTTTATGAGATCTGAGCTCTATCTACACTCGCTATGCAAAATCCCGAACACAACACATTACAGCCACCAGGTGTGAAGTATGCAAACCGTCTGAGAAAACAAAACACCCTGAACTTGTTGGTGTACGTGCCATCAAGAGCCCGACTGGGAGGCAAACGTGACATGATCAGACCTGTGCTTTGGTTCCAGATCAAATACCACATGTTGGGAGGCAAAGGAAGGAAGCTTTGCTTTGTGGAGCGACTCCGGTTTCAGCTTCGCCTCTGCAGCACACACATCGTCCGTTCAAAAGCCTGTTATGGCACAATACCTTTGAGCTTAAACCAACAAGCAGACATAGTAGCAGGATGCTGATCTATTTAAATAGCCTGACACAATGAGAAAGTTCAGGGTGTTAAAGTCACAGAATCAAGTTGGCTTTAGGGATTTCCTTGTTGTGTAACAAAGGCAATTATTAAGAAAATTTGCATTAATAGATCAAAATGACCAAATCCGGTCACCACATGATAATCAGGAAAATAATTATCTAAGAGGTTGAACTCTTAGTTATTGTTTACAAATAAATACCTGATGAGATGTGATATTAAATAGCAATATATGTGCATATATACATAATAAGCACAAATAACTTCTCTCCAAACACTAAGAATTTATTAATAAATACTTCAACTTTAAGTTATTGATCTCTAATGAAGATTCCTGCTGCTTTAGTTACTCTGTAAATTTAGCCCAACAGACACAAAGGTTCAGTTTTTTAATTTAACTTAAAGGTGTACCAAGCTGAGAATCTTCCTGGCATCATTAATATCATATAATTGATGACTACAGATGTTATAGTTTGGCACAAAACATGGGTATATTTTATTAAGATTCCTTCAGCTTCAGCTTTTCTGACTGTAAATTTATCCCAACAGACACAAAAGTTAAGTTTTTTTTATTTAATTTGAAGACGTACCAAGCTGAGGCATCATTAATATCATATAATTGATGACTACAGATGTCATGGTCAACCAATCACTGCTCTTCCACAATAAACCCCAAACGGAAGTAGAGGAATGGATCCTGAGTCATTTGGTACTTTTTCATGATGCTGTTATTGGAAACAATCCTTCATTGTGTGGATGTTATGGAAACTGTATTTGGTCAAAGGTCAGGGTGTGTGTTTCTATGCATGCAGGATACTGTATACAATGACTGGTATCTTCATTATATTCCTGTTGGTGTAATCATTGACAGAGTTGAAGGAGGGTTGAAACTTTGTTCAAACTCACATGAGTTTGAAGCCGACATCCTGTCCCAGCAGATTTTACTCTGCTAACCTTCACCTCTCTGCTGTTCATATGAAGAGTTTACTGGTGGCTTTATTCTCAAAGTCACAACAGCGGCTCCCTGGGGCTAAAATCTGCCAGAAAAGAAAGACAATTGAGGGATTTTTCTAGATATTTATGGGGTTTTTTTCTACCAAATGGACATTAAGATCTATTGAATCAGCAACAAAATCTCATATTTTCACTAAAAGCATAAGCTAAAATGAAAATTGTTTTAACTGGTGACTGTGTATCCAAAGCCAGCAGGACAACTTGCAGCAAAATGGTATCGATGAGAAAGTTTCTGAATGAATGACTTGACGTTTTTCATGTTGACATAAAATGCAGAGTCAGCATTACTGACACGGCATTCCTTGGTTTTGCTGATAGAAAAACTGAAGCAGTTTTAGTTCCTCGTTGCATGCAGTCACACAGGTTCCACCTCGCGGGATGCAGAACTGAAACTGGAACGTCACTGATGTCAAAACATTGGAAAATGTCCTGAAAAAACACATTGCAGACAAATTTAGAAGAAAAAAATCTGAATCATTTTTCTGCCTTATTTTTTTGCTTACTCATTTTTCAGCAAATTTGATCCAAATCAGATCTATTTAAATTGTTATTTCTTACACTATGTATTATCTTGGATATTTTAATTTATTTTAAGCATCTTAAATATACAGTCAGCATGAAAGAAGTTTTTTTCCCAACTCAAGTCAATTTCTTGTTTTATTAATCTGAGAAAGCAGCTTTGTAGGGCCAACATAAATGTTTATATTTTAACACAGATCATTAATCTAGAATTTTAACATTTATTTATTAATAATGAAAATCCTATTAAATTCGAATTCAGAAGTTTCCGCGTAGATAAATTAAAATATGTTAAATTATTTCAAATGTAAGATTTGAAGGAGCTTGCAAGTTTACTTTGTAAAACTGCGAATAATAATCTTTATATTGTTGCGTTACCATAGCAACAATCTGATGCCATGTGTTTAATTTTTGTGTTTGAACTTAGTTTGTTCACAAATAAATCTCAGCAAATATTAATTAATTATCAGTGATTTTAACTGGAAGAGGGGCCCCTAAATTACATCCCCCTTAAGGCCCCATAACTCTTTGGTCCAGCCCTGCAGCAGTTTTACTGTAATCCTACAGAAAATCCTCCTTTTTGAAACTTAATTCATTAAATTAAGTCGTCTCCAGGTACCTTGAATACACCTGACAGGCAGTTCACCTCTCACCTGCAGTATGATGGATAATCTGATAATCTCCCAGGATTAAGCGTTTATCTTTATTGAGATCAGACCAATTCTCCAAAAGGTTAAAGATTTTTCTGTTTGATAACGCTCCGGTTATGAAAACCTTCCAAACCTGTTGTTATGATTTTAATGTCGTGAAAACTTTGGTCAAAGAGCGTCTTGATATCATGTAATCGTCCGGCGGTTCAGAGTCGCTCAGCTGCTGCCTGCTGTGTTTTATTGTTTAGTTCGTCTAATCATTGACGGAGTTAAAGGCTGGGTCACTCTGGGTTTCACATGAAGCTGGGCTCTCATGCAAACCTGAGTTTTTATCAGTTTACTGCTGTCTGGTGGTACAAATTTTCTAAACTAATCATTACTGAATAAGGCAGATTATCCACCTTGAGATTCTTGATTTTATGATTTAATCATCCTCATTTTTCTTGTTTTAAATGCTGTAAATTCATCTTATGTTTAATCTCAGCTGTGTAAATGTTATAAAATGTTTTCTGTGGTCAAAGGTCATAGAGTTTTTATTGGATTACGAGGTAATGTGAGCTGACTGTTTTCTGCAGCGTTGCACTGAAGCAATAATAAAACCTTCCTCTTTATGTATTTAACTTCCATGATGCTAGTTTTAGTATGTTCAGATATGCAAAGTTAGGTAACTCTAAAACTCTTACACAATACTTCTAAATGCACCTGAAACAGTTGATGGAAACACTGTTGTAGACTAAAAGTAGTAGACAGAGGAAACAGATGAACGATGTACGGAAACATTCCTGTTCTGTTTAATGAAAAACATCCAGGTTTTGCTATTATTTTATCTGTAACATTGCTGTTTTGGGCCTGAAGGAGATTTTAGTTCTGGTGTGGCTGTGAAGTCTTTGAAGGCTCCATTTTTACAGGTTTTTGATCCTCCTCTTCTCAACACTGTAAACCATTTTATTTGTTTGAATCGTGGTCTAATTAAAGCGAATGTGTTGTTGGCGGCTCTGTAATCAGCAGCTGGGTTCTGTTTTATGACCGGTTCCTTTCATGTTTGGTCCTTCTCAGCGGGCTCATGAAGCCGGGCCTGAACGCCATCATGGGAGCAACAGGAAGCGGGAAGTCATCGTAAGTCTTCTGCATCTGTTTGTTATAAAACTTTTACCTTTCCTGCATGTTTTTTACTTAAACTAAGACAAAAATTAGCTCAAGCGTTTTTCCCTGAGTCGTCTTTTTAACTTGCTAACAAAGACGGGAAAAAGGATGAGGTCAAATCCAGAATTATTTATATAAGTAATCAAATTCATTGTGTTTATTGTTGGGAGTAATGTCTTGTTAGGCAAAACAAAACCACTTTCTGGACCCATTTTTAATCTTAGTGCTCATTAACTACATGAGAAAGAAAATGGCTCCCAAATTTCCCACATGTTCCTTCCTGTTTCCTGAACACCAGATGGAAATAAAAACATTTCATCCATAAACCGGTTCACATGTTTTGTATTCTTGCACATTCTTAGGCTGCATTCACACCAGTCCTGTTTAATCCTCTTTAATCCAACTCCAGTTCGTTTGTCTAAAAAGTCCAGTTTTTTTGGGGAGGTCTGAGTGTGTAATCGAACCCGGCCAGCGGGCCGGGAAAGCAAAAAGTGGACTACAGCGCAGGGCATTCTGGGTAAATACAACCAAAACAAATGAGAAAGTCTAGTGCCAGAGGGAGAAATGGCTCAAGGTCTTTTACCAAAGAGAAATTTGACACTACATGAGTTTTGTTTACATTTTGTTAAGAAGGAAGTTGAGGTCAGGTCCTTCTTCAGAGGTTTTTTGGTGTCATTTCCTTCTGTGGTTCTTGGTGCAGCGCCACCGCAGGCAAGGAGGGGAACAGGTTTTCCAAAGGGTTTGGTTGGTTTGACACAATGTAGTGTGAAAGAAAACCACAGCAGTTGGAAATGAAACAAACCTTATGGTAAATTGGTTTGATTAAGAATCAAAACGGCAACATTTGTTAAACTTTTAGCTGCAGTCGTTCACTTTCAAACTACATTGTCAAACTAAGCAAACCCTTTAACAACCTGTTCTCCTTCTTGCCTGTTGGGGGCGCTGCATCAAGAACCACTGAAGGAAAAAAACACAAAAACCTAGGCTAGCTAGTCTAAAGTGTTTGTTTGGATTGTATTTATCCAGAATGCCCTGCGCTGTAGTCCGCTTCCTGCTTGTGGAGTGCTCTGTGATTCACTTGGTGTTCACATATGCATTCGATCTGCACCAGAGTTCACTTCAGCCGAACACAGACCGAGGTTTGATCAGAGTTCGACTGAACATTCACACCTCCCCAAATGAACTGGAGTTTGATTAAAGTGGACTAAACAGCGCTGGTGTGAATGTACCTTTAGAGTCAAACCCAGCCTAATTTATTGCTGCCGGTTTTTCTTCAGGTTCCTGGATGTTTTGGCGGCCAGAAAAGACCCTTCAGGCCTGTCAGGAGAAGTCCTGATCGACGGCGCTCCGCAGCCTCCCAACTTCAAATGTCTGTCTGGATATGTGGTGCAGGTAGGTGAAAGCAGTCAGGAAGCCAGACCCACAGAAGCCAGCTTGAAATGTTTTTCCATTCAGGAATGTTTCCTGGAAGGGAAGGAAGAGACCGCCTGCAACAATACGACCGGCTTCTTCGGCCAAATCTCATTAAATAAACTGTTTTGAAACTCAAAGTCGCTGAAGAGGAAGTTTGATTCAAGGACAGAAATAAAGGTGCATCCAGCTGCAGCTGAAGTTTGAGGTTTTTTTAAGCAGTGGCTTCCTGTCTGCAGGACGACGTAGTGATGGGAACCCTGACGGTCAGACAGAACTTCGCCTTCTCTGCGGCGCTGCGTCTGCCGTCCTCCATCAGCCAGAAGGAGAAGGAGCAGAAGGTGGAGAAACTGATCCAGGAGCTGGGACTGGGACGAGTGGCCAACTCCAAGGTGAGGACGCCGGAGAGCAACTCCAACCAGGAAGTTAGAACCTGGAAAATGAATAAAAATATGGATACGTTGCACATTATAGTTTACATGTGGAAATGTTCCACATGCTGGAGGGCAGACGTACGTTTATTTCACATGCCATCCATATTAATTTAGTAGCAAAGAGGAAATGACACATAAAAACATCTGGTTTGCCAAAAAACATGCAAATATTTCTCACACAAAGAACAGAACATTCAGTCCGTTACAGTTTTATGCTTTCAGACTTAATTTTTATTTTGCTATTAATAAGTGATTGCTCTGGTAGATTAGCTACCAATCTACCACTGGCTGCTGTTAGCTAAGCGAACACAGTGGTGGTTCATTAGCTTATTTGAACACCTGGTCTACTGATGATCTGTCAGAGTTGTTGATATTTAGATCACCTTATTATTATTTTTTAAATGAACTGTTAAAAAATGTCCACAGCACATCTGCATGTTAAGTTGTCAAAGTCAAGCTAGCATAGCTGACTTCTGTCTCCCTCACTATTTTTTGACTTGTTTCCTGACTTTGCTATCTAGTTGTCATAGTGCTGACAATTAGAAGCAAAGCACTGTGTCTCTTTTTCTTTCATGTATCATACATACATTTAAGATTTAGTGTGTTGACAACTTGTTGACAAGAACGAGATCCCGGATACAAGCGGCTGAAATGGATGTATGGATGGATGGATGTGTTGACAATTTTACAGCTAAAACCAACGTTGGTCGTCATTGGCGAGCAGCTTTTTGCGCATGCTGCGCTTGCGATCTCACGTTTCAATGTGCATATAAAAAGTTAAAGTATTCATGATGAGAAAAAACAAAAGTAACATAAATGATACGGAAATCTGACGTTTGTTGGGTTGATTGCGGTAAATACCACCCACGATACGTCGCTGCCTCGTTCCAGGTGGGAACGCAGCTGATTCGTGGGATCTCCGGCGGGGAGAGGAAGAGGACGAACATCGGCATGGAGCTGATCATCGACCCGCCCGTCCTCTTCCTGGACGAGCCGACCACGGGGCTGGACGCCAGCACCGCCAACTCTGTGCTGCTGCTGCTGAAGAGGTGAACAACACATCCAGTTAGCTGGTTTCCTCCCAGATAGACCACACTGGGCTTTATTGTTGATTGATTTATTTACATATTATGATCCCATTCAGCTGCTGTAGAACTACATCTATTCTTACTGGGATCCAACACAATTATATTTACATAAAAGATTAAAATCTAGATATTTACCTCGTTTAAGTTACGGTAAAGTTTCCTACAAATCCTCCCCTGTCATGTATTTATAATTCTACATTAAAGGAGAAGTTTTTAAATAAAATACAAGTTAATTTTAAGACAAATCTGTTTCTAATAGCAAAAATCAGTGAGTCTGTCTTTGACTAGCTTATTGTACATTGAAATATTATTCCTATAATCACACTTGAATATTATACACACAGCTCTGCTTTGTTATCCAGTAGCCTTGTTTATTGTATTATTTGTATTTTTTGTGAGTTAAAATATTAACATATAGAATGGTTTGTTTTCTAATTTTGTGTAATTATTGTAAACTTTAAAAGTGGTTATGATTTACGTCAGGCGGTAGTGAAGTCTAACTTCCACATCTCTATGACATTATGAACTTTTATAAATATCATGTCTGGTTATGCATTTATTTATAATCTATCCAACTATCTATCTATCTATCTATCTTCCAATTATCCAAGATCAATATAAATCAATGTTATATTGTCATGGATACAATTAGTATTAATAGGTAATACATCTGGTATTATATTAAATCATTTAACTGAAGTTTGATTTTAAAGTAGGTTGAATCAACCCACTCTTTCAGTCTTTGGTTGCCTAGCAACAACCTGATGACTAAGGAGCAGTTTCAAGTCCCCCCCTCTATTCGGTTACCTAGCAACAGCCTGTTGAGTAGCGGTTTCAAGTTTCCCCACTGTGCCTCATTTAGAAACAAAAAACGAAATGGCAAAGGTCACGTCACCAGTTTGTTTCAGATATTTAAAATAAAAATCTAATCAACATTTATAAATATTGATGGATATGATATTGTTATATCAGGATTTGTTTTTCAGTCTTGGGTAGCAGAGATACCCAACAATAAATTACTTTCTAAAGGACTTGAAGGAGTTTCTTAACCAGAAGAGACATCCAAAGGAAAAAGCTTAAATGTTTTATAACTGAGAATTAAATTTGTTTTTTGCAGGATGGCAAACCACGGTCGCACCATCATCCTGTCCATCCATCAACCGCGGTACAGCATCTACCGCCTCTTCGATAGTCTCACGCTGCTCGTCAATGGAAAACAGGTCAACATAACCAAAATATCTCATAATCAACATCTACTGACACTAAATGTGAAAAAACAACAACAACCAAGTAACTTTGTTTTATGGTGAAATTGAAACATCCAGGTTTACCACGGCCCGGCACAGAGAGCGCTGGAGTATTTCTCTGAAATCGGTAAGAAGTGGCTCAAACATTCAACTTGTTTTGATTCAGCAGGGATGTTTTTTAGCTCAGTTTGGTTTTTTTTCTTCCAGGATATCACTGTGAGGCTCATAACAACCCTGCTGACTTCTTCCTGGACGTCATCAACGGAGACTCGACCGCAGTCACCCTCAGCAGCCTGGAAGAAGACGGTAGGTTTGGTTTTAATCCAGTAAACAACTATGATTGTTCTCTACTTTTATTGAAAAAAGTCCGATTATTATGGTTAACCCACTAATTTAGGGTGTCAAATATAGTTAGTGTATATTAATGAAGGATGATTGGTCATGGCCTCTGAAATCTAAACAAACAGTGGTGTGTGATTGGGATATCAGAATCCCTCTCTGGTACGTCCCCGGAGATGGACATGTGCCACTTGGGGTGAGTCCTCAACAAAGATTAAGGTCTTAATGAATATTTTATAATCTAAAGGCTTGTTTCCACTGAGTGGCAAGGCACAGGTTAGTAATGTTTGGTATACTTTTTGGTCTGTCTCCATTAACAGTGGGCCGTACAACCGACCTGTACCGGACCATTCCTGGGCCCCCGGCAGTTCATAGGACAATGATTCGGTTTGGTATGGTTAGGGTGGAGCTACTGGTACTGGGGGACAGAAAATGTTACTGCTTGAGACAAAACAAGACATGGTAGTCGTAATATGACACCATGTTAGACGTTTGGAATTAATCTGCACAACTGGTGGTTGAAGCACTCCTCTGGAGACAGAGGACCATAAAACATCATGCCAAACCACACCAACCCGTGTCCTACCACTCAGTGGAAACAAGACAATAGATCTGGAGTGCTTTGGTCTTCGTCAAGTAAAAGTGAACAGGGTTGGTGTAAACAGGCAATGCAGAGCATCTTATCCCAAGAACTTGCTTCTCATTACAGAAAAAACCCCGATCATAAGGGAAAACTGGTGGCTATCTGTTGATCTCAGTCTGAGTTAACTTGAATAAATGTTGTTTTTCTTGTTGTAGACTCTCAACAGGATGCAGAATCAATGTCCAAGTCCAGAAAAGGAATCGAGGACAAACTGGTGGAGGAGTACAGAAACTGCCAATACTACAAACAGACAAAAGACGAGCTGGGTATGTTCAAGAGAATTAAGATTTTCCCCAAAAACCTTTTGGAGAGACAAAGACAGAACATTGATTAACTGACATCATCACTAATAATTTTCCAGATGGTGTTGATTAGTAGAAACATTGACAGAGGCCGCTTTGTCTTGAGAAATGTTAGTTTTCACGTCATTTTCTTGCCTTGTATCTTCTAGAAAGGATTTTTCAGGGAAAGCCAGCAACCAAGAGTTCTCGGTTCAGGACCATCACCTACAACACCGGCTTCCTGACCCAGTTCAAATGGGTTCTCAAAAGAACCTTCCGCAACCTGGCGCTGAACCCGCAAACCTCCATCGCCCAGGTAATAAACTGCAGATCAAACTCTTCTCCGCATCTGCTTCCTTTAGACTAAACAAGGTTCTGGTGGGTAGAGTTACCTCTGTAAAGTTGTGTAGCAGCCTCTGCTGGTCAAAAATGGTACTGCACTTTCAAACACATGAAGTTTCTGTATTTCAGAAGTCCGTTTTACTCCTAAACGCAGCTCTGAGTCACAAAGTTCTTCTGAATTTGAAACGTTTAGAGTTTGTATTGTGTGTTTCAGGTAGCGGTGACGCTCTTCCTCGCTCTGGTTGTCGGAGCGCTTTTCTTCGATGTCCAGCTGAATGACAGCGGGATCCAGAACAGGTATTTTACTCTTTTATAATCCAGAGCCGGGTTTGTGGTTTGATTTTTTTCTGTGTCTTGATTTGGTCTCGTCTCTGTGTGGTTGTGTTTTCAGGACCGGCGCTCTCTTCTTCGTCGTGGTGAATCAGTGTTTCAGCTCGCTGTCGGCCGCTGAACTCTTCATCACAGAGAGGAAACTCTTCATGTGGGTCTGACTCACAAAATCACATATTTATTGCGTAGAGGGCATTTAGCTGAGTAGCAAAAATAATAATTTATCTTTATGGAGGAGGCTTACTGATAAACGCTTACATATTTTTCTCTCTGCAGCCATGAATACATCAGCGGTTACTACAGACTCTCTGTCTACTTCCTGTCTAAGATCCTGTCTGACATCATCACTCTGAGGACCATCCCTGCCATGGTCTTCACCTGCGTCGCCTACTTCATGATTGGTAGGTAACATACTGTGATTGTAAAATACATTATTGTTTCTTTTATTGTAATCATGAAGTCGTAGGATGTAATATTTGAAGAATAAAGGATTACGTTTGGACTAAACCTTGTGGCGTCTTCATGAGAAATGAACAACTGGAACTGATAACATTTCAAATGTTAACAGGACAAATGACTGCATGTGCTGCTGCTTTGGACATACATGTATCTCTAAATGGCAGAGAAAAAGGGAGTTAATGTCATATATTTCACCATGTTATGAATTTATTTATGAATTTTACAGTTTGATTAGTGAATCTTACACTTAGTTTTCTAACTTTAATTAAATTGCTAACTGAATATTGAGTTTGTAAGCTAAATACTTTGCTTGTAACTATATTTAGTTTGCCCACTAAATATTAATTAGCAAACAGTGTTTAGCTTGGTAAATATTTACATGCATAGTTTACATGCTAAAAATATTTTAGCAAATGTTTTGCATCCTAACTAATATTCAGCTTACCAATTTAGTTACCTAACTATTTAGCTTGTTAATTAAATCTTTTGTTAATAAGCTAAGTTTATCTTGCTAACTTGGCTTGTTAACAAAATGAGAAAACTAAGTTAGCAAAGCCAAGCTTGCTAACTTAATTTAGTTAGCAGGTTACCAAGCTTGCTAAATGAGTTAGCAAGCTTGGTAACTAAATGTAGCTAACTATTTTTAACTTTAAATATTTAGTTACCAGGCTAAATATTTTGCATTTTAATATTTCAACATATTAGGTAATATTAGCCATGTCTAACGTGCTAGCTAGATATTTAGCCTGCTAATTAAATATAGTTAACTATGTTTAACTACATCTAAATACGTAGTTATACCAATTTTATATATTTAGATCTCATGTTAAATGTTTTATCCATTTTTGTCAGATATATTTGCAGATGTTCTTTGCTGTAGCTGATCATTTTGTGCTGATTCAGGTTCTGCTCTGGTCGGTGTGTTTCAGGCCTGAAGCCGACAGCGGGGGCTTTCTTCACCTTCATGTTCAGCGTGGCTCTGGTGTCGTACACCGCCACCTCCATGGCCATGGCCATCTCGGCCGACCAGACGGTGGTGGCCATCGCCAACATCTTCATGACCATCACCTGCGTCTTTATGATGGTAAATAAACACTCAACAACGCTCAAATTACACCACATACTTTTGCAGAGGAAAGATTTAAAATGGCTGCTCAATTTAGTTACTAATATAACTAAGATACAAATAAGGAGAAGGTTAATCTGTATTTTAATTATACAGCATCAGTCCAAGAATCCACTTATAAATTATAAAATTAAAGCATAAAACCGTCGGTTAACACAGTTTAATATTAGTTTGGTCATTTCAATCTGTAATTCATCAGGTCATCTGCTAAAACACATATTTTCTTCTTGTATTTTAAAGGTCTGATGTATCATTTTCTCTATTTCCACTAATATTTGTTTATTTTTCTACTTTACGTTAGTTTTGGCCCATTGTGATGTGATTTGGTCAGCATGCTTTTGTTTATAGACATAGTTTTTGAAGTTTCATATTTTATTTACTAGAACCTCAGCATTTTATTTGTATTGTAATATTTTTAAAGTGTCATCAACAATACAGGGGACAAACACTTAAAATCTAATTATTTGTGCAGATCTTTGCAGGTCTGTTGGTGAACGTAAACTCCATCGTCAACTGGCTCGCCTGGCTGAAGTACCTCAGTATACCCAGATATGGACTGAGTGTATGTACACAAAGCAGAAATTATCCATATTAGATCAAATTAAAATTGTGAATTGAACGTTTTTAATGTGTATGTAGTATTTTTTTTTATTAATTATTCTTCTTCACTTTTGGTTTTTAGGCTCTGCAAGCAAATGAGTTCCCCGGTCTGGAGTTCGCCTGGAAAGGAAACATTTCCATGTAAGATGCTGAGAAAAACACAAAAACAAACTTTGAGGAGCGACATTAACATCTCCGCAGCCATATGTTTACTTTATTTTAGGGCTGCGACTAACGATTATCTTAGTTATTGATTTATTCTATTGATCATTCTGACAATTCATTAATCAGATAAAAAATTGGTATAATCTGCATGTTTTTCATGTATCATATTAGAAATATTTAAAAATAAACAAATAATAAATAACTTTTTATTACCTAAAATGCGATGACGTCAATCACTTGATCATTTGTAGCAAATGATGCATCTGCAGCTAAAAAAATACTAATCGCATGTTTTTTCTTAATAATCAATGAATTAATTGCCTTTTAACGCCGAACCAACCTGGAATGTTGAGCCTAAAAGCTCAGTGTTACTGATTGTAATGTGTGTTGAGCAGGTCAGGTGAGGATTACCTGAAGGAGCAGGGAGTCGATCACTCCACCTGGGGTCTCTGGCAGAACCACCTGGCTCTGAGCATCATGATCATCTGCTTCCTCGCCATCGCATACCTCAAACTGCGCTTCATCAAGAAGTTCACATAAAGCCTTATGGAAACCCTGCAACCAAAACTTAGACACAATTTGTTATTTTCCATCTATTTGGTTCATTATTGTATTTACAGTTGTTTATTCTGTTGAAACCAGCTATATCCCTCCCAGATAACGTGTGAAATGTTTGGTTCTTACTCACTCCGTATTATCACTGCATCATGCTGTATTAGTGTAGCTTTATTTTGATTTTTGCACTTTAATGCTGGAAGTCGTGTAAATTGATCAATTTATATTTGTAATTTTTTTTCTACATAAATAAAGCAGTTTCTTTAAAGCAAACAAACATGGAAACAGTCCGTTTAAAAATAAATTATTATATTCTAAGTATATATTTTAAATAACTCTTAATATTATTTTTCCCCCATAACAAGCCAACTCAGATCAAGCTTGTTTTTCCGTGTCATCCCAGTGAATAAGGTAACATTTGACAGAAACTAAAAACAATAAATTCCAATATCATTTTGAACTTTTTAAGATTTTATTTAAACAAAAATAAATTAAAGCCTTAGTAAATGGCAAAAAATATACATTTGACTTTATTATTTACTTTATATTTTGGTTTAAAATAAGCCAAAAGAAGACACAGGATTTTCTCTATTGCGTCAATTTGTGTAAAGTAGCAACCGTTAGCCCTGTTAGCAACTCATGCTAATAAAGCTAACGGTTAGCTCGCTGTGTTTTAATCGGGCCTTTGTTAACCAAATAATCTGTTATAAGTAAACGCTTGTGTGCTGATACTTAAAATCCGAACTATAGAAATATTTGTTGTCTGTATTGGACTAAAAATTCGTCACACACGACCGTGGAGTTGAGACGCCCAAACAGAGGTAGCATGCTAACACGTCCGAAGCTAATCAGTTATGTTTTATTTGGAAATACGTAACAAAATAGCATAACACGTCTCAAGGCCCCTTAACATTTAGCCAAACAGCAAACTAATTCGTAATAAATTACATGTTAAGCAGGAAATTCCCAAGTTAATTCCAACTGTTAACTGAATTGTTTAAACAGATTTTGCTGAAAAGTTTACTAAAGAAATATGAAGACAGAAAATAGTAACTCAAATATTTTTGACTGATAGTGTCCTAATCACAGCAATTTTTCTAAGCTTTTTTACTGCTGGTGAGGGAGCAACACAAAACACGGAGTCATTTTTCTTTATTTGGACACCAGGAAAATGTAAATTTATCAGAGCCTGTTCAATAATGTCACCTCTAGGTGGGACTGTCGAAGAAGCCCAGGTGTTCCCTTTGAACACCTTTACAAAGTTTACTACATTTAGACACTTGCTGTTTTTAAAGTGTCAGCTTTAAAGTGCCTTTTATTTTTGGTAAAAGAAGAAAATGGAAGGGGATAATGATGAAGATAAAGCCTGATGTAAACAGACATTCCCCTGCTGTGCTGTGGGGAAATCCACTTTAAAAATGTCAGAGCTGCTTCTGTCAACGTGTGGGAGGGAAATCCTCTGTGTAATCTGAATGAGCAACTGTTTCCTAAACGTGTTGTTAAACAAAGCAAAAGCTGAAGCTGATTCACCCCCAGAAATTACCCCAAATAATGAGGCTCAGCTCTGATCTGACAGGTGGGGTTGAGTCAGCGGTGCAAAAATGCAGTGTATGCAAAGCATACTAGAACGATGTGGGGATTTTATTTTTCTAGCCAGTATGTTATGTGCTTATCAGTTGTTTGTGTATGAAATGATCAATAACAGAGGAACAGCACTGATTAGGCGCCCCTCCTATACAGGTAGCTAGGTCTCACGTTCCTTCGAGAACGCGCTGAGACACGATTTTTTTCTTTTAAATTGGTAAATACATTTCTTATAAATTCTGCAGCCAGGTCCTTCTCAAACAACAAGGTAATCTGAACAGACGAGTCAAGCAAAATGTTTGTGTTAAGCCAAATTTAAGGAGCGTGAATTGGAATACATCAGAGTACAAAAATATTTAATGAAACGGCTTCATGAGATGGTCAGTCTGAATCACAAATTATTTGATAAAGTTAAACAGTAGAACGATCTGATAAGGAAAATACAATGGCTTCTGTTCAGGTTCAAACGGATTCACAAGACGAATCAAAGCAGAAACCAGTCTACCGTTGTGCTTCAGTACAAACGGAGACGGATGTACAAGGAACCGGCTCACAATTAAAACCAGTCCGTCGAACAATTTCAACCCAAACCGAGATAGAGGAACTGGAAACCAGATGTCAATTCAATCCAGTTTATCAGACAATGTGAACACAAACTGAGTTCTTTCTATTGCTAAAAAACCAGCCCTCTGAAGCATAACTGAATGGACATCAGGATCAGCAGACCAATCTATTGGAAACCTTCAACAATGGAAACATTTCTGGAGCAAACGGTGAAGAACAAGAAGTTTCTATACCAGAAACAGTTGGAGATCAGACAGCCGGCACTGAAAATTATGTTAATTTGATTGAAGAAATTATCTCTAGCCACCAGCAAATCTATGAAGAGGAAGTAAGAAAGGCAGCAATCAATTAGAAACCCTCAATAAAGGAAAGTTTTCTGGATTAAATGGTGAACAAGAAGAAGTTATAGTTGACGATCAGACAGCAATCATCAAAACTGGCATCCATACAAATGAAACGGTGATTGGTAAACTAGATCAGACGACTGAAGACGAAATGGTCCCTGAAATACAGCAAGATGAGAAAAGGCCACTGACTAAATCTGAATGTAAGACACAGAGAAACACGGCAATGGAAGCTGAACTGGAAACCATAGAGACGGATAGAGACGGATCAAAACTCGGTCCCAAACACAAAACCTGACTCAGAAATAACACCAGAGATCCCTCAGACAATTTCTGAACAAATGGAGACAAAACTTGGCAGTTTCAGAAAACCTAACAGGGAAAGTTCATGAAGTTTCCACAGAAGGGAGAGTGGTCTAAAGCAAGAACATCCCCTCCACAGATAGAGATTGCATTAAAGGAAGATGTAATCCAAACATCTCAGGAATCTGAAAGTCAAGCAGCTGAAGAGTCGCTGTGGAAAACAATGTCTGTGAACAAGAAGAGAAAAAAATCTCACTGTGGAGGAAAATCAAGAAGGCCTTAACTCCAAAACATCGGCGCCAGTTCAAGGACAGATGTGAAGTCCATCCAGCATAGAATCAACTCATGTCTCCAGGGTATTAGATTTGAGAGGGGTTGGGGCCAAATGTGGGTTGGGTGGGAATTGGACATAATTGGACATTTCAATATTAAAAAGTCAGGACTGCACAGGGGGAAATGTCTCCCCCTGCAGGTGTGGGTTGTCTCCAAGTGCTCTGGCTTCCCCCACGTTCAACATCAAGACTCATGTTCATCCACTGTACGATTTTTATTTCTAATTCGAAACAGAAAATCAGACAATTATTAATTAAAGGGAGATTTAGAGAAAGAAAATGTAAACAACGTGAAACAGAAAGAGCCATCTATCTTCCTTCAAATCAGCTTTTAGATTTTTTTCTAGCAAACTTTCAACTTTTCTAAACTCAGACATTTCTAAAATATTCCTTGAAAATTTCTGAGTTTGCTGCTCCTTTTTGTTCTGTGGCTCTGACACGCCGTTGTCTGAGTCCTCTAGCTGGCTTTCACATGTGAAGTGTTTTGGAAACCTCGTCTCTGGAGATCAAACAAAGCTTTTGGGCTTAATGCTCGGCTAATCTGGGCTGGAATATAATTACACAACGCTGCTGCTGGGAGGTTTGGCAAGACGGTTCAAACTTTACTGGAGGAGACATTTGGGGGATTCCAACCGTCTCCATCCCAAATCATAATAAATGGGAGGTAACCTGTTTCCATACTTGTTATTTTTCCTCAAAAAATGTTAATACATTTGTCCTGTTTTAATTGAATAAACATCGATCTGATAAAATATGCTTAAATTTATTTTTTTCACTAAAAATCCACCGACTAATAAAAACAAGTAAAAGCTAGAGAGATTGTGAAACATTCCTGGGATTAAGTCGCTCAGAGATTCCCAGGGAAAAGCAGGGAGGATTTTATTCTGTTGTAACTCTGAGCCACAAACTCTTTATGAGTAACCTTTAAAGTCTAGACACCGTCCAACTCCTCTTCCCTTCCACTCCTTCACTCTTCATCGCCTTCCTTCAGTCATCATGTCTCCCTGTTTCTCTGCTTTATCCATCATTTTCCTCCTGCTTTTCCTCAAAGTTCACAGCAACAACTGGATCCCAGGTGAGCGCAGATTCACTCATTGTTGTTTTAATAGCTTTACTCTTAGAAAATGTTTTGTTTCTAGCTGAAGGAAACAGACAGGATGATTCAGCATGTTGGGAATCAGGCTGTAATTTCATCTTTTGATGTGTTTATAGCAGCTCAGGTGGCAACACATGATGGAGACCAAAGAAAAACACCTCAGAGCTGTTATAAATAATGTAGCACAGACTGACGGATCAGATTGCAGCAAAGACACCTTCATACAAACAGAGCAGAGAAGTTATAGATCCAGTCCATTTTTTTTCTTCAAATATTTGGCAATAAACAAGTAAAAAAAATTACAGATTAATCTCAGAGTGTTTCCCACCTGCTAGTCCGGGTAGACTCGGTTAAATCTGGAACCAAAATAATATTTGTTTCATTTTCAGCCGCTACGGTTTTCTTTCACCCTGCACTGTCAAATTATCCGAACTCTTAGCTTGTTCCCCTCCTCGCCTGAGGGGGCGCTGGACCAAGAACCACATAAGGAAATGACACAAAAACCTCTGAAAAAGACACTGAGCGCAACTTCCTTCTTCACAAACTGTAAACAAGAATGGAGTGGCATCAGAGTTAAGCGGTTATATTTCTCTTTTGTCAAACAATTTCTCTTGCTAGCGCTAGGCTAATGTGTTTGTTTTGATTGCATTTACCCAGAATGCCCTGCGCTGTAGTCCACTTCCTGCTTGTGGACTGGTCAATATTCCACTGATGTCAAGAAATACATTTCACTGACTCCAATAAATAAAAAAAGCAATTAAAATCACATGTAAAGAAGTTGTTTAACGCAATAAGTCATTAAAAACATGCCACACCATTATCCTCCTCCTGTCTTAAGCTTCATGGTTTGCACCAGTAGAAAGTTGTGTGATGCAAAAAAAAATTTTTTCATTAGTTTTGCAAAGTGAACCGATTCTGATGCATCCAAAAATACACCTTCGCCAAAATTTTTCATCGTAAAATGAGATTTTTTAAAATTCCTGTGATTTTCTCTTTTGTATTTGGTAAAAAAAAAAATCACAAGGTATAGCTAGACCTAGACTATCACGTTTGTTTTTGTGGTATTTACCCAGAATACCTTGCGATGTAGGCCAATTCCTCCTTTTGGAGCGATTTCTGGTCCGTTAGACGTTATATATGCATTTGAACCACAACAGAGTTTACTTCAACCAAACCTAGACCGAGGTTTGTTGGCAGACAAGAGTTCAGTTATGCATTCACATTTCCCCAAATGAACCAGATTTTCTAGACAAACAAAGCAGAGTTGGATTAAAGTGGACTAATCAGGGCTGATGTGAATGGATCCGTATAGTCTGCAGCAGAAGAGTCAAAGGAAAGAGTTTACAACTTAAGAAGAAACTGAAGAGTTTCAGGTAGTTGATCCATGCTGTCCATTGCAGAAACCAACTTTCCTCTGATTTCTCTTCCACAGTTGAGTCTTATCCATCTTTGTTGGGATTTGAGATTCCAGAGATTGACGGTTCACCTGTTGATGAGACCTGCAAGATTTTTGACACGGGATCTAACATCAGTCCAACAACAACCAAAGCAACAACCAGACCTGCCACAGCAAAGGTAAGGAGACGGACGATAGAAACCAAACGTTGGTGAGCCAGGTGAATCCTTCCACAATAAAGAGAAGACTTGTACATCTTGTTTGTGTCACTATTTAAATTGAGATTTAGAAGCTGAACAAATATTTTCTGAGGTGGAATTCGTCGTAGGGTTAGCACATACAGACAGATACAGAATGTTTTGGCTGCCATATTGGATCCCATACATAATCATTGATTACTATGTGGATAATCAGTCAGGTTAACCATGAACACATTTTCAATGCTAACAAAATTAAAATCAGATGTCCATAATCTATGGTTTCAAGATGGCTGCCGTGGAATGGAAGATGGCCGCCATTTTACTACAACATCCTACCTACAATTAATACTATAGAATAAAGCATTAAACTATACAATACTGCTGTTTGTTTTGATTTAAATTACCATTTTGCTTTTTGCTTAGATATGACCACAAAACTGGATCACGAGTTGGATAAACTATAACCGCTCTGCACAAACCTCATAAGACTGATCACTTCTGAATAAATACATACACAGCAACAGATTTAATAATCTAGTATTTGTTAAATCATTGTTAGAGGAGTAAACATTTTGTTATTTGTAAAACTTCACAGCAGGTCATCACAACCCAAAAGCCCGTGGCCCGATCACCGGCAAGGAAGCCGGTAACCAAGGCGCCAATCAGGAAACAACCAGCTGCTGGAGGACCAATCAGAAACCATAACACCAACCAAGCCCTCAGACTCCTCCACCAGCTGCTGGCCAATGGCAGAGGGCGTTCGGCTGGCTCCCAGCCAATGAGGAGCCTGAATGTGATGTCGAGCAGTGAGGAGTCAGCGCCAGCCTGGAGACTGAGGGCCATTACGTCTGAAGATTCAAGTGACGAGTCCTAGGATTAAACCAGGAGTATGTCTATTCCTTAAGTAACTTAAGATGATGCTAAATACAGAAACCAGTGGGAAAGTTGTCAGTGGACCCACCTGTTGTAATTAGTTTGTTTTATGGGTTGGATTTCCTAAAGTTTACAGAAGGTTCAGTTTTTATACCTGTGACCAACAAAACACACCCAAACATGGTTTTTACAGCTTATTTATTGCTGATTTCTTTGGGGGGAAAGTAGCATTAGTTGCTTTACAGTTCCCTGTGTTGTGTTTTATCACGAAAATACCAAAATAAATAACTCATTATCAGTTTTCAATAATCAAAGATTGTTAGAAGAAATGATAACTATAAATATGTTCTCATACTCAAAGTTTAACATTTAAGGAATTTAAAGTCAGTATTTGAAGTATAGTTCAGCAGTGTTTACGTCACCATGATTAAATAATAAAAAAATAAAATCAGTATAGTTTGGGAGGGGGAACTCCTTTTACTCCATCTGTTTTGGTGTATTTGTGCTGAAGTTTTGTCCATATTGTCCTTCCGATGGTGGACTGGGTGAGACTGGAGTCTTTTCTGTCCTCTGCTCCTTGGTAGCATCTTTGCTCTGTTTAGCTGAGAAGACATGAAACATTTTATTTCGCTTATGGCAAGGTTTGATGTACAGCTGGAGATGTGAATTAGGCACTTTATAAGACAATAATAAACGTTTTATTTTATTAAACTTAAATTATATGTGGTCTCTAATAGTTTTCCTCTAAAGCTTTGTTCCCACTGAGCGGTTCGTTAAATTATTTTGTGTTTCCAGTTTTATGCTTTTGTTCCGGGTTTGTTATGCAAGTTTCACTATGTTTAGTTTTCACAATGCTTCAGCTACGTGAACCATGTGATTGCTGGACATTACCATGATGTTTCTACTTCCATTTAATTGTTTGAACAGATGGACATTTCACCTCCAGGAACAAGAAAATACATCCACATAACTAAAATATTTTGTGTATTAATATATCAGAAGCTTACAATTGCTTGAATGTAGGTGTTTGTAAATGTATGTCCTTAAAGAAAGTAACTTCAAAAATATGTAATAATAACTAACCTAAAATAGAAAAGGAAAATGGTCAGATTTAGTGTCAGACAGAAAGAGTTTGCAAAAACGTGTCCATACCTTCTTTTCCACTGATTTCCGGCAACACTGAGGTTCTTACATCTGGCAAATGGACGATGTTTTTAGACCTTTCACTTACAAAACTCTTTTCTGGTGCCTAGAGAGAGAGAAACAGTTGATATAAGTTATTAGAAATATCCTACTTGACTGTAAGCTGGAAAGACACCAGTTCAAACTACACCTGCAAGGTGAAGGACCTAGTGGCCTGGTTCAGTCCAAACTGTTGGTCCTGTCGACCATGACCATAACATATTGGTTTAACTAAATTCCTACAACATACAAAAGGAACAGCAAGTCATGTATAACACTTATCCAACTGTTCAACAAGAATCTGAAAAAATGTTCTTTCAACTTTGCTAATGATAGTTTTGAGGTAAGTTTGGCTAGAAATACCGACTTTACGTTGATAAATCCAAAAAAATCAAGTTACAAAAACACAAAATAATCAATATATCTATACAATATATCAAAAACTGTCAGACTGACCTAGCCATCTAGCTAGGCGACATTTAAAAATACATCTAAGTTTGACTTTGTCCAACCGGCTAAGTCAGATTAATGTTTTCAACTACTGGACAAACATTTCAGGAGTTCTTGAGACATAAACTGCATACTCAACCCTCCCACTAAGACAATGGTTCCTCCGGCCTCTGCGTGACAGATGTCATGATCAGACAGTGGGGAAGCAGGAGGAGGATGTCCCGTTAGACCGTCAGTTCCCGAAACTATGCACAATAAACCCCTCAAGGTCCTATACACCCCACTAGACTGCACACAAGCTTTTCGGACAACACAAAATTCTTTTCTTGAGACCATCGAAGGGTTGGAGGGTGAAACAAATCAAGCTTATATCTGTGAATTATTCTTAGCTGGGTCAAGATTTCAAAGGCAAATACACTGAGAACTACCAAAGACTGTTGGTCCCGGTATGAAAACGTCCCCCCTGAAGGTAATCGCTGGCAGCAGACCTGTTGGCACCGGAGACAAAGATGGAAGGGGTTAGGGTCTTGGAAGATGGAGGGAGGTGAAGGAGATTGGTAGCAAGTGCTGGAGGAGAAGGTGTACATGATCGGGCTACTCTGTGATTAAATTCATCAGTGTCTACAGAGTCACTTTCATGAAGGATAAGACTTCTCGTCAAAGCTTTGTGATCCACAGACATGACTGAAGTCAAATCAGAGGACATATTTGTGTTGTTTCCTTCTAGTCTTTTGCTTTTCTTCCTTCCATCTGAAACAAAGGTTGATGCAACTTTTTCTTCTGCTGCAACCATGTTGCTTTGCCTACTAGAAAAATAATGCTCTGATGAATCAGGTTCTTCATCTGAAACATGGGTCAACCAAATATGTTTAGTTTGAGTTTCTGTCATAGGATCCAGCTTCAAGAATCTGTGATACTTCCTAACATCCTGGTCATCAGTGGGTTCCTTGTCTTTTGAAGGAGTCTTTGTTTTTGAAAGTGAGATTCCTCGAGGTAGAGTGGACAGGTTGTGGGCAGCGCTGGTTTCTGTAACAGGCATAAATGACTGTTTGGAAAGATCTGCAACAGCCTTTGAAGAACTGAATGAGGTGTTATGAGTGTGTTGACCACTAGTTGAGATACTTTGGGATTTCCTGAAGCTTTTTTGTTTGGCTTTTGGACAGTCAGAGGAATCGTGCTTTGCATTGCTTTCCAATACCTCAATCTGAAACTTTGATGCCAAACTTGTCTTTTCTGACTTTGTGGCATCGACCATTGTTGGGGTAGTAAAGTCATTGAAGGACGGTAGAGGATATGTAGACGTTACACTTGTGTCCGATTCCAAAATGGTTTTTGGGGATACATTTAAACTTCGACCATCAGTGATGGAAATTTTAGATAATTTACAAACTTTTAAGCTAAGGTTGCTTGAGTTCCTCACAAACTCTTCATTTGTCTCAGATTTAGATGATTCCCCAGGGAGCTTTATGGTTTTCTCTTTGTCTGGGTCACTGTAGTCTATGTCTTTGGCCTTCTGAAGGTAGTCTTTGCTTGAGTCTAGAGACACTTCAGGTTCATTTTTAGGTTTTGTTGCTACTGAGCTTTTCTTCTTTAAGTTTACAGCTTTCTTGGTGACATTTGATGAGTCAGAGAGACAGATTTTAGTTGACTTTAAAATCTCAAAGTCCTTTAACTCTGAACCAGGTGTTGTTTCTGGTTTCATTGAAAACTGCTCTGTGTGATAGATGTCCTTGTGGCCAAATGTTTTCAGTTGTTTGGTCATAAAAGATTCATTGATGGTATGAATAGATTTAGACTGCTTGGACGGCTGTTTTCCCTTTGTTTTCTTTGTCTTATCCTTGTTTACTTTCTCTTCAGTTTCTTCTGATTGTTTCTTGTCTTTGTTTTTGCAGTTTTTATCATCCCCTTTATCTTTTTCTGGCAGTGTCGTAATGGGTATTTTGGGAAGTGTAGAGTTTTCTCTGTGGTCTTTTTGAATTTTAGTGTTCAGTTCATCTAAAAATCTGTGCAGACAAAAAGAAAGATGCAGAAGTTTTTGACTATCGAAAATAAATTCAAGCATTTGAGACTTATTTCACAAAGCAAAGGTAAAGTATACCTGATATTGAAAGAGTCTTGAGTAAAGAGAATATGCTCCAACAGGTCTGAACACTGAGCTCGTGCTTTTGGGTCCCTCTCTAGACATTTCTGAGCAACAAATGAAGGTACAAATGATGTAAATGATTTGGTCACTTAATACCAAAAAATAACTTTTACTTAATACTTCATTGATTTGAACAGTTGGATCATCTTTGGCATTAACTGATAACCAAACTGTGCAATACCTGTGCCAGATCAAGGGCAGTTGGTGGAACTTTGGGAAGCGTTGATGCAGTGGGACAATTTTCGAACATTCAGGTAGTTTAACTCCAGAAAAGACAGGATTTCTGTAAAATAACTCCTGGTGATGAGCCGTCAAGTTACCTGGAGCCAAGGAGAATTTATCAATAAGTGGATATGAATCAATATGCTGATGAGGTTACAGTAAGAGCTTACCAAAACATCTGACGATGTGGTATATCTGGTCAAGGTCGGAGTCTCCGGGAAACAGAGGTTGTGCGGTCAGCATCTCTATTAACAAACAACCCAGCGCCCAAACATCTATCGGTCTACACATACAAACACACCTACCAGTTATTGTTTGGTATTCATAACTTCCCACAGGAAACTAGAGCAGTGCAGAAATACCTACTTTCCATACTTGATGTCCCCTACGAGCAGTTCGGGAGCTCTGTACCAACGAGTGGCTACGTAGTCGGTATACACAACATCTTCAGAGGGCAATGCAATGGTTCGGGCAAAGCCAAAATCACACAGTTTGACCACACCCTCTTGAGAGACAAGGATATTCTCGGGTTTGATGTCACGATGGACGACCTAATGAGGATGAGTAATTCCAAACACAGGGTCACACATATTTCCATGACATATTTATTGGAATAATAATTGAATTTGTGACTATAAAGCTGTGAGTCTTAATGAGAAACACTAGCCTGGACCTCTGAACCTGTGGACTAAATATAGTAATCCTCGATGCCATTTTTGCTCATGTTAAAAAAAGCTGAAAGTATTCCTTACATCTTGCTGATGACAAAAGTTGACAGCTCTAAGGATCTGGAATAAGTACTGCCGACAGGTGTTAAAGTCCAGCCCACTTGAGCACTGCTGCAGTTCATCCAGAAGCGTCCGGTCCACGAACTCAAACACCAGATACCAGCGACGACGGCGCTTCCACACCTCCAGGAGGTTCACCAGATTGTCGTGACGCAGTTGCTGTAAGGTTCAAAAGAGAGCAGAGAATGTAGATGCATGTAGTTTATTGTCTTTTTCTATAATTAACACTTTGACCGTCATGGTTTCCAGTCAAAGGTTTTTAACGGGTCAGGCGTTCACAACATTACAACCAACTCAAAGCAACAGGTTAGTTTGTGAGAATTTGAGCTTGTTTGTCTTGTGGTTGGCCGATTATCTCGGTGTTTCAGCAGCACTCAGGATTCAGACTCAGTCATTCATTGACCGATTGACTGAACGGTTGATGGGATGATAGGAAGGTACCCTGAGCAGCTTGATTTCCCTGAGGGCGATCTTCTTCACCACCTCATCATCATCCAAGTCCATGAATTTCTTGATAGCAACGAGGCGACCGGAGTGTCGATGACGGCACTTGAGCACGGTGCCGTAACTGCCCTCCCCGACCGGACCCAGAGACTCGTAACGCTCCATCAAAGTTTTGTTCTGAAAGGACAGGACAAAGATTTAAAGTTATTTGTACCAAATTAAATTTCAAAAATCAAACTTTTATTACACATACTGAATGTTAGCACCATGCTTCACTCTAAAGCCCCCCTTTTATCTTTTTATGGTTTAATTTAATCTTGATCACAAACTCTGAAGACTTTGACGAGAATCATCCTGCTTTTTTACTCATCTTTATTTATTAATATAATTATTTTATTAAAATAACTGCATTCTGATTAATGTTTTTGTTTGTTTGTTACTTAATACTGACCTATGAATTATTGAACCACAGCGTCTTCTAAACTAAAGACTCTAGAGCTTTATAGTTTGGGCTGGTAATAAAAAACCAAATGTCAGTTTCAATCTCTCAGCCCTTTCTTAGTCACAGCCAATTCATATTCAATGTTTTCCATTTCCATGTAATAAAATCTAAGACATACACAGTAAAAATGTCGGTGTTGAATTAACACCCAAAAGTGTCTATATGTGTCCAAGTCAGCAGGTGTTAAAGTAAAACTTTTGAAAGGGTTAAAAGATTGACACCCATTTTTTAAATTAAATTAACGTTGGTCTATAATTCTGAAATGTGTTTAAGAAAAGTTAAACTTTCCATTTCTGTGTATTATTTTGAATATTTTCCACTGGATTTGATTGATATTGGCACCTTGTGGGTCAATTATTTACTTTTTTAACACCAGATTATGTTTTGTGATCAACTCTACACTGGTGTTACTTTTAATATATTTTAACACCAGCACTGTTAATGTTAATGTGACACTCTGTATTGTTGAATTTAACACCAGCTGACTTGGACACATATAGACACTTTTGGGTGTTATTTCAACACTGGCATTTTTACTGTGTCATAAGAACCATGTTAATGATAAAAATATCAGAAACTAAGAAAATACAACACTTTTTATTGGAAATAATGGTGAACATTAATGCAGATTCATTATTATGTACATCATTATTACATTTGATTTATGAACTAATTCTAGAAAATACATTACACAGAAATTACAACAATAATAATAATAAAAAAACAACAAAGTAAAGTCTTTACTTTTGAATATTTTGTATTAAATGACCGTCACAAAAAAATTCCCCGGGACAATAACTCTTTTATGCCTTTTTGGAAATCAAATTTTAGACAACAGCGCTACAAAAAAAGACACAACTTGTCCTAAACCCACATGAAGAAGGTCCTATGGACTAAAACAGGACAAACCCAACAAAAACAGACTCACCACGTCACCGACCTCAGCGGTTGATCTCAGTTTGTCGCCTTTATCTGCTCCATCAACGTAAACACCTGAGTGTCCGTGTCCTCGGTGTGTGTGTGTGTGTGTGTGTGTGTGTGTGTGTGTGTGTGTGTGTGTGGTGGGAACGTGTCAGAGTCACCTGAGTCCACCGTCACGCAGCGGCGAGTGTTTCAAACCACGCGTTGCCACGGCAACACTCCCCTCCCCCCCGCGGCGGTGACGTAGTTCAAGAGAGAGAAAAAAACGGCTGTTCCTCCTGGTGGGACCTGACCACAGCGGGGGCTTTTCATTGGCTAATGCCCATTTGACGTCACAGAGCAGCTACCACGTGCGTTACCGTCTCACAAACTCATGCTGATGTACATTGTGGACTATCAGACCGACACAAAGTTTTTGCGTCAGGACTCTAAAACAATGGTTCTCCACCGTCAGTGGTGAATCTGTACAGGTGATGTCAGAATCCTGATCGTATTTGTGGAACTAAAATTCACAGATTTCCAAAATCTGAAACGGAAAGCCTTGCTTGGATCAAAGCTTGTTCACGACGCATTAGCAGCTCAACCGTCCTAGGATCAATAAGAACAAAGGATTGTCTGCTGGCGTAAGTATTATTGCTTTGCTTTCTTTGTGTTTAGTGAATGAAAAAAGAAAGTCAATAATAAACACATCCATTATGAAAACCTTTTAGCCAACTACAGCATAATGGCAGTACCGATACAACTTCTACACCTTGAATCCTGTCTGTTACAGCCTTACGTTAGCTGAACAGATCAATATGCAATGTGTACCATATCTGACATACTTTAAAGATTTTATTTTACCTAAAAAGGCTTTTTACTAAACTGTAATCGTGTTAGCCACGCTAATCTTGTTAGCCACCGAGTACCGTGTATCAGTCCTAGGCACATTCAAACCCTCAAAACCATGAATGTCCGACTTACCCAGCCTTGCAAGAACAATAGGCGTCAGTGATCTTGTCCACAGCTGTATTTATGCTGAGGGTCTGAGGATCTGCTGTGTTCCTCATCGACCGGTAGCATTTAGCTGTGACAATGTTGGAGGCATCGTGGCTCAAACGCCTTGATGTCGTCCAAACAAGATGACATGAACTGGTTGGTTCCCTTGTCCATTGTTGTGGCTGATATTTTTGAAAATCTGGCAGAAATGCTAAACTAATCGACTGAGAAATTCTCTGCAGAGAGTCAGTCAAACGAAAAATGCCATAGTAGCTAAGCCGTTAATGTGAGACATGTAGTCACGTGGGACTTTCAAGGGGCGTTTCTGGGGTGGTAAGGTCCATTGGAGGTGTTGAAATGTGAAATAAACTGATTAATTAAACAGCTTTAAGGCATTTTACTTTCATTTTAACCTTTGCAGCAACTATATTTTAGTTATTCATCACAAGTAATAGCATGAAAACATAAGAAACACCAAATTCTGACCCAATTTAACGGCTTTGAAACGGTAACGGTCAGTTTAATTTAGCCTTTTAGCAAATCCCTTTGCCTTTCGCGATAACATTTTTTATAGTTCATTTAAAAAAAAATGTTAAAAGGTTCAACTAATGTTCCAAGTTGGAAAAGTGCATTTTTATAGCTCTTGGAGGGTCTTTTTAGTCCCAAAAATGTCAAATGAATACATCTATCCACCCAGGCATGGAGCTATGGGGGGGGGTTGGGGGGGGGGGCGGATGGGGTCCCGGGTCTGGAGGTGCCAGGGAGGGAGGAAAGGTTTCAAGTCGCTTAAATGTCTGATTATAGACGGAGAAAGTGGCCCTCGGCTGTTGAGAAAGGTGTATGTAATGTTAAAGTTACTTTCCCCAATGGAATATGTCAGGATGTTAGTTTCAGTTTCATTCCCCCCTCAAAAGTTTCCAGTAGCACGTAAAGGGCCGGGTGAGTCGTTAGGGACCCGGTGATTCGGCCCCCCGGCCCAACACTGACTTGTTCCGCTTGTGTAGCCACCAATTCATCTGCTAAAACAAATTTTATAGACTCTTTTTTAAATGTCCAGCAGATGGCAATGCTGGACAGAAATAATCCCAATTTCTGAGTTCTGTCATACAACCCTGCTGCAAGAGAAGAAAAACAGTAGATTGATTTAGATAGAGTTAAATAAGACAGAACTAGTCTAGAAACCTGCACAGTGGCACAGTTGGTTGCAGCAAGAAGGTTCTGGGTTCGAGTTCTGAGTTTGCGTGGGTTTTCTCCAGGTACTCCAGTTTCCTCCCACAGTCCAAAAATATGACTGTCAGGTTAATTGGCCTCTCCAATTGTCCCTAGGTGTGAGTGAGTGTGTGTGGATGGTTGTTTGTCCTGTGTGTCTCTGTGTTGCCCTGCGACAGACTGGTGACCTGTCCAGGTGACCCCACCTCTCATCCAGAACGTCAGCTGGAGATACACCAGCAACCCTCCCGACCCACTAAGGGACAAGGGTGCCAAGAAAGTGGATGGATGGTCTAGAAACCTTTATTTTGTCTCCTTAGCTACTTCTTCACAGCTTGGTGTTACGATTTGTTTACAATCCTCAAAAATTCAAAGAGACGCCAACAATTGGGCATTGTCTGCCCTCTGAAACTAAAAAATGGAGAAAGTCACAGCATAAATATTTAAAGTGATATTTATTCACTCATTCATCCTTACAATCATACACAGTTTTGCTGCTAGTTTGTACTTTACAGTCTGTACATTAATATAAACAGAAGCTTCATATGTATAAAACCAACTTCACATTAGAATCAGTTTAAAATGTAAAACCTCTTGCTGGTCTTTTTGCATATTTCAAAATAAATAAATGATTTAAAGCACCGGCATATGTACGTTTAATTTATACAATCTACAGTACATACAACATTAAAACATGTTTTATTTGTACATATGGTTTAAAAACAGCTTGATATTCAGTGGTAAAAGAATAGGATCTTCGTGTTAGTCTGGATTTTCTGCCAGTTTTCTGATTTCCTCCAAGAGTTCAGAGAACGACGGCCGACCCTGAGGTTTCTGCAAGACCAAGGAAAACGAGGAGAAAAGGTGTCAGTCAGTAAAAATGTCTGATTAACAGAATAATATACACGTATTATACCGACATTAAACTGGAGTTATTACTTCCAATTCAGTTACTTCATTGGATTTGTTAAGGACTGATATGTTAAATCAATAAAGGGCTTTATCAATGGAAAGGCCAGTTCCCAAATATTAATGTATTTGTCTAATTAACACCCCTGGATGTTTGTTTGTTTTTTTGGTTGTTGTGTACAGGGCCGGCTCAAACCTTTTTGGGGCCCAAAGCAGATTTTTTGGGGGGCCCTTTAGCATTTCTTAGCTACATTTTGTGCGTATTAGTAGCACAATTTGTAATTAGTTTTCTTCATACCAGTGTTTTGTGATGGCTGTTAATTTTAACCTTACAAGAGTAGCTAACTACAAAAGCATTTTGAAATGCAGAGTAGAATTTAAGTGTCATATTATTTTAACTATTTGCCTTGAAAATGAAATCTGGGTCTCAATGGGGTTTACCTGGTTAAATAAAGGATTCAAAACTATTTGAAAGTAGCATCAGCTGATAAATGCTAGGGCTGTATAATAAAATCGATATTGTGATATATATCAATATTTTCTTTCCTAGAAAAAAATCGATATTCATCCTTAAGTATCGTAACGTCCAACTGTCACCTTGTTCACTCACTGCTTGCTTCACCAGGTCATCAGGCTTAGAGTGATTCCTTCAGATGTTCAGGTTAAAAAGGTATCAAACTATTCAGAGCAGCTACTTGGTTCACTTTATTTACTTTACTAATGCATGTCAGCTACAGTTTGGACTGTTTAAACTAAAAGAAACATGTTTTCTCACCACTTCTTTGGTTCATTTTGTCCAGCTGTCCACTTTAAGTCTGTGTCCAACGTGGTGATGTGGGAGAAAGATCTCCCACATCACCACGCCAGGTATTGTGTAGTTGGTGCTTTTAATCAGTTTTCAGTTAAATTAATTCAATCCAACTCTATAACAGTCACAAAATGTCACCAAAATCACTCTGTCCCTCTAAAATCCTTCAGAAAATCGCAAAAGTGTATCAAATTGTATCATTTGCTGAATATCGCAATGTATATCGTATCGTGAGCAGAATATCGTGTATCGTATCATGAGATTGTTGTATCACTACAGCCCTAATAAATACTACATTTACAGTTAAATTGACAAGTTAGCTTGTATTTTCCCAACAACAGCAGCAGGAATCAACAGGAAGTTATTAATTATTATTTGTGTAACAACTAGGAAAACAATGTAGAAACTGTTTTTCCATGTGTAATAGCATTTATTAAACATACATGTTGTTTTTTGTTGTTTTTTATCATACTAGCTTGGTGTCGTTTGGTCCCCTGGTGGTATAGGGTCATTTAACTCGTCTTGGACTGGCCCTGGTTCGTGCCAATTGTTTTGAATATTTTTAGAAAAAGTAAAAAAACCCAACAATGGATGACAGAGCTGCTTCTCTTGGTCCACTGAAGGTTAATTTTTGCTTCCCTTTTTGTTTTTCTGAGCCATTTTTGTGGGGCCGGTACCTCGTGCCAGCAGCGGTACATGATGGCGTACAGCGGCTGGGAGGCGCGGTGCGGCCGGTACAGCCGGATCCCTCTGGTGATGTCGGTCACCACCTCCGAGTTGGACCGGCTCTCAAACGGCGTTCGGCCCTCGGAGAAGATCTCCCACATCACCACGCCTGAACACAGACACGTCAGTGACCTCTGACCCCTGGCGCCACAGCAACACGGCCATCCTGAGGCCTCCTACCGAAGGACCAGACGTCCGACTTGCTGCTGTATTTGCTGTAGTGCAGAACCTCCGGAGGCGACCACTTCACTGGGAACTTGGCGCCGCTGGAACTGGTGTACTGGTTGTCCAGAACGTACTGCAGTCGGTTTAAAAGAGACGCTCAAATCTAACCTAAACGTTTATATGTTCACAGTAAAAATGCCGGTGTTGAATTAACACCCCAAAGTGTCTATATGTGTCCAAGTCAGCTGGTGTCAAAGCACCGTATTTTTCGCACTATAAGGCGCACTGGATTATAAGGCGCACCTTCAAAAAAATTGCCTATTTTAAAACTTTTTTCATATATAAGGCGCATCACATTATAAGGCACATAGAAAAGACGCTACAGCGAGTGTTGCCAATTTGTTCCACACTCTATTATTACAAAGTCCCTGAGTCCTTTATATAGTCGTCTGCCCCAGTTATTGTTTCACTCACGGTGTTGCGATATTTTGCCGAACTGCCTTCTGGGTAACACAGACCAACCAACACGCTGCTGCCGCAGTCTCTGTCTCTTCCCCTCCTGGCTTTAAATGTATTATCAAACTTTATTAACAAACCAGCGTTCTAACAACAATCCCAGCATGCACCGCACACTTCTTCTTCTATGGGCAAAAATGAAGTCCGCGGCTGCATACCGTAGTTGCTAGACCTGTTGTGGCTCAATATTGGTCCATATATAAGGCTCACCAGATTATAAGGCTCACTGTCGGCTTTTGAGGAAATTGAAGGTTTTTATGTGCGCCTTGTAGTGCGGAAAATACGGTAACACTTTTGAAAGTGTTAAAGATTGACTCCCATTTTTTTGTTAAATAACACTTGTTGGTCTATAATACTAAAATGGGTTTAAGAGAAGTTAAACTTTCCATTTCTTTGTATTGTTTTGAATATTTTCCACTGGATTTGATTGATATCGACACCTTGTGGGTTAATTATTTACTTTTTTAACACCAGATTATGTTTTGTGATCAACACTACACTGGTGTTACTTTTAGTATATTTGACACCAGCACCGTTGTACATGTTAATGTGACTCTGTAGTGTTGAATTTAACACCAGCTGACTTGAACACATATAGACACTTTTGGGTGTTAATTCAACACTGGCATTTTTTCTGTGTTCCTATGACAGAGTATTAGAAAAAGTAAAAGAATGTTGATGTTTTTATGGCAGCATGTGTTACTCATTTAAATTACATGAATTTACCTATTAAATTGTTATCATTACTAATGATTTCTTTTAATTCTTTATAAGGGTTTAAGTAAAGTGTTGGCCGTACCTGGTCATCCCAAAGTCGCTGACCTTCACCACGTTGTTCTCGTTAATCAGACAGTTTCTGGCTGCCTGAATAAAACAGAATAAACACATAAAGAACAGAATATAAACAGAATATAAACGGACATTCAGGACATTTTGAAATATTTCTGAAGTTGCTGTTCATAATCTGCTTCCAATTAAGTTAAGTTTATGTTGCTGGATGTAACTAATAATCCAACATGCAATTTTACCTAGTTACTTTTGAAATAAAGTAATCACTAAAGTAACTAAATTAGTAATTGGTGGTTTGACTACTTTTTCATTCTAAGTTTGAAAATACTGATGACATAAAGCTTGAGTTTTGCTGTGAGGTCAAAGTACGTTTTTCCAACTAACCACCTCGTCCACACGGCGTCCGGCAAATTTCCCTCTGTGTTTTTTACTTCTAAACGTTACATTTGCTCACTGCCCCCTAGAGCCTAACAGAATGAATTATACAGTGGGGATTGGCTTGACCCTCCTATGCTGAAGCCAGCGACTTGCTTTAGCATCCTTGTGCTTCAGCTAGCAACTAGCTTGAGTGTCCCTGTGCTAGAGTTAGTGACTAGCTTTAGTGTCCTTACGCTAGAGCTAACAACTAGCTTGAGCGATCTTGTTTTTTAGCTTGCGAGAAACTTGAGCATCCCTGTTCTTAAGTTAGCAACTAGCTTGAGGGTCCCTGTGCTAAAGCTAGCGACTAGTGTGATGGTCCCTGTGCTAAAGCTAGCAATTAGCATGAGTGTCCCTGTGCTAAAGCTAGTGACTAGCTTTAGTGTCCTTACGCTAGAGCTAGCAACTAGCTTGGGTGATCCTGTTCTTTAGCTGGTGAATAGCTTGGGCATCTAGCTAAAGCTAGTAGCTTTCTACTAGCTTTAGCGTCCCTGTTGGTCTGCTGGAGCCTCACCAGGTCTCTGTGGATGAAGCTGTGAGATTCCAGGTACTCCATCCCCTCGCAGACGTCCTGACACATGGACATAAGCCACGCCTCCTTCAGAGCTCCGCCCCTCTGCCGCAGGTAGTTCAGCAGGCAGCCGTTATCCATGAACTCAGCCACGATCAGCAGGGGGCGGTGCTTCAGGCAGACGCCGTACAGCTGAACCAGTTTAGGATGGCACAGCCTCCTGGAGCAGAACACACAGAAAACGTTACAGAAACGCATTCTCTGCATCTCGTTGGTGGGTTTCGTCCTGATTCTCCTCCCGTACATCATGACTTTGGCCTCTTCGGCGAAGTCCTCCTCGTACATCGCTCCCTCTCTAATGGACTTGATGGCCACTTTCTGCTGGTCCCGCCACTTGCCGAGCTTCACCACTCCAAACTGGCCGCTGCCCAGTTCCTTCATAAAGGTCAACTCACTGGGGTTGATCTCCCACTTCTCTGAAACAGAGAAAATCAGAGGCAATTAAAATAAAAGATCAGGTTAAACTGATTGAATCTTATTAGTTGTGTCCCTTGATAAAACTAGAAGGTCAGAAAATCTGCTATGTTCCAGCTAGCACAGGCCTGTTGTGAATGCTAATGCTAGAGAGAGCGCTGTAACTCTAAAGGGAGGGGGAAAAGACACTTCATCACACAGTTACAGCGCCACTGATTGTCACTAACTAACAACACATTCTATCTTGCACTAGATTATCCAGTTCCTGACCCAGGATCAAACGGGCCAAGTTGTATATCTTCACGGCGACGGTTTTACAGCTATCTAACAGGCCAAAGCAGGGCCTTCTGAGGAGAGCTGCTGTCACTGCTCTGATTCAGAGAGGCCCTCTGGGAGAGAAAATCAGAGTGATTAACAATACAGAAACATGTTCTTAAAAGATATTACTAAACTAATAAGAGTATATAAACTAAGAACATAATAAAGGCATAACAAATAGTTGATAATAATACAATTTACCTAACACTATGAGACAAATAATCTATGAAAAGACCCATTCTCCAAGCTCCTACTGCTGTCTGATGAAATGCACCAAAATCAACCAATCAGAGCAAGGAAACGGTCTTCAAAGCTGACAATCAACCACATGTATTCACTGCTAAATGTGCTGGTGGCAGAAAACAACTTACAGTTATAGAGAAACTGTTTATCCGCAGCTATTGGTGGCATTGCTAACTGTGATTAGGGATCCTAAACACAATAAAAAGAGAGGGGCAGACAAATGTGCTTTCAGAGCAAATTTGTGACTAAAAGCACATCTCTGTCTATTCTCCTCGCGAGTATTCAGAATCTAACGCTCTCTTGTCTTTCCTGTGTTATTTGCTGTGTTTAATAGGTGTCAACTCTGACACATAGCAAACTGTCACTCCATGGTGACAGGTTTAACAAATATGTAAAAATCATATTCTTTATAAAAGTTACATGATGCATGTAACGACTTAACATGAATGTGTTTACCTGAGCTGAATCCTGCTGTGGCCGGGACGCACCTTCCCATTGGTCCCACAGCGTAACGTAACCGGGTCACAAGACCTACAAACCCAAACATGAGAACAGCAAAACCATAAGATATGACAGGAAAATGACAGCTGACCAGGATGTTAAACTATGAGAGCAGACTCAAAATGGGCGTTTCTAAAGCGCAAACACTGATTGGCTAGTTCAGCAGCAGAAATGAATCTCTACATGACGTGTTGTATTTTATCACTAGCATGTTGATCTACAGGAACATGAAGAGTGAAAAAGCAACAATGTAAAAGCTAAAATTAGCTAAATAGTTAAAATAATCAAATAAACTATTGATACCATCTAATGTAGCACTAGCATAGCATACTACAGTAACCTATTCTATACCACATAAAAGCTAAAACTAGCTAAAAAGCTAAAGTTAGCTAAAATACTAGAGGTAACATGTAGGCTAACATGTTGAGTTACACTAACATACTTCATACAGAGTGAAAAAACTCGTGAAAGAAGCTAAACTAGCTAAAGTATTAACAATAGCCTACATAATATTATATCATTAGCATTTTAGCTAACTTCAGGTATATGAATGGAGTATATTACATCATCCTAGCAACTAGGCTAGCTTTTGGTAGCCTAGTTGCCTTTACTGTTATTTTTAGAAAACTTTTGCTCTACAGCTAATTTTAGCTTTTATATGTTTTTTTTCCACTCTGCTTGAAGTACTAGCTATGCTAGCTTTTTTAGATAGTTAATCTTTGTTCTATCTCATTTCTCCAACATATTAATATAATATGTTACAATCTACACAATATTTCGAGATGTTAATTTTGTCCAGTCTTTGAGAACCACTGCACTTCTCAAAGCTTGTCCAATCGTGTTGCGGCTCATTTGGTTTGTCCAATCGTGTTGCGGCTCATTTGGTTTGTCCAATCGTGTTGCGGCTCATTTGGTTTGTCCAATCGTGTTGCGGCTCATTTGGTTTGTCCAATCATGGCTCATTTGGTTTGTCCAATCATGGCTCATTTGGTTTGTCCAATCATGGCTCATTTGGTTTGTCCAATCGTGTTGCGGCTCATTTGGTTTGTCCAATCGTGTTGCGGCTCATTTGGTTTGTCCAATCGTGTTGCGGCTCATTTGGTTTGTCCAATCATGGCTCATTTGGTTGTCCAATCATGGCTCATTTGGTTTGTCCAATCATGGCTCATTTGGTTTGTCCAATCGTGTTGCGGCTCATTTGGTTTGTCCAATCGTGTGCGGCTCATTTGGTTTGTCCAATCGTGTTGCGGCTCATTTGGTTTGTCCAATCGTGTTGCGGCTCATTGGTTTGTCCAATCGTGTTGCGGCTCATTTGGTATGTCCAATCATGGCTCATTTGGTTTGTCCAATCATGGCTCATTTGGTTTGTCCAATCGTGTTGCGGCTCATTTGGTTTGTCCAATCATGGCTCATTTGGTTTGTCCAATCGTGTTGCGGCTCATTTGGTTTGTCCAATCGTGTTGCGGCTCATTTGGTATGTCCAATCATGGCTCATTTGGTTTGTCCAATCGTGTCGCGGCTCATTTGGTTGGTCCCATCATGCATTGCGGTTGAGAAACGCCCACTTCGTCTGCAGAGACGCCAACTCGTCTCCTACCTGCTGCGTTGTGTTCATGATAGTGTATAAGGTCTGGTATGGAGCTGAAGACGTGTTTCTCTGCCAGGTAAAACTGTCCAGTGTTGGTTATTTTAATCTGGTAATGCCTAATTTCTCCATTCGGACTGAGCAGAAGAAATATTTGGTTAAATATTTTCTGTGGATGTTAAGCTTTATTCTGGAATTTAAAACTTGGGCTTTACCTTAATGTCTTTGTATAAACAGAAACGATGTAAGTTCCTTGTTTACTGGACTCCCGCACAACAAAACCACCTTCTTTATCCTGGAAAAAGGCAATTAATTATTAGAACTGTAGTGAAAATCTACATTTAAGATAAATCAGGAGTTAATTTCTTGCAAGTTTCAAGTGTAAATATGTTTATATTTAGACAGTGTGATGAATAAATCAAGATTTAAAATTTAATTCAGGTTCAAAACTACTTTACTGAACCCACAGTGAAATTAAATCATCATAAATAAATAATACCTGCTGTTTCAGCAGCTGCTCAGCTTCTATTCTGGTGATGTTCTTGCAGTACCACCTTCATGATGGACATTTTAAGTAAACATTAAATGTTTTATAACTTTGCTCTCCGGCCGAGTGAAATGAGAAGTTTAAAACTTACGAGTTTGCCTCGATTCTGTTCTTCTCCGTTACGTAGTTACTGGGGATGTAGCCTTTATTCCTGAGCAAAACAAGTCAGAACCGAGTTTTAGAGGATTTACAACCGAATGCCTCGATAATTTAAGTTTTAAACATGTTTTTTATCTGAATCTGTAAACTTTGAGAAACTGCTGATTGATTCTTTTGTAAGATGAAGTCACGGTTTAAGTGAATGGTTCTGTGGTGGTTCTGGACTTGGTCTGGACTTGGCCCGCCGTACCCGTGTCTGTCCTTTGCTCTCCACCACAGCTGGTCCTGCTTGTGGATGATGACGTATTCCTCTCCCTGGAGACACAAAGCTTTAGCATTACACACATTTATTTATTTGCTTTTTGATGTAAGTAAATAAATCTGACTTACTACACAGTAAAAATGCCAGTGTTGAATTAACACCCAAAAGTGTCTATATGTGTCCAAGTCAGCTGGTGTTAAATTCAACACTACAGAGTCACATTAACATTTACAACGGTGTTAGTGTTAAAATATATTAAAAGTAACAGCAGTGTAGTGTTGATCACTAAACATAATCTGGTGTTAAAAAAGTAAATAATTAACCCACAAGGAGTCAATATCAATCAAATCCAGTGGAAAATATTCAAAACAATACACAGAAATCGAAAGTTAAACTTTTCTTAAACCCATTTCAGAATTATAGACCAACGTTAATTTAACAAAAAAGACTGGAAGTCAATCTTTTAACACTTTCAAAAGTGCTACTTTAACACCAGCTGACTTGGACACATATAGACACTTTTGGGTGTTAATTCAACACCGGCATTTTTACTGTGTAGTAAATATCTGGTTAATTAATCTCTAAAATTATTGTTATTTTGGTTTTACCAGAGATTATAATGTCCAATTTTATTAATTTAAATGGAGCAAAGAACCAAAATAAATGGGAATTTAGTGCAACAGAAAGTTTTAAAATAACAATATACAGTTAAATGTATTTTTTCTTCAAAATTCATCAAAAAAATACAACAGTGATAATAATTTCATTCACCAGAGTTTCAGGGAACTGGTGTGAAACTGTTTAAACCTGTTTAATGGTGAGGTCCGAGTCCTCCTTGGCCGTGAAGTCGTACATGGCGACGACGCTCACCAAACCTTCACCTTCTCCGTTCTCCGGAGGGGGCAGAGGGAGCTTCTTCCTGGACCGGTCCACCTGGCCAAAACGTAGCAAAATCAAAACCTAGACCTCAGTCACACACGGATACGGAGGAATGTGCCGATTCTTACCCGCCTGGCGTTTCCAGGGTATCGTCTGGTTTTGAAGCAGAGAGTCTTTCTGCCCTCCAGCTCCATGCGTGTGCTGATCTCTCTGAAATCAGACAAAGCGTCTTTACAATTGGGGTAGGGCTGTATAATAATATGGGTATCGCGATATATATCGATATTTTCTTTCCTAGAAAATATCAATATTCCTCCGCAAGTATCGTAACATCCAACTGTCACCTTGTTCACTCACTGCTTGCTTCACCAGGTCATCAGGCTTAGAGTGATTCCTTCAGATGTTCAAGTTAAAAAGGTATCAAACTATTCAGAGCAGCTACTTGGTTCACTTTATTTACTTTACTAATGCATGTCAGCTACAGTTTGGACTGTTTCAACTAAAAGAAACATGTTTTCTCTCCACTTCTTTGATTCATTTTGTCCAGCTGTCGGCTTTAAGTCTGAGTCCAATCAGAGCCAGGTATTGTGTAGTTGGTGCTTTTAATCAGTTTTCAGTTAAATTAATTCAGTCCAACTTTATAACAGTCACAAAATGTCACCAAAATCACTCTGTCCCTCTAAAATCTTTCAGAAAATCGCAAAAGTGTATTGAATTGTATCATTTGCTGAATATCGCAATATATATCATATCGTGGGCAGAATATTGTGTATCGTATCGTATCGTGGGATTATTGTATCACCACAGCCCTAAAATGGGGAGCGGGGGGTTTCTATTCAGTTTGAAAATGTATCAAAATCAACAAATGTGATTTATTTGGGCCCACATGCTTATTTTTAAGGTAAAATTAGCACAACATTAAAAGGTTATTTAAAAATATTTAAGTATTAAATTTTGGGGCTGCTCTGAAATATGGGCGGAGCCAATTGTTGAACTCCGCCCATATTTGGGACAACCCACAAAGTTAACTCAGACCACATTTGATGCTGCCCATATTTGGAGCAGCACATTTGTGAATATTTGGGGCAACCCCAAAAATGGGCGGAGTCAAGTATCTGACTCTGCCCATTTTTTGGGGATGCCTCGAAGCTATCACCTACTATACCTACTATAACACAGAAATTTTGTTATTATGTATTATATAAATATAGGTTAACACATACTAAACATCTTCTGCAAGCAAGTGGCACAACCAAGGCTAATAGAGGGGATAAAATATTAAACATTGCCCACATTCATTTTAAGAAAACAAACCCGAAGATTTGCTTTATTATTACAAATTGTTCGGTCAAACTGCTGAAATAAGCAGATTTGTAAACCTTTTCTTCAGCATTTTTTTTATTTTTAGAGGATACTTACAAATGACATGAACTGGAAAGTTATATGCAATGAAAGAACATTTTCCTGTTAAAATTATAGACCAAAAACAGAGTTTCATGATTCAACCACTTTTCTTTTATGTTATTTTGGTGCATGCATCTTTGCAAGCTGTTCATTCGTTGGACAAGGTTTGCTCACCGCATGGCTCCGAGGGTAACCACAAGCTAAAAACTCTAAAACATGGCCTCGATCTGTGAGCTTCTGCAGGATGGACGTTTCCTCTGTATCTTTAGAAGTATGCAAAACTATACAAACTGGGAAGATATAAATATCCTCATTTCCTTCCTCCCAGCTGTTTTTTCTCTTTACGTTGCTGTGGAGGAGCTTGACCCCTGTATTGTTTATAACGTTGTACAACGGCATGTTTCAGCTCAACTCTTAGGTCCAACCACAGCATTTCAATCAAGTTGAGGCCTGGACTTTGACTGGGCCAAAGTAACTCCTTGATTCTGGTCTTTATCAGACCTTTTGCTGTTGATCCTCTGCTTTAACTATAATATTTTTAAGAGACAGAGAGCAAGGTTGACTCAATGAGCCTTAAAAATCACCACTGAAAACGTTCTGAAGACGTTTCTACCTCAACGTTACGAAACACAATTCTTATCTTTACCTGCTTTGAACAGCACAGCAGCAGCAGCAGCAGAATATCGAGCGGGTGGATTGATCTGAAACAGACAGAAACAGGAGAAGTTATGGCTAATCTTTTAGCATTTCCAAGTTAAAGTCTATACACTTTATGGTAGACTGGGTTAAGTCTAGATGGTTCGATGGTTTATCTATAAATATGGATGTAAACAAAAAGTTCCTCCAGTTTTTTCTAATCCTGCCATCATGGAAATTCACCCAAAATCAACAGATACTTAATTTTTTTCTCAAGTTTTCCACAAACGTTGAAAAGTTTTAGCGAGATGCTAACTCCCATCTGCAGCCTCAGCCTGATTCTATGTCAATTTAAATATGACTGATGTGATGAGTAACAAAATTAAGCAATTTTAGTTTGTTAAAGAATAGAATCTTTTTCTTCTAAAGATTTTGAAACTGGTTTGATGATGGAAAAATATCACAAAATTCCTTGTAAATATTTCTAAAGTAACACCACAAAATTTATGATCATCGTAGGACTAAAAAAAGAACCAAAACAATCTAAAAATGCTTGAGAGAGTGATTTATACAAATGTACCTTTTCTATTCACATAAAGGTAGAGCAGCAAATGTTAAAAGCTTCTTTTAACACCTTTAATGACTAGATTTAAAAAGTCGCATAAATGACAATGTCATCAGCATGCAGAGATATTTTAGCTGAAATTAGCTACTTTCCTGCTTCATTAAGTCTCACTATAACTCATTTATGAAAATATTTAAAACAGGGACTTAAACATATCCCTGAGGAACACCTGTGAATTCTAAAGGAGAAGCTAAGTTAGTTGAAACTTATGTTTGTTAAAGTTTAAACCAAACCAAATTAACTTTCCCAGCTTTATATGTGATTCATCAAAAACACACCCAGAGTTTTGATTGGACTGCATATTTAAGAAATCCTAAAATCTCCCTGCATCATTTGGGGTCTAAACTCCTGTTCATACAAAGTCAACTGGTGGCTGGAGCTTTGATTCCCAGCAAAACTCCTCCAGACTAGCGCTGAGCTCAATGTAGGAGCTACATCTCTGTGAAATGTTGTGAAAATGGTGTTAAAGGGTCAATAGAGGAACCATCTTGTTATGGCTCCTCTATAAAGAGACAGGCGCCCAATTTCAAGGCATTCAATTTACAGTCAAATTTCTCTTATTTTTGATACAAACATAATTTTAACTGAAGGTAACTTAGATAATTGATTGTGCTATAAAATGGCACTATGTGCATGGAAAATACTCCATACTGCCCCTTTAATTAACTACATACTTAAATCTAAACAAATAATTATCACTGTCCAACATTTATAAAGTATCTTTGTTCAAACCAGAGTAGCTCCAGCATTGTTATGCTCTGTGAGTTGCATAAGGTTTACACATTAAATGCATTATTAATCCTTATTTTACCATTTCAGAGAGAAAACTGTTGCTATGCAGCTTTTAACCTATGTTACGTTTATTTTCTGTTTGACGTTGGCCGAGTTTAAGCCACTAAAATCAACGTTTGCCATTTAAGAGCAAAATTGTAACCAGTAAAAAGATCAAATCTAACAAGGAAACGCATCTTTGCAAATTGTCCCACCAGCTGTTTCAGTAAATTTTTTCTGCCTTTGTGTCTCTGAGGTTTGAAGTGGGAGGTCTTTGTCAGGAAGCATAGTTTCCTTTTCTGCAGAATTAACACTCTCTTTGCTTTGAGCGAGTCCGATTGTGTGTTTCTGTGGGCGAGTGAACGAGGTGGTGCGTGTGGCCGGGTCATTGTTTGTCTGAGACTGCAGGGAGAGGTGGCTACATTACTTCCTGTGTGAATTAAAAAAAACCCACTCAGATGCAGAGCGACGAGTCTCATGCGATTCTGACGGTACAAAATGAAAGCAGAGCTTCAGAGGAAAAAAAGGTGGTGAAATAAACATCATGCCAGCGAGCGATGAACTCTTTTTCTCAGTAATACGTCTAATCTGCTGTTTGTGTTACCAAACTTGTCAAAACACAATTAATAGTTTGTCTAATATATTGCAAAACAATCAATTTAAATGCTTTATCCATCTTCTTTGGCAAATAAATTTGCTTTATTTTTCTAAAAGTAAAGCAAATCTTAAATAATTTCTTAATCAATTATTTAAAATTTGCTACCCAGAAGAGATGGGTCATGTAAATTTTTCACATTTTGTCTCACTACAGAAACAAAATTCTGTGTGTTTTATGGGGACGGTGTGTGACAGACCAGGACAAAGTAGGAAAAGGAATCAAGGATTTAACAAGTTGGGATCCTGGAAAGTTCAGTGTGCAACAAACAGCCTGCAGAAATCACTTAGAGGGGCAGATTTTGTGTTTTATAACATAATCAAGTATCTGTGTTGCCTCCAGTTGTTATAAAAATGCTGCATATATCAAATAAATCTTGACTTCATAATTCAACATCTTGAAATTGGGCCTCTGTCTCTTTAAGAAGCTCCTGTTCTTTCTGAAGCTCCGCCTCCATGAAGTCCTAACAACACGGCTCCTCTCTTAACCCTTTAACAACATTTCCCTGAGAAGAAGCTCCTATAATGAGCAGCTCCACCAGGTGTTTGCTAATTGCTGCTGGCTAGTCTGAAGGAGCAGAGTGGGGGAGGAGCTGTGACTCGAAGGCGGGGCTAAGTCCACCCAGGCGTTTAGCACAGCTGAATGGTTGCCATGGAGATTAAAGGATTTCTCACACATGCATGAAAGAATCAAGATGTTTGTTTTGGATAAAGGAATAATTTTATAACATGGAAAACTCAAAAGTCGATGGACGGATGTAGAGCTAAAATACATCTGTACGCTGATGACATTGTCTTTTTTAAAGAAGTTTCTGTTGGTAACTCGTCCCTCTATCCAACAGGGTTTCTGATCAAAGCCTATGAATGTGTCAGAATGGCCTAGTCAAAGAAACTGAATCAATAATGAAACATTAATTAAAATTAAGATTAGTTGCACACAGATGGATTTCCACTTACAGCTAGAGAAAATAAAACAATTAAAATTTAATTATTACACTAAATCAATTTAAAAATCTATTTTAAAGAGCAGAAATGATATTTTAATGAAAATATGTTCATGTTTTTGTTTCCAAATGGCACTTATTGTCAGACAAATGAGACTTATTATGTATTGTAATTTACTGAATTTGACAGTAAATGTGCAGAAAAACCTGCAGCAGCAAAAATATCCCACAGAGGATCGACTGAAATTTACAAAACAGATTTTGTTCAGATTTTAAAACCATTTGACAGAATTAATTTACCTTTTATCCCAGTAACGTGTCAGATGTTTGTAATGTGAAAGAAAACGGGAACAACGTCTCCGCCTCACTAAAGTTTGTTTTACAAATGGTTTTAACAATTCTTTGAATCTGAGGTTTACCAGATGCATGAGAACCGCAGCGTTTGGTTTGAGTTCGTCTCAGTAAAACGTTTATGTTCGTGGTCACGACGAGACAAAAGGGACAATTTGTGCAGAAACAATCGGTTTTTCTAAATAATTACACCCAGACTGTGACATCAACGACCTTCATCAGCCACAATCAACCAGTCACTTTTTAAATCGTAAAGTTATTACGATTTAAAATGGATGGATGGATTATTTCTTAGTTGTTTCTCTCCCTTGCCCCCTGTGCTACTCACACTCTCTCTCTGTCTCGCTCTCTCTCTCTGTCTGTCTCTGTCTCTCTCTCTCTAACTCTGTCTCTCTCTCTGTGTCTCTCTCTCTTTGTCTGTCTGTCTGTCTCTCTCTCTCTCTCTCTGTCTCTCTCTCTTGTCTCTCTCTCTCTGTCTCTCTGCTCTTCTGTCTCTCTCTCTGCTGTCCTCCTCTCTTCTGTCTGTCTGTCTTTCTCTCTCTCTCTGTCTCTGTCTTCTTTCTCTCTGTCTCTCTCTCTAACTCACTGTCTCTCTCGTCTCTCATCTGTCTCTCTCTTCTGTCTCGTCTCTCTGTCTCTCTCTCTAACTCACTGTCTCTCTCTCTCTAACTCTCTCTCTCCCTCTCTAACTCTCTCTCTCTCTCTCTCATCGTCTCTCTATCTGTATCTCTCTCTGTCTTCTTCTCTCTGTCTCTCTCTCTAACTCACTGTCTCTCTCTCTCTAACTCTCTCTCTCTCCCTCTCTAACTCTCTCTCTCTCTGTCTCTGTTTCCTATCTGTATCTCTCTCTGTCTGTCTTTCTCTCTGTCTCTCTCTCTAACTCACTGTCTCCTCTCTCTCTGTCTCTCTCCTCTCTAACTCTCCTCTCTCTCCTTCTATCTGTCATCTCTCTCTCTGTCTCTCTCTCTTCTCTCAAACCCCTGTATCTCTCTCTCTGTTTCTCTCCTCTTCTCTCTCCTCTTATCTCTCTCTTCTGTCTCTCTTCTGTATCTCTCTCTGTTCTCTCTTCTTCTTCTCTCTCTGTATCTCTCTCTGTCTGTCTCTGTCTTCTCTCTTCTCTCTCTCTCTCTCTCTGTCTTCTCTCTCTCTCTGTCTCTCTCTTCTCCTCTCGTCTCTCTCTTTTTTCTATCTCTCTGTCTGTCTGTCTGTCTGTCCGTTTCTAATTGTCCATCTGTTCTTCGGTAATCAGCCTCTCTAGTATATAAACTCATCTAGTGGATCCTGCCTCCTCCCTGTTGTTACCGGGTTTTAGCTCCATGTTTGACTCTCATCCTGTTAGTATGACTGACGTTTTTCTGTTCCTCTCCATCACTTCTCTTCTGAGGCAGTATTAAGTTATGGAGTCCCTCAAGGTTCAATCTTAGGCCCTGTTCTGTTTACATTGTTGCTGCCTCTTGGACACATTTTCAAGAAATTAAGTTTCTTCTTTCTCTGTTCTCGTGTGTTTTTATCAGTGGTAGAAAACTGTTATTAGCTGTTTTTAAAGTGCTTTTTAAATAAACTAGAATTGATGTTTTAAGCCTGACGGTTAGTTGGACGTTGTTTTGCTTTGAGACACTTTTGGAATGTAAATTAGTAGAAAATCTCTTGCTAAGCTCTAATTTTTATATGTTTTCCTTCTAGCCAGACTTTCAAAGTGGATTTAAGGACAGAAGGTTAAAATAAAATCATTGAGGAATAATTTATTCTTCCTCAAACATGAAGCTGCATCTTTAGTGCACAAAGAAGTGTTAACAGAGATCCTTCCTCCCAGAAGATGACAGATAGTAATTAACATTTTGGGAAAAAATATATACTTTTAGGAGTATTTTACTACACTTTATGTTTTACTTTTACTTGTTTAATTTATTATGAAGGATTTCTACTTCTACTTGTGTAAAGTTTCTGGATTTTTTACCCATTGAATAAAAAACAAACATGTTTTAACCAAAAATTCACCAGACACAGAAACACAGCTGCAGTTTTTGTTAAAGTTTCATACGTTTTTATTTCTATTGAAAATGTATTTTTCCTGATTTTATTACTACTTTCATTTTGATGTTTAAAACACCAAAATTTCCACATAACATCATATTTTGATGTGTCTGATGATTAAATTTTTAAATATTAAATGATTGGTAAGTTGACCAATTAGTCGGTACTTCAGTTTATTTTTAATCAAAGACATTTTTACTCTCTTGAGGATCATTTCTGGTTGCTTTTCCCATCTCTGTCTGTAACCATCACACCTTAAAACAAACGCAACAAATGTTTTTTGCACATCTCTGTTGTTTTCTTCACTTGTAACATGAATATTTTGGATTTTCTTTAATCATCCTGATCCGTTGTACGTTCCTTGGATCAGAGAGCTGTTCTTGGTAACAGCACCATTTTTACGTTGTAATTTTACGCAGCATGCTATTGTTAATTTTGTTTTTTGTTTATTTTATATTTTTCTCTTTGTCTGAACCAGAATGTCTTGATTTCTGTCACTGAATTTCCCCATTTTGGGACAGTAAAGCTGATTTTGTTTCTAATCTGTGGTTCTTCTGGGTTTCTGAGTTTCTCTTTGAAGTTTTGCTCCCATTTCACCCGTTTTCTCCTTGTCTTTTAAGCAAATTAGTGCTGAATGTCTTTAAAAGACAAACTGGGGCGGTGAGTGGCTGAGATGGCAAAGCAAAGATGTTATCTCTGGTTTGATTCCAGGTCACAACCCACAAAACTCTGAATTTGTCAGGTTTGACTGCTTTGTTTTTCTTTTAGATGGGTGAAAAAGCAGCTAATGCCAAAAGAAAAACCTTGAAACGTCTTGAGAACAAAGGTCTGGCGGCTAAGAAGGAAAATATTTACTTATCTGGTTTCTGCTGGTGGTTTAGCTCTATAAGACACTTTTTATAATTATTTTTAATAAAAACCTGATAGGATTTCAACAGAAAAAGGCAAAACGATGAAGAAAACGTAAATCCTGTTGTAAGGACATTTAAAGCTCATGTTTGAGCCTCAACAAAAGGAAAACTGGGCTTTGTGACCAATATGTTGTGCTATTAGTTGTCCATCTCTGCTGGATGTTTCTTGCGCATCAGATTTATGTGCGTACCAGAATCAATCAAATAGAACATTTGAAACATTTGTATATAATCAACAAATCAATCAGATTTCTTTGAATAGCACATTTCAGCAGCAAGGCATTTCAAAGTGCTTTACATAATTAAAATAAAAACAGCATGTGACATTGAATAAACAGTGAGAAAGAGAAAGAGATAAAAAAACAGTGAGAAAGAGAAATAAAAAGAATTTAAACAGTAAAAATAAAAACTTTAACATTTACAACTTCTTTAGTCAAACCGCCATTTGTCAAGGACTCCCTATCCGCACGAGGAGTTACCCTTATGGGGTCTCCTCCAAGAGCCTCACACAGAAAATATGTCAGTGTTGAATTAACACCCAAAAGTGTCTACATGTGTCCAAGTCAGCTGGTGTTAAATTCAACACTACAGAGTGCCACATTAACATTTACAACGGTGTTGGTGTTAAAACATACTGTATTAAAAGTAACACCAGTGTAGTGTTGATCACAAAACATAATATGGTGTTAAAAAAGTAAATTGACCCTCAAGGTGTCAATATCAATCAAATCCAGTGGAAAATATTCAAAACAATACACAGAAATGGAAATTTTAACTTTTCTTAAACCCATTTCAGTATTATAGACCAATGTTAATTTAACAAAAAAATGGGAGTCAATCTTTTAACACTTTCAAAAGTGTTACTTTAACACCAGCTGACTTGGACACATATAGACACTTTTGGGTGTTAATTCAACACTGGCATTTTTACTGTGTACCTTTTGATTTCCTGCTGGTTCTGGTGATTAATCAGCTGTTTGGGGTTTTATTTCTAGATAACCGAAGTCGTCTTGGGAGGTTTCTGGGCGGCTTACCTTGGTTTTCTTCTTAATTTCTAATTAAATCCCAGGCCAGATGTGAAACTGCTTCTCTGAAAGCAGTGAGAAATGAAACCTCTGCAGGCCAAAGCTGCTAACTGAGGAGCTTCTCTGCGTTTCCACAGGTGAAGCACAAAGTGAAATGTTTTGTTTTGATTAGTCATGGAGAAACGAGGGCTAACCGTCACTCTTTAGCTGATTGTGCAGTTTTAGAAGCAGAATGTTGTCAATATCTGAGTGTTTTATGAATCCATGGCAGCGTCTCCGGTACATAAACACCAATCATCTGCTTCTTCTAACTCCCTTCATTTGCTCTTCTTGTTCTCTCTACGTTGAAAGCGTAAATGTTTAGGTTTTGGAGTGTCTACTTACTTGATTGTATCATGTTGGTGTTTGGTCTTCACTCTCTTCTGTCCTCCTCTTCCTCCGCCTGGTTCTGCTCCAGTTTTGGTTCTGGAGCTCAAAGTCGGCTTCAGTTTCTCAGCACGGATGCAGCTGCTGTGATACTGCAGGTAGGAAGCGGCCAAGGCAAGAAAAGGGGCAGGTGGGTGGAGGAAGTGAGGTAGGTGAAGAAAAGCAGCAGAAAGACCCAACAATAAGTTCAGAAAGAAGATTCTTTTAAAGGCTGGTGTTGATGTTCGGATTGCTGCTGAAAGAGTAAAATGTTTTCTTTAAATTGTGCTTCATTTGCCAGAGTTTATAGAGGATTAGAAAGACAAAGAGAGCAATGCAGAGGAAGTGAAACAATGACGTGAACGAAACTGCAAAGCATCCGTCTGAGAATAAATCCAGGAAGAAGAAGGTCACACACATTGATCATCATGCAGCTCTGACAACAGCCAGCCGCTTCAATCTGACTCTTTCACTTTACGTTACTGACTCTAAAAATGTTTTCCACTTCAAAGCCCTGAAAAAGGACGACGCCACAGCCGTTTGTTTGGTCGAATCAAAGCTGCAAGAGCAGAAATTAAAGTGTGAATGGATTCGTCAAAACGATATAATCGATTGAATTGATACTAAATCAAATTATAAATAAGTATCTGACTGTTAGCATCTTTACTTTTGCTGTTTTGTTAGCTTGTTTTATGTCAGACTGTTAGCTTTAGGCTATGTCGCTAACTCTATTAGCGCTTAGCTTGTAGAAGTTTGTTAGACACCGTTAGCTATTAGCGTTACTCTAAAAGCTACTAGCTTGACCAGATTAGCTGTTAGCTTGAATACATCATCTTCCTAAAATAATCTGCTATAATTAGCTTGAATATATTAGCTGTTAGCTTGCATGTGTTTAGATGTTTATTAGCAATTGTTATGAGTTAATGTAATCGGTTAGCTTGACTTTAATTAGCTGTTAGCTTGACTTGCTAAGTTGAAAGCTTGAATAGTTGATCTCTTGACTTTCTGTTAATTGGACTCTGTTTGCTGTTAGCTTGATTCTCCTGGTTCTCAAACATGTAATCATGCTAATCATGCTAGGTTTTTCCTTCTGCAGATAGGAGATTGAATCCTGCACTTAAAGCAAACAAAATAAACAAAAACTGAGCTGTCTCTTTAAAATAACAGCTAATATTCATGGTAGCCTTGGGTTTGGTTGGTAAATCTTGAATCTGATGATCCAGTGACAGCTGACAGGAAAGTTCCTGTCAGCCGAATCTCCAGGAGCAGAAGTGAAACCCTCTGCAGGCCGGAGAGAGAGTGAAGGTTTCCTGTTGGTCTGCAAGGACAGTTGGGGTTAGCGATATGTGGCCACAAAGCTGATCTTTAGGCTACTTATTACCACTAGTCTGGCGATGTTTAAACATATTCCGGTTTATATAAACTCAACAAGGTGGTTGGTAAAACTCTCAGTTCCTTAAATGTCTTTGGATAAAACTTCACCTAAGAAGTTTTATCCAAACACAATATGCAGTTTTCCCAAAATCAAGTCAGACATTTTTTATTTTTATTTTTTGGTACAAGTTGGCGATTTGATTGGCAGCAAAATCAGTTTATGAGTGAAGGTGGTGCTGCGTTCAGGGCCACCAACGCTCCGGTCAACAGAGTGATGAACACTCCGTAAATGGAGACACTCAGCCCAGTTACAACAGAACCGGACATGAAAGTCCGAATTTTATGAGAATAAAATACAAACTGTTTAGAGGGGAAAAAACCCCATACAAAGTAAAAATGTCAGTGTTGAATTAACACCCAAAAGTGTCTAATGTGTCCAAGTCAGCTAAATTCAACACTACAGAGTCACATTAACATTTATAACGGTGTTAGTGTTAAAATATGTTAAAAGTAACACCAGTGTAGTGTTGATCACAAAGCATAATGTGGTGTTAAAAAAGTAAATAAATGACCCACAAGGTGTCAATATCAATCAAATACAGTGGAAAATATTCAAAACAAGACACAGAAATGGAAAGTTTAACTTTTCTTAAACTCATTTCAGTATACAGACTAATGTTAATTTAAAGAAATAATGGGTGTCAATCTTTTAACACTTTCAAAAGTGTTACTTTAACACCAGCTGACTGGGACACATATACACACTTTTGGGGGTTAATTCAACACCAGCATTTTTACTGTTTAAGTTGAGAATAAAGCCATAAATTTATCAGAATAATGTTATAATATTACAAGAACAGACTAATTTTTTTGAGAAAAAATTTGAAATAATAAGAGAAAAGTCATAATATTTTAAGAATAAATACAAAATATTACAAGAATAAAATGTTGAAAATAATGTTAAAATAATAGAAAAATAAAGTAACAATATTTTGTGAATAAATATGTCGACAGTGAAGCAGAAAGAAAAAGAATAAAGTCAAAATAATACAATAAAGTTGTAATTTTGAGGCAATAAAGGGAATATTTTGAGAATAACAGTAAAATATTACAAATAATACAAGAATAAAGTCAAAACAACACAAGAATCTTACATGACTTTATCATTTAAAAAAAACATAATTTCTCAGCAGAAATTAATTGTAGAATAATCAAATAAATACATAAAACCTATCAAACTTTGACTTCCTGGTAAATTTATAACGAACGTCTTTCTCAATTCTGTGATAATTTCACATATTTTCCATCCATCGTCCCAGTTTCACACCGTGACTCTGTCCTGTCGCTCTGCGTGACTTTGCGGTGGCGCATCTGAACAGGAGGAACTTTTCTTTCTTTTGTTTAGTGCGTTGCGTGGCGCTGCGTTGCGTGGCGTTGCGTGGCGCTGCGTGGCGCTGCGTGGCGTGGCGTGTCCGCCCCCTTCCCTCTCCTCCCTCCTCATTTCCTCCCTCCTGCTGCCTCACACCGTCGTGAGGCGCCAGAGGTTCGGCTGCGTCCCGGACGGACCATGACGGCGCGTCAAGGTAAGACGGAACATTTCACCGCTTCACAGTCGGGAGAAAACGCGGCCGGTTCGGTTCTGAACGGACTCAGGCGGCGTGGAAAACCCGAACGAGTCAGAATCAGAACTTTAAAAATCACTCATTCTGATCTGACATCAGCGGAAGAGGCGTGATCGATCAGAGAGGCATCGATCCATCCGGGCTGTGCAGAACCAGCTGTGCTGCTTGTAAACTGGAAACACCTGCGGACAGGTGCGAACGCGCTGCTGCTGCGTTCAAGTGCAACACGTTTTAGTCAAACTTGTGCTCCGAGGCTTCCGTAGACGGTTTATTTAAACGTTTTTTCAATCAAAAACGTGTTTCCATGACGCAGATTTGAGCAATTACGGCTTGAATCTCAACAAAAATATTTAACTTTAAAAACGCTGCCAACACAAACACAGCTGACTGAGGAAGTCTGGATTTCCTCCGCAATAAATGACGGAAATATAACTTCTTTTTTTTTTTAAGTGTCTGAACAAAAACAACAACAAAGGTGTATTTGCTGATGACGTCACAAGAGGACGTGACGTATGAGCGGATTTGCTGGTTTCAGGTGAAACTTCAGTTATTCTGAGGTTCCTGTGACTGATTGTCTCCAGCTCATGCCCGGTCCAAGATGGCTGCCGCCGCAGCCGGTCACAATAATTACATCAATTAACAGATTATGACATATTGTACCTCATCTTTGCTCCCATGTTCGCTTGTATTTGGGTATTTAAAATATTTAATCCGTTAGATTAGGGGTGTCAAACGCATTTTGTACCAGAATATTTTGATAAAACAAATTAAAAATCAGTTAAAATTTTAATAAATTGCTGCAATAACTACTTTTTAAAATGTAATATCTTCACATTTGTTTAGTTTGGTATTACAAAGATAAAAACTGCTTTGATTTGATTGATTGAGGGGCAAGAGGGCCCCATACGTAGCTTTGGCAGGCCAGATTTGGCCCATGCGCCTTCAGTTTGGCACATGCCTTAGATAATTGTTAAATTTTTCCAGATTTTTGTCATATTAAAAGCTTCAAATCATCCATCCTATCTAAAACTAAACAAAAAGTCCAGTTTTCCAGTGATGGATTCAGCAGTTAATGTTTCCAAACTAACTTCGCGCGTTGAGGTAAGACGGCCTCTGAAAACCTTCGTCTCACGTTTCCCAGAAAGCCTCTGGATGATCGCTGGGATTATTCAGGCGTTGTTTTTACGACGGGGAGCAGCTGCTTAGCATCTCAAATAATATCTGAACTACGAGCTTCATGGATGCAGAGACGAGCAGAAACATCTAGAGAGGAGCAGCAAAAGCAAAGGAGGAGGGTTAGCAGAGCTAGCTAACAGCTAATGATGTCATCCTGGACTTTTTCTGTTTTGTTTGGAATCTACTGAGCAGATAGGTGGTCATTAGACTGTCTTCGGTCAGAGGCTTCTTCAAAATCGCTGCAACACTGACTGCTACTGCAGATTCTTCCAGCCGTCCGCAACAAATATCTGAAGAAACTCAGATTCTATGAGCTATAACAACATTTAATGACCTGTTAGGATAAATAAAAAAACTTTAAATTGAATTTTAAAACAATTTGAACAACTTTGAACTCGTGAGTTCCTGAAATAACTGTATGGCAACCGTTGCTGCCAATCGTTGCACAACTGGTTTTCCAGTTCAGAGGGAAATTCAGTGTTCCTGTAGAGTAACAGGGTTTTTTTCTCCCTTCATAAATGAATGAAATCCTGATTTAAAAACTGTGACCACGTTGTTTACTATGAATAAATACACGCAAATGTTAGGATTTCAGCTCTTTTCTGCAGAAGTTTTGCACATTTTAACCAAATTGTGCTAAAAAGGTAAAATTGTTTTCAGAAATGGGAGTTAAACTCTATTTGGGACGTTGAAACAAACGTTTCAGTCATCAGTTCTGGAGAAATTCTTGAAACTAACCCCAGTTGGTCATGAATACATTTTGTTGCGCAACATTAATTTCCGTTTCATAACTTGGCATCGACCCAAAAAGATTCAGTTTGGTCCAAAACAGTTTTCAAAGACGATTAACCAAACTAGTTTTTGGTGAACTAAAGGAAAAACCCTTCAAAGTGTCTCTGGAGTTGAATATTATCAGTATAAAACTGGCTCTTCCTGTTGGAGTCTGAGTTTAAGCAGGACTTTAAAAGTGTATTTCCTTTTCCTCTGAGCTGCTACCGGGTCTCTGCCGACCCGAGCTGCGGTTCTGAGCGGCTCGTTTATTCTGATTTATGTCGACATTGTGGCAGCGCAGCCACAATCCCCCTATTCTCCTTCAGTTCCTCTCAGTAAACATCAATTCTGTAAAAGTAACAACTTCTGCTTGGTTAGTTTTAAGTCCTAAACGTGATTGGTGGCTGCAGAGGCGGCGGCTTATCTGTCCTTATTGCTGAGGAAGTGATTTCTGTTTTTGTCCCGCTGCATAAAAAACTGATGGTCATGTTGACAAACCTAGAAATGACATTTTTTCTCTGAGGTAGGAAGTAATAATCAAGTTTCTCTCATCAGCGGCGCTGATGGACGTTGGAATCGCGTTGAGTTGGAGGCCAAAAGGTCGATTCGTTCTTTCTTCTGTTGGGATAAAATGTCAAGATAATTCAGATTTAGATTGTGGACGTGTGACCAGGCGTGGAGCTATGGGGGGGGCAAAGGGGGGCCGCTGCTTTACACAATTTAAAATAAAAAATGAAAACAGAGATAGACAGAGATTTTGAAAATGATTAGAAAAAGATAGAAACATTATTAAAAGTAAAAATTAAAAGTAAAAACATTTTAAAACATCTCAAACCTCGACATCATACAAGGATTCTCAAACCTCAGTTTTTGTATCTTACAAGGATTCAAGGCATTTCAAAGTGCTTTACAAAATTTAAAATTAAAATAAAAACAGAAAGAGACAGTGATTAATTAATTAAAATAAAAATAAAAACATGAAGAGATAGAGTTTGAAAAAGACTTAAAGATTAAAAGTAAAAATCAATCAAATTTTATTTGTATAGCACATTTCAGCAGCAAGGCATTTCTAAGTGCTTTACACAATTTAAAATAAAAAATAAAAATGAAAATGAAATGATTATAGACAGAGAAAGTTGCCCCCGCCTCTTGAGAAAGATGTATTTAATGTTAAAGTCACCTTCCCCAATGGAATATATACTAGTCAGTCCCAATGACTGTTTCACTCACGGTTTAGCCGAAATGTTTCCTGGGTAAAAATCGAGACAAACGCTCCGCGCCTGCGACACGTCTATAATCTAAGTCTGAATCATCTTGACATTTTATCCCAACAGAAGAAGAACGAAGAAAGTTTCAAATCCCGAAATTTCCTAATAATTTTGCTAAAAAATATTTTGGCAATTTACTTAGGAAACATACTTTCCTCTATCCAAAATTTCCCTGATACCATTATGTGACTTGAAAAAGGTCTCAAAATAACAATATTGTTGTTTTTCGCAACAACTTCTGGGACATTTTATCATCCAGTAAAATTTATCCTGACAGATCTACTCAACATGCTTTCTTTGTAATATTTGACAATATTTTTGTTTCACATTTTTTAGAACGGATTATACATGTTCTCCAAAATGTGCCTTTGTTTTTGAGGAAATTGTTAAAAATGAAAGCAGATTAACGTCCCGTTTAGCTGCGCTTGTCCAGAACACAGAGGGAAATGAGCCGAACACGGACCGGGTCGACTTTTAAGGAAAACTTCTCGAGTTCTGGTTCAGGAGTCGGTTTCTTTTTCTTCCTTTTCTCTCCGTGCAGAGCGATTTCCTCTCAGAGGTTTTTCTGGTCGCTCTGACCCGGTTCTATAAATGACCGACCCATTTGTCTCGGTTTTGTGGAGCTAATTTTGGAGGAACAGGTTTCAGTGAATGTGGGCAGCAGAATTCACAGTAAACCCAGCCGGTCCCGGACAAACGGGTTCAGTTTATATTCAAATAACAGATAATTAATCCGTAAAATCTGTTTATCCTCCAACTGGTAACAAGTTTTCTTTCTAAGGAAATTCGGTCATTAACTTGGCGGTTATTCTTCCTCCTGAACAAACACGTGGCGACGGTGGACGTGGTTTTCAAAGCATAAAAAAAAACTTCAATCTGAGAAAGTTTTACATGAATTTTCAGACTGAAATGTTTAAAAGCTGCAAGAAACAGTGAATATTTCTACCATTTTCACGGACGTTTCTCCCCACTTTTGTTTTCAAAATGTGATGTAAACGTTACTTTATTTTAGATCTTCCTTTAGATTTTCATTTGCATTTCGAGCTGGACTTTGACTAGGCCATTCTGACACACGGATGTGCTTCGATTTATGTCGTTTAATTTTATTTTTGGCTGTTATCTCCTGCTGGAAGCTGAACTGCTCTGTCAGTCTCATGTCAGGACCAACAGGTTTTCTGAGATGATGATGAGCAACGTTGGAAAAAAACTCAACTTTGGTCGCGTCTCATCAGAACATCATCATCTACATATTTGCTGCTTCGCAGTTTTTAAACACAGCATGTTTTTATTTATTTCCAGTCTTGTACAGAAACCTGATTTTTGTAGCGCACAGCAAATATTTTCCTTTTTAAAGGAAGGAGATTCTGTAAAATTGACTTTATGTAATAATGTTATTCTCGTATCATAAACCTGAGGTGTTGCTTTGATTGTTTCAAAATGTTTAAGAAACCCTTTAATTTCCATGGCAACCATCAGCTGTGTAAAACGCCACCAAAACAAACTGAAAGCTGCTGAGACTGTGATAACTTCACAGAAACAGCAGGATCTTCTTAAAGGGACAGTATTTTGTATTTTCCAGCCATTTTATAGGACAATCAAGTAACTGTTACCTTCAGTTGTAGTAAAAATGCAAGATATATCAAATATAACTTATAAGAGACTCAAATTCATAATTTAATGTCTTTGAAATTGGGTCTCTGTCTCTTTAAGAAGCTCCTGCTCTTCATTAAGCTCCGCCCCCAGGAAGGTATCGCAACATGGCTCCTCTATTAACCCTTTAACAACATTTTTACCACTGAGAAGTGGCTCCTGTAATGACCTCAGCAGATGTTTGCTAATTACTGCTGGCTAGTCTGAAGGAGCTGGGAGGGGGTGGAGCTTCGCCTTGAAGGCGGGGCTACGTCCCCCCAGGTGTTTTGCACCATGGAGATTAAAGGTTTTCTCAAACATGCTTAAGGAATCAAGTTATCACTCCAGGTTTGTTTATGATGCGAGAATAACATCATTACATGATGCTGGACCTTTAAAGAGACAGAAGCCCAATTTCAAGACGTCATATTTGACATGTACAGCATTTTAATGACAACTGAAGGTAACATAATAGTTTCTTGATTGTCACAAAATGTCACTGTGCTCAGGAAATGCATGTTGTTTCTAATTTATGTCACATAAAATGCTAATGAAATATTTTAAATTTGAATATTTTTCCAGAAACGATGCGTCTTTAGGCCATTTTTGACGTTTAAAGTCACTGCTGTTGTATTTCCTCTCAGCCCAGCTCCATCACTTCGCGGCGTAGCGCCACGGACTGACGGACAGATGCTGCAGGTGGAGCCAGAATGAGTGCCGTTTCGCTACTGCAGGAGACGCTGATCAAGCGTTCGCAGCAGAAGAAAAGGACGTCGCCGCTGAACTACAAGGAACGAGTGTTTGTCCTCACCAAGACCAGGCTGACGTACTACGAGGGGAAACCAGAGGTCGAGGTTCCTCCTGCCTGCTTTCTCTAAAAACAACAACATGGTGGCAGCTCAGCTTTACACACAAACACAGGATTTCAGTTTGAATAGAAATCTGGGCCTGTCACAGTAAGGACTACATTAATCGCATGACAAGTTTGAGTTTGTAGGAAGTCTGGTGTTTTGGTCTCTACTGGCCCTTTTATTTGTTGTTTTGTTTATTTGGGATATTTAAAATGTCTTCCAGTTCCAGTGTTAAATTTTCATTACAATTTAAAGTTTATTGCTGTTTTTATGTGTTCTTGCATTTTTATTATCACATCACCATCATATTACTTGAAAATTGTATCAAAACAACAATATTATTGTTTAGTGCAATAACGTCCAGGTCAATTTATCGTCCAGGAAAATTTGTTAGCATGTTAGGTTCACATGTAGCTTGTACACTGCAAAAAGACCAAGCCTTACCAAGTATTTTGGTCTAGTTTTAGTTAAAATATCGTCCTACCCTTATAAGAATACAAAATTAACTTAAAAGTATTTTTTAAGAAAGAAATGGGAGCTTTTGAAGTAAAAATAATTCCCTAATATTGATATAAAAGTACTCTTTCTTTCTGAAAAGTTACTTTTGTCTTCTTTTAAGTGTAGTAAGATATTTGAAGTAGACACCAGATACATTTACTTGATAAGATTTTGTGTTTTTTCAGTGTTTGTCATCAAGTAAATACAATTCAAAATGTTGGTCAATGTTTCATTTATTGCTGGGTTTTCAGTTGAGATTTCAAGGCATTTGGTGTTTCAGCTGTTTTTCAGTTTTCTGGAAGTTTGCTCCAGATTTGTGGTGCGTAGAAGCTGAAAGCTGCTTCTCTGTGTTTGGTTCTGGTTCTGGGGATGCAGAGCAGAACCAGAACCTGAGGTCTGGAAGGCCGTAGAAGACTGATTTTATAATCGTCTTTATGTGTTTCTGAAGGTTCAGCTTCCATTTTAATATTACTTTGACCCTAAATCTGACATGTAACGGTGCAGAAATTATTCATGTAGATTTAAAAGGATTCCATTTTTATCTAAACATTTTTATTTCACTGTACAGTTGCAGTTCTCATGCACTTTGGTTTGAGAGAAATCCAGTTTTACGCCCACATGTCTCTACAGTGAGACAACCAAAGTCAAAAACCGTTCTAGAGGAAATGACAGTTTTAGTTTTTTTTTTAGAGATCATCCTCATCAAGTTAAAAAAGAAAGAAATGAAACGAGCGCTTGCTTTTATTTATTACTCATCAGATAAACTCCAGCTCAGAAACCAAAGTGTCAGTCGACTGACAGTAACAGGTTAGTGTGAAGAACCAGAGAAAGCATTTCTGACGCGTTTTTTCCACCAACAGAAGAAGTTCAAGAGGGGCTCGGTGGAGCTGAGCCGCATCAGATGTGTGGAAATCGTGAAGAACGGAGGGGGGATTATCCCCTGCCAGAACAAATACCCGTTCCAGGTAAATCATAAAACCGGCAGCGCCGCTGCGTTCTGCTAAAACGCGATGAAAACTGATGTTCTCATCACGTTTGGAGATGAAAAGGCGTCTTGCGTCTGCGCCAAGATAACGATCAAAGCCGAGCCGAAGCTGCTTCAACCTGCAGATCTGCGTTTCGGCTCATTGAAAAGAGGAACTGCAGTCACTCCTACACATTTCTAACCTACAAACGTCCTTTTTCCAACCTTCACAGCTTCCTGGTCAGACTAACTGACCGTAAACATGCAGAACTCTGTTAACTGGGTTTATTAATTCACATTTTAACTTTTGTTTTCTCCAGGATTTTTATCTCATTATCACTTCAATCTGCATTCTTTCCCCAGTTCCTCCATTCCATAAAAGAAAGAGTGACTTTTAAAGTTTAAACTGGTTTTAGAAGTATTCCTTTTAAAATATTATATTATAGCTAATCAATCAATCAAGCTATATTTATATAGCACATTTCAGCAGCCAGGAGTTTCAAAGTGCTTCACATAATTAGAATAACAACATGTGACATTGAATAAACAGTGAGAGAAGGAAAGAGATTTTAAGAGAGCATTAAAAAGGAAACGGTGAGAGAAATAAAAATAAATTAAAATGTAAAGATATAAACATTAAAATAAGCAACTCTGACCAGGTTGGTCTTAAGTTGAGATTTAAAGGCACTTAGTGTTTCAGCTGTTTTACAGTTTTCTGGAAGTTTGTTCCAGATTAGTGGAACAAACTAATAATAAAAACTACTTTGTTTGTTTAAAGTATTGCTTGATGAGGAGGAACAAGAACATTTTTAGTCCTTTTTTGTTCAAAACTTGACGATTTGAACCAAAACGTCTTTAGATTCACCACATCTGACCAAATCTGCCTGAATGTTTCTGTTTGTGTCCAGGTTGTGTACGATACCAACACCCTGTATGTCTTCGCTCCCAGTCAGAAGAGCAGATCTCTGTGGGTCCTGATGCTCAAACATGGTGGGTCAATAAAAACAAGAACCAGTCAAACAAAGTTTAGCAGATGAATCATGGGAAAAATCAAGATGGCCGCCTCCTGTGGTTTGGATCCGAGAGGCAGGATGCCAGAGGGTGAAGGTTCCCTGGAAAAGCCTGGAAGTTGATTCAAGTGTTTTCCAGGTCTGGATAAGTTTGGAAAAAGAAAATTCACTCTTTCATCCATCAGTTTGTTTCTCATTGACTCTCACCAGCAGTTTCTAACATTGGACTTTTCTTTAGAACTTAACTCCAAATCATTAGTGAAAGATTTTAATTTTCATGGATTTTTTTCCTGTAAATTTTATCTAAGATATTTGATCAATTAAGTCATCTGCCAGGCTGCTGTTGGAAATCAGAAGTAAAACAAATTAAAAGGGGATTGTTATGCAAAATTCATATTTTTGTTCCCCTTTTGTTCTTCCATTTTGGTCTCATCTGCTTCTAACACATGCGCTTAAAAAAAGCACTTGGCTGTTTTTTGTTGGTTTTTTTAGTTAATGTTACTTTTTAATTAATTTATTTATATTCAGTCATATTAAAAATACTTGCATCACATTTATGTATGCATATATTTAAAACAAATTATTTTGCATCTTTTATAGGTCATCTTGGAAGGTCTAGCATGTTTACTAATCAATTTCCCCTTCGGGATCAATAAAGTATATTCTGTTCTATTCTTCTCTTATTATTTCTTTGGCATTTGGAAGATTACCCATTTTGTTACCTAGCAACCCCAGCAGAGTTCCAACCGTTACTTAGCAACCCCAGCAGAATTCCACCCGTAACCTAGCAACCGAAGCGGAATTCCAGCACCCTTGGTCAGCTGTATAACGGCTGGTGGAAAAGACAAAGCGTTTTGTTGTTGACGTACCGGTTCTTCTGTTTGCGCCTGTTTTAATGTAAAAGTGTAAATTTGGAGTTTGGGGGGGCGTGGCCAGCAGCAGCTTACTTGGATTTAAAGTGACAAGACGCCTTAAAGCAGCTCGGTCTGAATGATTTTTATGTTTTGTCTAGGCCGTAAAGCAATTCTAAGTTGTACTTGCAGCATCTGCTGCAAAAGTACAAAATCTTACCAAGTGCTTTTGGTTTGTTAGAAAGGATAATGGACGCCGTTGTTCTGCAGCCACTGGACCGGATGAGGTTCTGTTTACCTCCATAATGTTTTAGTTTGATCACGTTCTGATGATCATGGCGTTGAGGGCGGATGCTCTGAAGCGTTTTCACACTTCGAACCGCACTCTGAGGCTGGTTTCTCTCTGCAGCCCCCTCTGTTTCCACTGTGATGTCTCTCTTTCTTTCTTTTCGCTCAAAGCGCTAACTCGGCAGGAAGTGGACCCTCTGTCTGCAGACTGATTTGGTTTGATTTTTAGACACAGACCCCTGCAGTCGGTCAGTTTTTCTGTTTCGACGTCAAACCCTAAGCATGAAACTAAATTTATACATACTTATTTTGTTTACACAAAGGTGAAAAGTTATTAATTCAGCTGAAAAGTCCTATATTACTCTTAGTTTTTCCTTCAGGTGATGTTTTTGCTGCTTCCAGAGATCCAACACAACGCCGGCGTGCTGCCCAAGTTTCACCCCCAGTTCTGGCAGGAGGGCGTCTGGCTCTGCTGCCGCCAGGCCGACAAGCAGGCGCCGGGCTGCGAGGAGTACAACCTGCTGGGAGACAGTAAGACCCAGTGTTGTATAAAGTACTGAAATCTCACAGTCAAGTAAAAGTTTAGGTTCCTCTCCAAAATATGACTTTGGTAAAAGTCCAAGTCATTGACTGAAATGTTACTTGAGTTAAAGTCTTAAAGTATCTGAATTTTCTTGTACTTAAGTATGAAAATTACTGTAAAAATGGATGAACTCAAGTAATGTAATGAAAAGTATAAGTAAAAAGTAAAACAAGGCAAATGCAGTTTGAATGACATTTTTTATATTTTGGTAAATTTGTCAAATACAGTTAAAGTAATAAACAACCAAGTGCAGGTAAAATTAAACCTCCCAATAGATAAACCTGCAGGCATCGTTAGGTTCTTTACCTACAAGGTTAATAACTTAACCTGCTTTACAACTGAATCAGCTTCTTAGTTTTCCCTCCAAGACAGAAAATACAAAGTTTTTGTAAACCTTAAGTTTTCCCTTCAAGTGGTCAGAGCTGAAAATGAGAAAAATAATCAGTACAGAAAATGTGGCCAACATGAAGAAAAAAAGCCGTTAAGATTCTCTACTTCACAAACTATTGGTGCAAACTGGTCATTATGTGGCATTAGGGACATGTGGCTGCTGCTCATGAAATGAAATGAAATTTTATTCGAACATGATACAAGAATAAAAATAAGATAGTTCACAGTAACAAGAAGTGCATAAAAAAAGAAGAGAGATACAGATTCATCACCAGACTTTGTGTTTAAGGGAGAAGAGAAACAGGTGTTTCCTATTGGTGGTGATGAACAAACCCAGGTAAAGAGGCTATGAATTTGTAGCAGTTAATCAGTAGGTGGGTCAAAACTCCAGCGTTTCTCTCTCTTTCTTTTACAGCGAGTAACTAAACCACACGTTGAAAATGTATCGGAGTAAAAGATGTCATGATGTCACTTCCTGTTCAGTGTGATGCAGCGCCATCAGTCAGTCAGCTCATTTAGTCAGCTATGGTGCGCTTCTATGCATAGAAAGTTGAGTGGAAGGAAAAATATAAGCTATATATATGTATATATCAGTGTAACATTTAAAGCTTCTAGAGAACCGTTCAGCTTGAGGTCAAAGGTCACAGTGATCCAGCCAGCAAAGACGAAACAGAAACATTGAAACTTTCTGCTCCACTGACTGTTTCTGTTCCTCTTTTTCTAGTTTCCAGAAAACCTTTGCCTCCGATTCCTGGACAGGAAAACACGGTGAGTAAACAAATCGAGCAGCAGCCGATGAATCAGGAGCAGCAGAGACGCTGACGCAAACACTCCGTCCTGCTGTCCGCAGCGCCGGCCCCGTCCTCCTCCCGTCCCGCAGGACGAAGACGAGGATGAGGAGGAGGAGGAGGTGGTGGTGGCCCTCTACGACTTCCCAGGGATGGAGCCGCACGACCTGAAGCTGGTCTGCGGCGGGGAGTACGTCATCCTGGAGAAATGTGACGCCAACTGGTTCAGGGCGCGCAACGAGTACGGGTGAGAGGTCGCACACCGGCGCAGAGGTCACGCAAAACACTTTAACTGTCCGCCATTTTGGCTAAACCTTGTTAGTGTCTGCCATTTTGGCTAAAATGCCTTTTCTAATGTCCACCATTTTTACATTGTGAGCCAAAATCATCAAGGTAAAGCAATCAGGGGTCATATTTTTCCACTTAAAAAATATAAATATTTTTATTGTAAATCTTTGTGTGATTTAGGCCATGTACACCAAGCATGGTGTATTTGTAAACTATCAAGAAAGCAGTGGTCCCCAACTCCCGGTCCGTGGACCAATTAGTACCGGTCCGCGCAAGAAATAAATATTTCTGTTTTATGTATTATTTGAGTCTGAAGGATCTTTATTTTGAAAATCCTTTAACCGGATTCTCTCGGTTACTTGCTCGCCAACATTGAGCCCAAGGAGCAAAATGAGTAAAAAACAGATCAGACGTCTTTGGAAAGTTTCTTTTTCAAAGGGGAAAAGGCCCAGAGAGACAGGAGGATGGATTTATCCCAGACCGGTAGGTGAGTCCCACATTACAAGCCGCTCTGCATAACATGCGGTGACCGGCTGCTAATGAGGCAATGAAGCTTCAAACTGCTTTGCCACGTAGAGACCAAGCACCCTGTGGATATGAGCAACACTTCAGGTGTCATTGTCTCTCATCACTCCCAGATGGGACCGTCTCATTGCAGAGAAACAAGCTCAGAGCTCCCATTAGTCATTATTGTGAGTTAAAGTTTTCACAAACGTAAAATGGTCGTTTTTGTGGCATCTGCATCTTATTTTGAAGGGATATGTAAACGTTACCATAGCGACCAGAGTCAGAGCACGTTTGAGCAGTGGTTATAGGAGATGAGTAGAGCTTGTGAGTCTTAAGTCTGGTTTAGATGGAAAAATTTAAGAATGTCGGCCGATTCTCCAAACCTCTGTGACCACAGAGCTGATAAAAGTCCAACAGGTTCAATCGGTTTGTGTGTCCAGTCACAAGGCAGGAGAAACACGAACCGATTCCAGTCATGAACATCCCGATTCCAGAAGACAATCCACCAAACCCCCAGCATAGCATATGGGAATTTAGAATAACCAAACACGGATGATGATGTAGAAGCAATAGTGATAGTTTGTGGAGTTATTTTAAGAGATAAAAGGCGTAACAAAAAGAAAAGGCGGCGGATGAAAAACTGACGGGAGCAGCCGCTCTATTTGCTGCACTATGATTTGGAGGTGACTGTTTTTTCATAGTTAACATTTTTAACTGAATAAACATAATGATGACATTTAGATTTAATAATAGACATTTCCACATATCATCTCCAATATCCACCGGACTTTCAGTTGTGCGATATGTCAGCTGTTTGGGATTCCTCTCTGTTCTTACGTCACTGCGCTTTCTGATTGGCTACCTGTCACATTCAACAGGTTGTTTTCTCGTTCCTAGTCAGGGAAAACACCACAGGCTGCGATTAAAAAGGCAGAGACAACCCAAATTGGGCATATTCCGGATTTAGTGGGACTGGGGGGGGGGGTGCACTGGGGGTCCCGAGCCCCTCAGTCTCCTAATGTCCTAATCTTGACCGGTCCGCGATAATAAAAAGGTTGGGGCCCACTGATCTAAAGTATCTCAGTGAAGTATTTCTATTCATGTCACAAATGTAGTTCCTGTCACTTTATCCCTCGACAAATTTAACGTCTTACTTATTTGTGGGAAAATTTGCTCATAATTTGTGCTGCAGTAGTGATGGTAATAGTAAGTAAACTCTGTTTATGTAGCAGCTTTCATAGCTACAAGTGCTTTGCACAAATAGATACATACTTGACCCTGCAGCTCAAGCTGGTTAATGTAAAACTAGAACTTTGTTAAGAATGCAGACGATACAATCTACCTGATTCTCACAAGAAGTGAGGACCAGGCAGATTGCAGAATTGGTGCAAATATCTTAGTACACTTGAAATAAGACAAAACTAACTCACAAGAAACTTTTCAGCAAGATATAGAAAGCTTTTTCTAAGTCAATAATCCATTAATATTGATTAAAAGCAAGTAGCTTCACTGGCAGGTTATTTCACTTATGATAAAAAAATGTTTTCAGTGAAACGAGAATTATTTCTTATCAATATTAAGGAATTATTGATTTAAAACAAGCTCCTTTATCTTGCAGAAAAGTTATTTATAAGTTTTGTCTCATTTCATATTTGCACTAGAAATCAGACAAAATATTTGTCAAGGTTTTATGTTTTTGCAGTGTATAATCTCAATAAAAAGAGCTGGACGCCTCAGTAGGGAAAGTGGTTAAATTAATCCATTTTTCAGTTAAATATGTAAAGAAGAAACTATAATTTTTCCCAGTGTTTGTACTTTTTAAACTAGATCTTTTGGGTTTGTTTCTCAGAGAGGAAGGCTACATCCCGAGTAACTATGTGACGGAGAAAACGTCTGGGAACCTGGTGCAGTTCGCGTAAGTGGCTTAAATATTTCCTGGTTCAAAGTTTAAACCTGCTGCTGATTTAATCTAAACATCTGCTGCTTTCATCAGTCATTAACTTTATTAACTCGCACCAATCATAAATTTAGTGAAAGAAAGATCGAGTATGAAGATTTTCTTGATGTAGTGAATGTATTGCTACTTAAACTGAAACTTATTTTTATTTCCAGCTGATGTAGAAGTAATAGCAGGAGTGCCTACAGGTTTTGCACATGTGTTTTTTGTTCAAATTTATTATTATGAGAGCAAATTTTCCCTCTCATCCTAAACGTTTTCCTTTAAAATGTCATTGAGAATTTATTTCATTAACTGATCAAGATACAACCAGGAGATGCTATAAAAACAATATTTTGTTTCTACAAGCAAGCATGTAAAGTTTTAGATCTGTCCCTTCACAATTAAAGCATCAGGAGAAAATTAGCTTACAAAAACAAGGTTAGCAATAACTTTGTTTGCAAATAACTAAACATTGGAGAGAGAGTAGTAGAAGAAGAAAGAGAGGTAAAGCGGTGGGTTTGTCCAGTAGTTTAAGTCTGAAGCAGAATAGATACAGAGCTAACCCAGGATAAGCCAACTCTATTATGCCTCCTTCTTGTTGCTAAATCTACATGCTAAAACATTTTCCTCCTTTACCTACCATTAGGTAGAAGTATTCGGAAGAGGATTAGGGCCACCGGAAAAAAAAAAATTCTGACTTTAAAGTCAGAATTTAGGCTGCGTTCACACTGCAGCCTGAAGTGACCCAATTCTGATTTTTTGGCAATTCCAATTTTATTGCAGGGGCCGTTCACACTGCCAGTAAATGGACCTGTATGTGTTCTGCAGTGTGAACAGGCAAACGACCTGAAAGTGACCTGCATGCGCAGTAGAGGGCGCAATAGCGTCAGCGTTCTCAGTGTTCTGCCAACCGCCATAAGAAGAAGAAGAAGAAGAAGAGCTCAGTGTTTGAGGAAGTAAACATGGAGGCTAACGGTGGAGCTTAGCTACATATTTGAAGTTGTTGTCCAACCGGAGAACATATTAACAACTTAATCCTCATATAGTTGTCATGGTTGTTATTTTTCTTCCCGTATCAGGACACAGAATAGTGAGATTTGTTGAGAATCAGTGACGTTCATTTGGGATGAATGAGACCTGGACGTTATGGTCACATTTGAATCGGATACGTATCAGATATGAGTCACATTCTAAAAGAATCCGACCTGAGCTGTTCACACTGCCATGAAAAGATCGGATACAGGTCCATTACGGGCAAAACAATCGGAATTGGGTCACTTCAGGCTGCAGTGTGAACGCAGCCTTTGAGATTAAAGTCAGAATTCTGGCTTTAGTCTCAGAATTTTACTTTAAAGTCAGAATTTTGACTTTAAAGTAACAAAAAAAAAGAATTACAAAATTCTGACTTTTGTAATGGTAAGAATTCTGAGATTCTGACTTTGAAGTCAGAATTCTTTTTTTTTTTTGGTGGCCCTAATCCTCTTCCGTAAGAAGTAGGAACCACAGTTGCCTGAAAATACTTTAATTATCCTCTAGAAATGCGTACAACTGCTTATTTTAATATTTTAAACACCAAATGTACCTCAATATGCTTTAACACAGGCAATAGAAACCGCAGCTGACGCAGAAGCTAACGTTTACGGTATATTTTATTTCCACTATTCGAGGACTATCAGCGCCAAGGAAAAACTAATACAACTCTTTGATTGGCTGGTTTGCTAACTCCAGCCAATAGGGCGTCAGGTAGCATTTCTGGTATATATCTCAGATGTCCAAGTTGGAATTTTGTTCAAATATTTTAGATTTGCTGTAAAAATGTGCAAACATTTGATTTATTTACAAATAATATGTGTTTTTTTTTTTGCTGCCCAGTTTGATTTTTTTTAAGTCACAGTGCAGCTAAATTACTATTGTACTTTTAATGTGCTAGTTTTACTGTAAACCCTACAAATATGAACCTAAACATTCCTCACCTGCATAAAGAAAGTTGCTTTTGTTTTTCAGGAACTTTTTGAATTTGTCATGCATTTTTAAAAAAACAAAAGTCACATTTAGGTTGACATTACAAAATACAATGTAATCTCTCAGATTAAGTGTTGGAAGTGATAACAGTCTTATAATGTTTGCTTCAGATGGTACAGTAAGGGCGTAAACAGGAACATGGCCGAGGAGCTGCTGAGGAAGGAGGTCAGTGTTTATTATTATTATTCATTTTCTGCTACTTTACTTTTAATATTTTATCAACTGTAAACCTTCATGATCTGACTGATTCAGATGCAGAAGCTATTATTTAAATCTCTGTTAAATGACCGATATTTTTGGTTTGTTTGTGTTTGTCGCCCCCTGCAGGATAAAGAAGGGGCCTTCATAGTGAGAGACTCCAGCCATCCGTCTACATACACTGTCTCTCTTTACACCAAAGCAGGATCTGGGTAAAAATCCCTGTTAGCTTTAATTTCACTTTTTAAAGAACTTGGTCCTGCTGGTTTTGTTTGTTTTAGATTCTTGACAAAACTTCTGTTGGTTAATATAATTAACATTTAGCTTTTTAGATATTTTTAACTCCCTGATTTGACTGGATTTAGCCCATTTTTAAAATTAAACATGTTAACTAAATCAAACCTCAGCTGTGTTGAGAACTAATATTGGAGTTTTGTCTTTACATAGTAGCCGAAGTTTAGTTATATTGGACAAAAAACATTTGTGAACACCAACATCTACCTCAGGCTCCCAGCTGCACTTAGGTTTGGACTAGGCCGTTGTAACGCATAGCAATAGATATGCAGTGATAATTTTCCTCCCCACATTGTGTTTTGCTTACAGACCAAACGGTTCGGCTTCAATTTAACATCGATTTGTTTCTCTTTCTGCCTCTCATCTGCTCTTTTGTTGTGTTTCGTAGGGAAGGGGGTCCAATGATTAAACATTATCACATTAAAGAGACGCGATGCACACCCAGAAAGTTTTACCTGGCTGAGAAGCACCTGTTCAGCTCCATCCCTGAACTCATCGAGTACCACAGCCACAATGGAGCCGGTAACAACAAAACCCAGCTGAACGGAGCTTAGCCACAGCTAACCAATGTTATCTCTATGTAACTTCATGCTATGCTAACCAATACTTAGCACCAACATTACATCTAAACTTTATATTCTATTTTCTTTCTTTGAGTAGCTGTTTAATTACCGTATTTTCCGCACTATAAGGCTCACCTAAAAACATTCAATTTCCTCAAAAGCTGACAGTGAGCCTTATAATCCGGTGCGTCTTATATAATGACCAATATTGAGCCACAACAGGTCTAGCAACTATGGTAAGCAGCCGCCGACTTGATTTTCCCCCGTAGAAGAAGAAGTGCGCACTGCATGCTGGGATTGTTGTTAGAACGCTGGTTTGTTAATAAAGTTTGATAATACATTTAAAGCCAGGAGGGGAAGAGAGACGGAGACTGTGGTGTGTCGGTTGGTCTGTGTTACCCAGAAAGCAGTTGGGCACAATATCACAACACCAACACTGTGAGTGAAACAATAACTGGGACAGCTACTATATAAAGTACTCGGTACCACTTCTTTACAAATGTGTATGTGTAATAACAGAGTACAGAACAAATTGGAAACCCAAACTGAAGCGCTTTATAATGCGGTGCACCTTATATATGAAAAAAGTTTTTAAATAGGCCATTCTTTGAAAGTGCGCCTTATAATCCAGTGTGCCTTATAGTGCGGAAAATACGGTAAACTGAAAGTTTTAACACAATTTGGCATGAGATACAGAAAGGATTTAATTCTTGAAATGTAAAATTTACTTTCTCTTAGCTTTATCATATTACAACATTGATTATTTCATGACTGCTTGAGAAATCCTTTAATCTCCATGGCAACAATTCAGCTGTGCGAAACGCCTGGGTGGACTTAGCCCCGCCTTCAAGGCCGAAGCTCCTCCTCCCAGCTGCAGTTTCAAAGCGTCCTAGAGTCAACTCGGCTCCTTCAGACTAGCCAGCAGCAACTAGCAAACACTTGGTGGAAATGAGCGTCTGCTGAGCTGCTTCTCAGTGAAAAGCTGGTAAAAACGTTACGGTGGAGCTGAGATGACTTCCTGGAGGCAAAGTTTTAGACAGAGCAGGAGCTTCTTAAAGAGACAGAGGCCCAATTTAAAGATGTTAAATTACAGTCACATTTATTTTAAATTATATTTGATATATGTAGAATTTTTATAACAACTAAAGGCAACATACTGTAGTTGAATGTACTATAAAATGGCACCAAGTGGCTGGAAAATACTCATTACTGCCCCTTTTAAATATTTGAATAGCAGATCATTTATGTGTGAATTATTTGTTTTTCAGGTCTTGCTGCCAGGCTCAGATATCCTGTAGGAAAGCAGGACAAGTCAGGTCCGTCGACGGCGGGCTTCAGCTACGGTGAGTAACAGCCAGATTATTGTTAATCTTTCTAAAGCGCTGAAGGCCTTTACTTCAGACTTTAGTTGACATATTTTACAGCTTTTTCCTGCACTTCGTCTAACCCTGAATCTATTGCATCTGCAGAGATGTGGGAGATCAACCCGAACGAGTTGACCTTCATGAAGGAGCTGGGCAGCGGTCAGTACGGCCAGGTGAGGCTCGGCATGTGGAGGTCTCAGCACAAGGTGGCCATCAAGGCCATCAAGGAGGGAGCCATGTACGAGGAGGACTTCATCGAAGAGGCCAAACTCATGATGTAAGGGCGAGAAAACCAGCAAAACTAGAATTACTACAGTGTGTACTCTTAAATTGTCGCCATCTAGTGATTAATGAATGGTACTGCAATTAAAAACATTTGTAAAAATCAGATTTGTTCCAAAAAAAGAAGATTTGAGTTGTCAATGTCAATGTCAAATTTATGTATATAGCACTTTAAACAGGTATAAAACTGCACCAAAGTGCTGTACAAGAACGACAACACAAATAACAAAACAGAGCAAAGAATGATTTCCTGGTGTCAGTAGTATTGTAGCTTTTACCTAGCCTGAATTAAATACAATAAATATGCTCCGTGCACAAACAATACATCAATTAAATACCAAAGAGTAAAAATAAGTTTTAGAAAAAAGCTCCATGTCCTTTCCTTTCAAGTCGAATTCGAGGAACTGTCAGTAATACCTGATTATTAGATCTTAAGGTTCTGGGCACAGACCGGAGATTTAAAAGGTCTCGAAGATAAGGGGGGGGGCCAAGCCATTTAAAACTTTAAAAGTTAACAAAAGAATCTTAAAATCTATTCGATAAAAGACAAGCAGCCAGTGTAAATATGGTTAAGCTTCCTGGTTCCTGTGAGAAGCCGTGCTGCTGCGTTCTGGATCAGCTGAAGTCGCTGAATCTGTGATTTATCCATCCCTCTATATCAGGGATGTCAAACTCCAGTCCTCAAGGGCCGATGTCCTGCAACCTTTTAGATGTGCCTCTGCTGCACCACAGCTGAATAGAATAATTACGTTATTAGCAAGGTTCTGGAGAACATATCTACATAAGGAGGAGGTCATTAAGCCATTTCATTCCAGCGTTTTGTACCTGTGGCACATCTAAAAACTGCAGGACAGCGGCCCTTGAGGACTGGAGTTTGACATCCCTGCCTATATAAAGAGTTGCAGTGATCCAGACGGGTTGTTATGAAGGCATGGATGAGTCCTTCAAAGTCCTTAAAACAGAAGTAAGGTTTAACTTTTGATATTGGGTTGGGTTGAAGTGTTTTCCAAAGTGGGTGGGAAAATAATTTTTGCTTAATAGAAAAGTAATTTATTTTTCTAAAATGTTTTTAGGCTATGATGAAGAGTTTTTAAAATTGGTTTATTTTGCTATCCTTCAGTGGAAATGACTTTTTCGCATCATACGAGTCACATGATCAACAACCAGGTGTTACTACTGGCAGAAAACATGAAGAAGACGACAACAGGAAGTAGTTGGAGGATCATGCAGTGGCATATTTTAATGACATCACATGATTTAAACACGCATGTTATTTTAATTCTGTTTCTTATTTAACAGAAACACAGCAATTATGAAATATTGTTTGTTCGACGTTGGTGGGAAATCTGCAAATTTTGCCCACATTTGTAATGGAAATGCAGCCACTCAGCATAACTTTCAAAGCAAACAAAAATGGAGTAGCCTCAGATTTTAGCAACTTTCGCATTTGTCCATCTTTGGTAAAAGAGTCCTAGTCATCTCTCCTAATGGCACCAGACTAGTGTGTTTTGTTTTGGTTGTAATTACCCAGAATGACCTGTGCTGTAGCCCACTTCCTGCTTGTGGAGCGGGCTCTGGTTCGCTTGGTGTTCACATATGGATTTGAAAGGAACCAGAGTTCACTTCAGCTAAACTGAAGACAGAGATTTTAAGTGGACCAGAGTTCGTATCAGAGTCTATTTGCGCTTCCACAGACAATTGAACCGAACGCTCTTTGCAAACAAACTGGAGTTCATTTAGAGCGGACTGACCAGAACTGGTGTGAATGAACCCAAAAACCTGGATTTTCTTCTCCTGCCGTCCCTCCAGGAAGTTGTCCCACCCTAAGCTGGTGCAGCTGTATGGCGTCTGCAGCCAGCAGAGGCCCATCTACATCGTCACGGAGTTCATGCAGCAGGGCTGCCTGGTGAACTACCTGAGGCAGCGGCGCGGCAGCTTCAGCCCCGGGTCGCTGCTCGAAATGTGCCTGGACGTCTGCGAAGGCATGGAGTACCTAGAGGCAAAAGGCTTCATCCACAGAGACCTGGTGCGGCTCTTCACTGGTTCTGATTGGGGCTTTGGGGCTTTGCAACCACTGCTGCCGTTTCATTTATGGGCTGTTTGACTTTTGAAGGCGGCCAGGAACTGCCTGATGAACGACGCCATGGTGGTGAAGGTTTCTGACTTCGGCATGGCCAGGTATGACTCCATATTCTGATTATTTTCATATCACTCAAACAGATCTGCGGTCATTAAACGCTGCTTTTGCAGATACGTCTTGGACAATCAGTACACCAGCACCAAAGGCGCCAAGTTTCCTGTGAAGTGGTCTCCGCCTGAAGTCTTTAACTACTGCAAGTTCAGCAGCAAGTCGGACGTCTGGTCGTACGGTGAGGGCGTTTAAACCGCATAGCAACACATTTACACATCAACAACGTACAGTGCTGAGAAACTTACCCTGAAGTGGGTCAACATTAGTTCTGCTAACTCTAAAACAACAAACCAACATGGTATTTAGAGGAAGCTAATGCTAAAGCTAGCAGAAAAGCTAGCTACTTAGGCTAGCAGAAGCTAATGAGAAAGTTAGCATAAGCTAATGTTAAAGCTTGTGTTAACTAGGGCTAGACTAGAGAAGACTAATGGTAAAGCTAGCAGAAGCTAATTCTAAAGCGCTAACTTAGGTTAAAATTATATATACCCTCTATCACCAATTTAAATTTGACATTATAATTTACATGTTCTCTTTTACCCTTATTTTATTTATATTTATATATTTTTATCTGCTGTCTGTGTTTTATTTCCTGTATGTTTGCAGTTTTAAATATTTACTGGAGGGGAAAATAGAGAACATGAGGAAACGGATCTGCTACAACCCCAATTTCAAAATAAGAGCATGAATATAAACTTATAACTAAATGAAGAATTCTTAACAGTTAATAACACAAACGTCAAGACAGATGTTAAGCTTTATACAAGTGAAAGTTTACAAAACAGAAAAGTGAATTGGTGTTTTCAAAGTTAGCAAAAAGCACTAAATGAAAATTTAGCTCTGCTATTAGCAGATTAGCAAGATGGCGTTGCCACCACTGTTTTTCAGATTATTTCATCATCAGTCAAACAAAACCTGGAAAAAATACAACGTATTGATAGCGTAATAAACCAAATAATAATTTGAAAACAGATTTGGTGGTTTTTTTAATGTTAAAACTTGTTTTATGAGCTAAAACAAGAACACTTGGGGTTCATTTGAAGACGTTAACATGCTCGTGTTTGTGTGTGTCCAGGCGTGCTGATGTGGGAAGTTTTCACGGAGGGCCAAATGCCGTTCGACCAAAGTCTCAATCACGAAGTGGTTGCCCTGGTAACCAACGGCCATCGGCTGTTCCGGCCCAAAATGGCGCCGCCCGCCTTGTACGACATCATGCAGCTCTGTTGGGACAACGTGAGTGGAAGTAAAACTGCAGATATCTGCTTTTTCAGCCTTTTTCTGTAACATTTCACCGCTTTACCTGATTTCATGCCCTGTTCCAATTTGGTGTCTGATTCACAGAGCAAACAGCACAAATTACATGCTGGCAGTGTTGTATAAAGTACTGAAAGCTCAGAGTCTAAATTTAGGTTCGTCTCCAAAATATGAGTTTGGTAAAAGTCCAAGTCACTGAAATGTTACTTGAGTTAAAGTCTTAAAGTATCTGAATTTTCTTGTACTTAAGTTTGGAAATTACTGTAAAAATTTATGTGCTCAAGTAATGTAATGAAAAGTATAAGTAAAAAGTAAAACAAGGCAAATGCAGTTTGAATGACATTTTTTATATTTTGGTAAACTTGTCAAATACAGTTAAAGTAATAAACACAACCAAGTGCAGGTAAAATTAAACCTGCTAATAGATAAACCTGCAGCATCATCTGGTTAAGAAAATTAGGTCTTTACCTACAAGGTTAATAACTTAACCTGCTTTACAACTGAACCAGCTTCTGACATGAACCACATATACATATGTGGTTCATGTCGTATGGGGCTCCGTTAGTGTCCGACTTTGTAGCAGTCAATCAGTATGTGGGTCAAAACTCCAGCGTTTATCTCTCACTTTTTTGTAACAAGTAACTAAACCACACGTGAAAATGTATCAGAGTAAAAGTATGAAATTAAGTTTGGAAATATAGTGAAGTAAAAGTGAAAGTTATCAAAAAATTTCAGACTCAGAGGAAAGTATGAAGTACTCAAAATATACGTAATAAAGTAGTGAAGTGTTTTTTCTTTGTTACTACACAACACTGCATGCTGGTGGAGGGATTTTCACTTTGCGCATTCCTTTGGAGAAAGGAATGCTGTCAGTGGTAGCTGTAAGTGATACTAATTGCATGATTTTTCAGTTTTCATGAAGTTCAGATGGAAATTAGCACTAATATGTTTGTATTTTTGATGAATAAAGGTCTTATTTCCAGAGCTATAGTTATTCATTATTGAATGTAGCGCCATCTGGTGGTCTGTTCTGTTACGTCAATGCGTAACTTTGAAACTGTAACAAGAGACTTATTTTATTGTAGATAAAAGGAATGGGGGTTTTTTTAGCCAAAACAGAGATTTATTTATTTTCCTTTTTATTTTCCTGTTTTCTCTTTTGTAAAACGAATGATGTAGTAAGTAATTATTGTTAAAACTTCCAACATTAACTGGGTAGTAAATATTTCACACTGAAATAATCTCCTTTTTTTTTGCTCGAAACGTAGCTGTAAGTTAAAGTTTGTCTCATTTTAAGTGTACTGAGATATTTGCACTAAAAACTAGATAAAAATACTAGTTTGGTGCCAGTTTGGCGAAACACAGCTACCTTATTGTTGCATAAAATGGCTCAATGTGGTTGGAAAACGTATACCGGCCCTTTAAGAGCTCCAGATCCTGCTCTGTTTTTCTAGAGGAAGTGTGTGAAGTTGTATTTTTCTCTCTGCAGAGGCCGGAGGAGCGTCCGTCTTTCTCTCAGCTTTACCTGAAGCTCTCAGACGTTTTGGAGGACGACGGTATTTCTTCATCCTGACCATCCAGGCTCCTCCTCATCCTCGCTGAAGACGCTCCCTGCTGTCGTAACCTTTCTAAAGGCTCTGTGGTTTATATACATTTATATTTTAAAGCCACAAACAGGAGTAACGCTGCTTAACGTGATGAAACGTCGAGGCGTCCAGAGGAGCCGACCGCGTCTGCTTATCGGCTGCTCCGTCTCTGCTGAACCCGGTTCAGGACGGCTAATGGGAACAGAGCGACGCTCTCTGACTCTGACCCTTGAGCCAGGCGTTTCAACATGTTGGGGGGAAATAAATATTTTTTACTAAGCTTTATTTCTTCTACTTGTTTGAGTTATTACTGTAAGTAAAGAAACTCACAAGTGGATGTGGTTTAACTGCAGCACAGACTGATTTTCATGTGAAACCATCACTTAAACCTAAAAAAATATATATAACTAACTAATTTTTGTATTTTTAATTAAATACATGTTGTGGCCTGTCAGTGGTTTAAACCAGTGGCCCCCATCTTTTTATTACTGTGGACCGGTCAAGACTTGGATATTTTGCTGCGGCCCAGGGGGGATGGGGGCTAAGGCAGAAGCCATTACGCAGAGCGGCTTGTAATGTGGGACTCACCTACCGGTCCGGGATGAATCCATTCTCCTGTCTCTCTGGGCCTTTTCCCCTTTGAAAAGAAACTTTCCAGACATCTGATCTGTTTCATACTCATTTTGCTGCTTGTGGCTCAATGTTGGCGCAAAAGTAACCGAGAGAATCCGGTTAAAGGATTTTCAAAATAAAAGATCCTCCAGACTCAAATAATACGTAAAACGGAAATATTGAATTATTTCTTGCGCAGCCCGGTACCAATTGGTCCGCGGACCAGTACCGGTCCACGAACCGGGGTTGGGGACCACTGGTTTAACTATCCAGTTTTGGACATTTTTTGGGGGGAAAAAGTTTTAACTTTTAAGACTTATCACACATTGTTTCATCATATTGTGGTGTGTAAAACACGTTTAACACTCTTTATAACACAGTTATAACAATCTTCAGTTACGGAGCATCAATATGTTGCTTTGCATTGTTTTATAATTTTGTTTCAACATTGTAACAGATTATACTGCAACAATATTGCTGTTAACATTGTTGTCTTACCATAACGGTATGTTCTGTAAAATATTGTTTAACATTGTTATAAAGCAACATTATTGTTTATAACAATGTTGCTTTGTAACAACATATTGTTTCTAACAATAAGATTGTTGCTACAGCAGAATATCAATGCTTTGTTACAATATGCTAAAACAAAGTTCAACTTTTTAGACTTTTGTTAAAGTAACATCTTGTTTCTAATCACAAATTGTTTCAACATATTGTTTATATCATGTTTATAACACAGTTATGCTTTATAACAACATAATGTTGTCATGAAGAGCCGTTTCCACAGTCAGTGATGCTTCGGGTCTCCATGTCATCTGCTGCTGATGCAGTAATTCATCCCAACGGAGCTCCGGCTCCCAGTAACAGTTTCTTACTGGTCTGCCTGCACTGAATGTGAAATAATGGTTTTTATTATTATCGTTGGGCCACAAAACCTCAAAACGAACATATACATTAAGGTATGAGTTCCAACTTTATGAATGTACTTAACTGAAATAAATTAATAATTTTCAACAGACTCCATTTCAAGTGCGTTTGTTTGTCCTCGTTGCCACGGTAACAGTGCCAGGTAAACACAAACTTTATATTTTCTCCTCCACGACGTCTCATTCATTGGTGACATTCCTTTTTTGGGACCAACAGCATTTCACCAGAAGGTCAGAGGAAATTAAAACACGAGACATGCAGCAGGTTTCAGAGGAAACTAAAATTAATTTCCTCGAAGAGGTTATCTCAAACATCAGAGCTCACATTCTGTCATGCGAGTGAGCCACGACTTCCTGTCATGTTTTGAGGAAATGAAATGTATTTCTTCATTAAAAGGACCAAAGTCACCGTGACACATTCTCGTAAGGACCGGTGAGTTGATGTTTTTAACTAAAATATACGGTGGCCACCATAAAAATATAAGATCATACGAATTTACTTATTTACAACTTTATATGTGGGTGAAGTTCAAGATTTCAATTCGAGATTTTCAGTTTGTAATTTTAATGGCTTTGTTATTCCAACATACTGACATTTTCAATTTCTATATTCCTTGTGGATAAAATACACTGCAAAAACATAAAATTCAAGTATTTTTTGTCTAGTTGCTGGTGGTAATATTGTAGTTTTATCCATCCATCCATCCATTTTCTTGACACCCTTGTCCCTTAGTGGGGTCGGGAGGGTTGCTGGTGCTATTGTAGTTTTATCTCATTTGAAATGTAGCTAACAGGTCAGCTAGATATTTGAGCTTGTTTAAATCTTTTCTTTAATATTGATTGTTTTTTTTAACTATTACGAACCGCTGGCAGATTATTTCACCTGTAACATGCGAAAAATGTATTATAGGGGAAAATCTACCAGTGGAATTGGTACTTTTTCAACAATATTAAGAAAATATTGACTTAAATAAGAGGGATTATTTGTAAACTAAGGCTGAGTTCACACTGCAGCCTGAAGTGACCAAATTCCAATTTTTTTGGCAATTCCGATTTTTTTGCCGGCCCGTTCACACTGCCAGTGAATGGACCTGTATGTGTTCTGCAGTGTGAACGGGCAAACGACCTGAAAGTGTCCCGCATGCGCAGTAGAGGGCGCCGTAGCGTCAGCGTTCTCACTGTTCTGCCAACTGATATAAAAAGAAGAAGAAGAGCTCAGTGTTTGAGGAAGTAAACACTGAGCTAACGGTGGAGCTTAGCTACATATTTGAAGTTGTTGTCCAACCGGAGCAACATATTAACAACTTAATCCTCATATAGTCCGTCATGGTTGTTGTTTTTCTTCCTGTATCAGGACACAGAATAGTGAGATTTATTGAGAATCAGTGACGTTCAGGTCGGATGAATGAGACCTGGACGTTATGGTCGCATTTGAATCGGATACGTATCGGATATGAGTCACATTCTAAAAAGAATCCGACCTGAGCTGTTCACACTGCCATGAAAAGATCGGATACAGGTCGCATTACGTCAGAAACATCGGGATTGGGTCACTTCAGGCTGCAGTGTGAAATCGAAGAAGAGTTTATCTCACTGGTTGCCATGGTTACTCGCGGTTTTCTTGCTGTTTGCAGTTAGCTGTTAGCATGTTAGCAGCTGTTGAGTTACGCCACCAATTTCAAAGCAGATTTGTTGACAGTCACATCATTAGCTGTCAGTGAGAAGTGCTGAGTATCACTAAATGAGACAAACACATCCATAGTGAGCAAAGACACCAGAATAGGGCTTTTTGTTAACCCTCAAATAGCCAGGATCCAGCCAGGATCACAGATTTTGATGGCCATAATAATCTGTGACCTTACTGTACACACCTATAAATTATGTCAGAGTGTACAACTATTTTTCAGAGTCCTGAAACCTCTCCACCACCATCTGAGTGGATTTACAACTATATTTAACCCTGGTGTGCAACGCTGGGTGTGGAGCAGTTGTTTGTTGTGTGAAAGCTCCCGTTTCGTTTTCACCTTGGCGGGGTCCACTTGGACCTCCACAGCTTCAGACTGTGCACATGAGGGCTAAAATGTACATTTTCACCAAAAAAAAAAAAATCATATTTTACTTATAAAGGGTAAATTAAATATTATATCTTCCTATTTTGGTCACATTTAGCAGGTAGTTGTAGTTGCAGAGAGCAGTGGAGGTGTGTTCTGCCATTTATAAAGTTATAGAATGAAAAATAACACCAACAAATTGGTTTATTTAGTCTGTCAGTCATATTTTCACCATATTATTCCTACATTTGTGCTGCTACTACAACTAAACATTTGATTTCCAAGCTAAATTAAACATTTTGTTAGGAAGCTTGCAGCTAAATTTGACTCGGCTAAATATTTAGTTTACAAACTAAAGATTTAACCTGTGAATTAAATATTTAGTTTGGAGCTCTGACAAAATATTTAGTTTGCAAACTAAATACTTGGGTTTCAAATTTTATATTTATTTTGGAAACTAATTATCGACTAATAATCTCTCTGCTGCGCAGTTACATGTAAGTTAATACACTTGAAATAAGACAAAACTAAGATATTATCACCAAAAACTCGACCTAAAATACTTGGTAAGTTCTGTTTGGTCGGTGTAGACGGATCGACTCTCCAAAGCTGCCTCAGTTCTCCAGTTCAAGTTTCGTGACTTGATGCATTACCAGCTTTTAATAACATTCAGGAAGGCGAGGCTTGTTTGTGTCTCACATTTCAGCAACGACCAAATTCATTCCAATTTATCCTGGTTATCAACAGTGAATTGAGTTCAGTTTATTATTCAAATTAGTTTAAAATGTTTTCTCCACTAAAACCCAGCAGTTTGTAAATTCTCATAAAAAGATCTCAGCGTTGCTAACTGTTCTAATACTAACAATGTTAGCTGTTTGTGATGTTTGGCTATTGCAGAGCAGATCTAGATCGACCCACTTTTGTCTCCTCTGATTTGAAGGACATGACGTCCCAGCAGGTTTGGTGTTTCCTGCCGACTTCAGCTCTTCTCTTCCTCCTGTCCATACAAACGTTTGCAGAAGTGATGGAGTCGGTGTCGGACTGTGACGGCTTCCTTCTTGACCAAACACCACCGCACGTTCCAGGCATCCTGGAGGCCGGGAGGATCCTCGATCAGAACCGGTACAAGCTCATTTGCCAGACCTACGGGAACCAAAGGAGATTCGTGACACTTTACGATGTTCGCAACCGGATTCCGGTGTTTTCCGCTTTCAAGTTCACTGGAGAAGTTTACGGAAGGAGACCTAAAAGCGTTTGGAAGATAGAACCGCAGGTAGGCTTGTTTTCACACCTGAGAGTCCGGCAGACTCGGTTCGATTTGGGACCAAAGTTACAACATTTGTTATATTTTCAGATGGTGTGGTTGGCTTTCACAATGCACCGAGTCAAACCAACCAAACCTGTGAAAAACCTGTTCCCCTCCTCGCCTGTGGGGGCGCTACACCAAGAACCACTAAAGGGAAAATGACAGAAAAACCAGCCCCCCACACTTTTATGAAATCAAACAAAATTGGTGTCAAACGTTAGTGCTACGTTTGTGCTGGTTTGTGCAGCAAAAATTTTAGTTTGTGCCGCTATCATTTTAAAGATATAAAGAAAGTTGGATTTCATAAAAGTTTGGCGGGTCGGTTGACCTTTTGACCTTTACACTTTCATTAATATCTTCAAAGCCAAAGCAGCACAAACTAAAATTCTTGCTGCACAAACCAGCACAAACGTAGAAGAGTTGATTGACACCCCTTTTGTCTGATTTGAAGAAGGTGGGGGGTTGATTGACCTTGGATGACCTCTAGAAACATTTCTTTATATCTTTAAAATGATAGCGGCACAAACGAAAATTTTTGCTGCAGAAACCAGCACAAACGTAGCACAAACGTTTGACACCAATTTGGTCTGATTTGAAGAAGGTGGGGGCCGACTTCACTCAGGTCAAACAAATCGGACTTTCTAGACAAACGAACTGGAGTTGAATGAAAACAGACTAATCGGGGTCGCTGTGAATGCTCCCTAAAACAGGGAGGAAGACGTTCATTTCACAATGAGGAGAAACAAAAAGATGTCTGTTCTCTGTCTTGGATTGATAAAATTCATTTTCCTTTCCTCAACTACACATTTTCACAGCTGGAAAATCCAAACGGAGACAAGAAGATGGTCCCCGAAGATAAGAACAGAACCTACACCCACCAGGCCGGCGCTGTGGACTACAGATCCAACAGAACATTTGACCGGGGTCACATATTTCCTAGTTCCTACGCCTCAACCAAAGCGGACAAACTGTCGACTTTCACCCTGACGAACGTCGTTCCCCAGGCAGAGTCCTTCAACAAGGGCAGCTGGAACAAGATGGAGAGGTGTGTAAACTTCTTTTGTTCGCCTCAGGTCCAACATGGCCGACTTCACAACAGACTCACTCAGGTTCACTGAATTTATTCTGACAAGGGGGAAAAAACCAAAGTCAGTTAACATCAGTCCAGCAACTTCTGCCTCTATACAGTAAATAAACTACAATAAGGCTGCGTTCACACTGCAGCCTGAAGTGACTCAATTACGATTCTTTTGATGTAATGTGACCTGTATCCGATCTTTTCATGGCAGTGTGAACAGCTCAGGTTGGATTTCTTTTAGAATGTGACTCATATCCGATACGTATCCGATTCAAATGCGACCATAACGTCCAGGTCTCATTCATCCGAACTGAACGTCGCTGATTCTCAACATATCTCACTATTCTGAGTCCTGATACAGGAAGAAAAACAACAACCATGATGGACTATATGAGGATTAAGTTGTTAATATGTTCCTCCGGTTGGACAACAACTTCAAATATGTCGCTAAGCTCCACCGTTAGCCTCCATGTTTACTTCCTCAAACTCTGAGCTCTTCTTCTTTTTATGGCGGTTGGCAGATCACTGAGAACGCTGACGCTATGGCGCCCTCTACTGCGCATGCGGGACACTTTCAGGTCGTTTGTCCGTTCAGACTGCAGAACACATACAGGTCCATTTACTGGCAGTGTGAACAGCCCCGGCAAAACCATCGGAATTGCCAAAAAAATCAGAATTGGGTCACTTCAGGCTGCAGTGTGAACGCACCCAAAGACGGAAACAGGAAAAAAAGCGGGAGGATCTGCCAGTTTCCGGTTGCTATGGTAACCACCAACCGTCGAGAGCCGCATTTGACTTTTTACCGAATGAATGTAAAGAGAATCGATGTGAAAATTGAGCTAAAGTTAACATCGATGACATTGTTGAAATGAAACCGTGTTCCAGGTGCACCAAATGCGTGATGGAGAAGTACTGCGTCAACAGCAGCGGCGGCACCGGGGGCTTTGTGGTGACCGGGGCCCTTCCCAGCCCCAGCAGCACCCTCAACAACAGGGTCAACGTTCCCACCGCGCTCTGGTCGGCGTTCTGCTGCTACAGTGCCGTGGCCGAGGCGTGGATAGCGAGCGGGCACTGGGGCCACAACGTCCAGGATGAGTCCAAACACAAATATCTGAGGACGGAGACTCTGGAGGATCTCCAACACCGGCTGCGCAGGTCCAACTCTGAGTTTGTAGTATTCCCTGGATCAAAATGTCCTCTGACAACAACCGTAACAGAGTTTTACCCAGAAATGAAAAACTGCCTCTGCCCACCGACCATCCCGGACTCTTCACCTTCTGCGTCTGGTCCGTCACATTCCCACCTTCTCATGCTCTTCTTCCCTTTCTTTTTATTCTCATATCATCACTGCGTGTTCTGATAATCAAGACAGACTGAACTGGGACAGTGAAAACCAGTAAATAATCATTGGGAACCTTTCTCTAATTTTTCTACATTTTCCAGTTTGCGCTGCAATCGCTTTCCTTTTTCAGTAGATGGCGCTACCTTGAGATAAAATTGGATGCAATCCCCTTAGAAATGTATAAATGTATCCTTATTTGTGTGAAACTGTTCAACATCATATGTAATGTGATTTGTAAAGTTACACAATAGACCTTACCAAGCTCCGCCCAGAAACGCCCCTCGAAAGTCCCACCTGACTGCATGTCTCACAAACAAAGCCTCGCGATGCTTAGTTTCTATGTGTAATTTCATTTCGACTGACTCTCTGCAGAGTATTTCTGAGTCGATTAGCTTAGCATTTCTGCCGGATTTTAAAAAAATATCAGCCACGACAATGGACAAGGAACCAAGAAGTTCATGTCATCTTGTTTGGACGACATCAAGGTGTTTGAGCCACGCGATGCCTCCAACACTGTGCGCATGACAGCTAAATGCTATCGGTCGATGAGGAAAAACAGCAGATCCTCACACCCTCAGCATAAATATAGCTGTGGACAAGATCACTGACGCCTATTGTTCTTGCAAGTCAGACATTCATGGTTTAGAGGGTTTGAATGTGCCTTGGACTTATACACGGTACTTGGTGGCTAACACGATTAGCGTGGCTAACGCGATTACAGTTTAGTAAAAAGCCTTTTCAGGTGAAATAAAATCTTTAATGTATGTCAGATACGGTACACATTGCATATTGATCTGTTCAGCTAACGTAAGGCTGTAACAGACAGGATTCAAGGTGTAGAAGTTGTATCGGTTCTGCCATCCTGTACGTGGCTAAAAGGTTTTCATAATGGATGTGTTTATTGACTTTCTTTTTTCATTCAATAAACACAAAGAAAGTAAAGCAATAATACTTACACCAGCAGACACCCCTTTGTTCTTATTGATCCTGCAATGGTTGAGCTGCAAACGCGGTGGTGCACAAGCTTTAATCCAAGCGAGGCTTTCCGTTTCAGATTTTGAAAATCTGTGAATTTTAGTTTCACAAACACGATCAGGATACCTGACATCGCCTGTACAGATGGAGACAGGACGGTGGAGAACCATCGTTTTTCGAGTCCTGACGCAAGAACTTTCTGTCGGTTTGCTAGTCCACAATGTACATTAGCATGTGTTTACTACTGTGGCTTGTGTTTGTGAGACGGTCAAGCACATGGTAGCTGCGCTGTGACGTAAATGGGCATTAGCCAATGAAACGCAGCCTCTGTGGTAAGGTCCATTAAAGATTTGCATCAATAATCTGGATTTAGTCCAGCATAAAAAAATGGGGTTCATTTTTCAAAGTCATATTTTCACTGTGCTTATCTTTCATTTATAATGTCAGTTTCAAACTAAATATTTAGTTAAACTAAATATTCAGCCTGAAGATAAACATTTAGTTACCAAACAAAATGTAAGCTGGCTATTTAGTTAGATGCTAAATATTTAGCTCCAAGCTAGATTTAGTTTAGTTTGAAACTAAACAGCAAGTTAAATATTTAGCTCCTAACTATTTAGTTTGCAAAGTAAATATTTAGTATACACACTAAATATTTAGTGAGGAACCTAAATATCAGCAGAAATTTACAGGAACTTGAACATGAACAGAAATAAATCTTAAAACGGATCAGAAAATCCACAGAAACTTTTCCAATTAAATTATTTGAATCCATTTTTTGACCATTTTCTTAAAACTTTTTTGGCATGCAACTTTAAAATACGTTGGTGCAAACAAAAATGTTTTATTACTAAAGCAACATGATAAAAACTGCTGGAAGATTCAAGTAATGAACCATTCATGCTTAAAAGTAGTGAAATCTGCATTTCAAAGAGAATAAAGACTTTTCTCTATCATTTTAGCTTCCATATGGTGTAAAAACTAAGATGCTTACCGCACTGATATATGCAAATCACATTTTACACGAATTAGTCGTCACGCAATACAAAATAAGTATATATGTGATGTAAGTAAGTAATGCCGAGACTGAAAAAAACAAATTTAAAAAATACTGTGAAAAATATTTCTAGCAATCTTTAAAATATGCTCATTGTACTGTTACCAACAAGTTAATGTTGATGTCTACTTCTATTTTAAACTAAATCTTCCTTTAGCTATAAACAATATTTAGTTTTTTCAGTAAAACATTTAGTTGGCAAGATGACATTTATGAGCTGGCTCATGTAAATTTAGTTCATATAAGTGAGCTAAATATTGCTAACTTAATATTTAGTGACATTTAAAAATGCTAAATATTTACAAAGCTAAACTATTTGTTTATTTAAGCTACATATTTTGGTCTGAGTTAAATATTTAATTTTCTAACCATATATTTAGTTTGTAAACAAAATATTTAACGTTCTACATAAATTAAGAACATTAATTTATAACAAGCTAAATGACTAAAATTACTGCTTATAGTTTGACCACGTAAATTAAGAAATGGCACCGCAGCCAATGGTCCTTTACATTGTAAATGTTCCAAGAATATCATCATAAAAAACATATTTGTCCCCATGAAGATGTTTATAGTTCATCTTCATGGCCTTCACTGTGTAGGCTGCACAGTGACGCAGTTGGTAGAGCTGTTGCCTTGCAGCAAGAAGGTTCTAGGTTCAATTCCCGGCCCCGGCCTTTCTGCATGGAGTTTGCATGTTCTCCCTGTGCATGGTGGGTTTTCTCCGGGTACTCCGGTTTCCTCCCACAGTCCAAAAACATGACTGTCAGGTTAATTGGTCTGTCTAAATTGCCCCTAGGTGTGAGTGTGAGTGTGCATGGTTGTTTGTCCTGTGTGTCTCTGTGTTGCCCTGCGACAGACCGGCGACCTGCCCAGGGCGAACCCCGCCTCTCGCCCGGAACGCCAGCTGGAGAGGCACCAGCACCTCCCAACCCCATCAAAGGGACAAGGGTGTAGGAAAATGGATGGATGGATGGATGGAAGATGTTTATAGTTCAATGATCCAGATCCCCACAAGGCTCCACGATCCTTCAGTCTCAAAATTTTAAACTGAACTTCAAGATTTGTATGGAAATTTCAACTTCTGTTACTGCTTATGCAGATAATGTTTTTACACTTTTATAAAGTTAGTCTATCTGATGCTAATACAGTTTCTGGATCTCCAGAAACAAGATTAAGGCTGACCAGAGACAATAATAAAATATTTGCTTCCCATAGAAATGGCACCAAGCATTTTTGTCCCATTTGATATGATTTATCCAGTACCTAACTGAGCCTGATGAGCTCTGCAGTGTCTCCATCAGAGTAAAACATAAAGCCCAGCATGTAGAGGCTGAGTGAATCTGGTCTGGACTCTATGGAGGAAAGTCATGGTACCAGAGACGCTGTAGAAAGACAGAGAACCTGCTCTGAGACCCAGATCCATCATCTCAGTTTTCAACATTCACATCACACCTGTTTCCCTCATGTGTTGCAGGTCTGGTTTATGCAGGGTAGACAAACTTTAAAAATCATTAAATGGCAGAAAATTCTCCTGAGAGAAGACAAAACTCCTGTGTTTTTTCAAAATGTCAGTTTATTTTTGCCTAGAGCAACAGAAATCAGAAAACACACACTTGACTTTTAGCATTTTCTATAAGCAACCGAACTGATTGTACATGGTTGTTTTCCATCAAAGGCACCTTTTTCAGTTTGATATTACCTTTTCCTGGAACATGGTGAGATGGCCACCCTGGGTGCAACAGTGGTGAGAAAACAGCAATTAGCTTTCATTGAGTAAAACTAGAAACTATGGAAAGGCATTCTGGGGTTTGAGAATCCTTGTAAACAGCGTTTTAACTAAAACTCTGAGGTGAGAATCCTTGTTAAATGGCGTTTTAACTAAAACTCTGAGGTGTGAGAATCCTTGTTAAATGGCGTTTTAACTAAAACTCTGAGGTGCGAGAATCCTTGTTAAATGGTGTTTTAACTAAAACTCTGAGGTGTGAGAATCCTTGTTAAATGGTGTTTTAACTAAAACTCTGAGGTGTGAGAATCCTTGTTAAATGGCGTTTTAACTAAAACTCTGAGGTGTGAGAATCCTTGTTAAATGGCGTTTTAACTAAAACTCTGAGGTGTGAGAATCCTTGTTAAATGGCGTTTTAACTAAAACTCTGAGGTGCAAGAATCCTTGTTTAACAGCTTTATGACTTAAACTCTTAAAAATCTCTTTAATGTTTTTCTTTATTTTTTAATTCTCTCACTGTTTTTTTTAAATCTCTTTCTCTTCCATACTGTTATTTTAATTATGTAAAGCACTTTGAAATGCCTTGCTGCTGAAATGTGCTATACAAATACAATTTGATTGATTGATTGATTGATTGATTAGGGCCACTGAAGAACAGCTAAGAATGTGGGCTTTAACCCTTTAACGCCGGATTTTTTTAACGTCTGCCTAAATAAATCTTCCTTATTTTAATTGTAAGTAGTTCTTTAAATGTCCTGTGAGATTATATACTTACCCATGTATCCATAACAACTGGAACTTTCAATATCCAGCAAGTTATTTCCGAAATATACCGTGTATTAACAGAGTGCCCCCCGCCCCCCCTCCCGATTAATTACACTCGCTACAGCTGATACATTTCTGTATTAACCCGATACTTGCTGGAAAGTGCAACGCCTCCCCTTTCAGAAACCTTGGAATTTTTCAGATAGCACTACGTGTGGCGGAATTACGGTACTGCAAATTTAGATGTGTCAGTGCCGACACTTCCGGTAGAGAAGGGTTAAAGCAGATGGGCAAGTTGTGGAAGAGGACAACAAGCTTTCTGGAGGAACATGTTCGACTTTAGCCAGTTATTTCCATGGCCTGGAAGTCGCTGAGGATGCAATTTATTAATAGAAAAGCAAAAATGTTGACACCCAGGTCTGACTGAAAAAGGTTTATTCTTTTCTTATGACCCTAAATCTCTTCCATAGGAAACCCACATACACATTGAAGCTACTTCAGTTTGACAAACTCAGCGGTGTCGTTCCCAGAGTTGGGGAACCTCAGCCCGGCGTGTAGCGGCTGAGTGAACGTGGTCTGGACTTTCAGGAGGAGAGTCATGGTTTCAGAGACGCTGTAGAAGGACACACGTCCTGCTCTGGGATCCAGAAACACTCCTATTCTGTACGAAGGAGGACTCAACACCGGCGTGTGGACAGAGTTCTGCCAGAACGCGTAACCGGCTGAGTGACAGTGCAGTGACCAGGACTTGTTGTTCCAGCCAAACTCGGATTTCTCCAAGCCTCCCGCTCTGCTGATGTTGCTGTATGAAACGGCGACATCGACTGCCCTTCCTCTCCACTGGACCTCCCAGTAGGACCGGCCGGTCAGGCGCTCTCTGCTCAGGACCTGCAAAGTATTCCTGAATCTGTCTGTGTTGTTGGGGTAATTCTGCAGCGTTCCCGTCGATAAAGCTTTCCGGTCTCCTCTGGATAAGCGAATCTCCTGGTGCGCCGTGTCTGGGTCCAGAGTGATGTCTACTGCGTATCTTAAGAAGTCCTCTCTGGTGGATAGTTCTGGTTCTGACAATAAAACATCCACTTTTGATATCGTCTCAGAGATCTCCGGCAATCCGTCGGAAATCAAGTCCGCCACAATGGCTTTGACCGCCGACACAGCTTCTGTCACATTCTCAAAGTATCCTGGAGGAATGCCATCAAATATGGAGAAGTATGTAGGCCGACTAAAGTTTGCCCATACAGGACAGTTGAGGAGAAACTGGTTGTGATCCTCTGTGTGTGAGAGCTGCTCCAGCTCAGCGTCTTTCCTCTTCAGCTCACTGATCTCCTGCTCCAGCTTCTCCTGAACATCTTTGACTCGACTCACTTCAGTTTCCTGCTGGGATCTGATCTGCTGCTTCACCTCAGAGCTTCTTTCCTGGAGGAGACGGATCAGCTCAGTGAAGATCTTCTCACTGTCCTCCACTGCTTTATCAGCAGAGACATTGATGGCCTCCACCTCCTGTTGAAGCAGCTTCACGTCCGCCTGCCGGGTGAGGATTCCCATCTGGAAGTCCCTTCGACATTCCTCCAGCTCCTTCTGCTTCTTGGTCCTTTCTGTCGCAGCAGAACCCGTCTTGCAGCCTTCATGTTCATCAACCAAGCAGAGGATACAGATACACTTCCGATGAAGGGAACAGTAAAGTTTCAGCATCTCGCCGTGATGAGAGCAGATGTTCTCCTCCAGGTTCTTGCACGGCTCCACTAGCTTGTGTTTTTTAAAGGCAGGAGATTCGTAATGAAGTTTAACGTGATCCTGACAGTAAGAAACCAAACAAACCAGACAGGACTTGACAGCTTTCATCTTCCTCCCAGTGCAAACATCACAGGCCACATCTTCAGGTCCAGCATAGCAGTGATCAGCAGGAGCAGCTTGGAGTCCGTTGTCCTTCAGATCCCCCACCAGCTCCGCTAACACAATGTTTTTGGTCGGCACAGGCTTCGGTTTGAACGTCTCCCCACACTGAGGGCAGCTGTGGATCCCTTTCTGGTCCTGTTCATCCCAATGGTCATTTATACAGCTCATGCAGTAGCTGTGTCCACAGGGAATAGTCGCCGGATCCTTCAGTAGACCTGCACAGATCGTACACGAGAAGGCCTCTGGGTCCAGCTTGACTTTCTTCTGAGCCATCTGATTGACAACTGGAGCACAATGTTGATGTAGAGAAGGAAGGAAGATGATCTAAGAGTGAGCAAGAACATAAGATTAATTCTTATCAACCGATACTACAGAACCCAGGGTATTGTGAGCCTGGCGGGTCGCCAGTCTTTACTTGCCACCCAACCAGGCTTAGTGTTGTCTGTTTAATTTAAACTGGGTTTTTTATACATCCCTAGCAGTTGCAGTAAAGACGAGTTAAACTTGGTTTATAGTCGACTCGTTGAACTGGGTGCAAATGGGTGTGGAAAAACTGCACCGTCCCTCTTCCTGCCGTTTTCACCAACACTCTGTTTCCAAATTAGGGAGCCTGATCCTGGACCTCACAACGTTTGTAGCTTAACTCATTTTTATGGGCCGCTGGTGGGCAGTAGCACCGCTACACCAGGCTTAGCAGGTTTCTGCTAAACTCTGAGAACCGTTATAAACTAATGCCGATGGGTAAACATGTGGAGCAGTTTAACAGTTATCATGGCGTTTAAATCTGCCTCAGTAAAAATAACTGAAAATCAATGGTGGGCACACCAACCTATATACATTTAAAATACGTAAATAAATAGTGAAGCAGCTATGAGGTAACAAAACTGGATGCCAACTATTTCTTATGAAGCTGAAATTGGCTTCTAATTGTTTTCCTTACCTTCAGCCTCTTTAATCTACTCTGGATGAAAAATTCAACACCTAAACTCTTTAAACCTGAATTATATTACTCTACACCACTGGCTCTTAACCTGGGTTCGGTCGAACCCCAGGGGTTCGGTGAGTCGGTCTTAGGGGTTCGGCGGAGCCTCTGAGGTAAAGACTCACTTGTGTAAAGTCGTGATGACGCCCCGCTTTGCCATCACTTGCTGCAGAGGATCATGTTACATTGCTTAGCCAATCAGAGGATCTCGCTACATTGTTTAGCCAATCAGAGGATCATGTTACGTTGCTTAGCCAATCAGAGGATCACGTTACGTTGCTTAGCCAATCAGAGGATCACGTTACGTTGCTTAGCCAATCAGAAGATCACGTTACATTGCTTAGCCAATCAGAGGATCATGTTACGTTGCTTAGCTAATCAGAGGATCATGTTACGTTGCTTAGCCAATCAGAGGATCACGTTACATTGCTTAGCCAATCAGAGGATCATGTTACGTTGCTTAGCCAATCAGAGGATCATGTTACGTTGCTTAGCCAATCAGAGCTGCGGAGGAGCTCTGATTGGAGGAGCTCCACTTTCAGCAGGGATTTGAACTTGTGTCTTTAATTACTTCAGCAAAGTTCACAGTTTTGACCTAATTTTAGTCTAAATCTGCTCCTTAGTCGCATCTTTTCGGGGTTAGTACTGCCTCTAGTGGCGTGGGGTGGTAACACAACCAATATAAAATATTATATAATATATAACAATAAAATATAATAAATCAGAATACCACAAAGTATTTTGTGTGTCGGGCGTTTGGGGGAACAAGAAGGGTTCCTCAAAAAAGGTTAAGAATCACTGCTCTACACACTAAGAGCAGGGTAAATGAAACCAAGTTGGTCATTTGTGAAACCTTTATTTGATTGGTTAAAGTTCAATAAGAGGTTATATTAATGCTGAGAAAAAAGTTTGAAAGAATAACAATGTGGTCCAGATGCAAAGAAAAAGTCAATAAGTAAAGACTTTGCAAATCACAAGATTGGTTTTAGATCTATTCCTGTATCAGTGTAGAGCAATCTGGTCTAGATTGTAGTTTTTTATTATTAATAATTTGTTTTGTTTTTACAATAACAAAACGCAAGCAAAACACAAGCAGTGACGTTAAAAAATAGATATCATATAAAGAAGATATAGTGACGCCACACATTAAACTGCTTAGGGCCCCAAACAATGGCCGTGACGTCACAAACATGAAGCATCCTGGGAGCAAAGTAACAAATAATGGCATCTGGAAGACGTGCGGTTTGCTTGGTGAGGAAACACGGAAACAGAGATTTATCTCTGTTATTAATGAACGCAGGGCTCCGGTTCACCTGGAGAGAAACCAGGCCGAGTTACTGGATAAGGCGCCTGATTTAAAACCGTTTACGTCCGACGTTCGTCTTTCTTTCCTGACTAAACACAAGTAAAACACAACAACTTGGCGCAAAAACAGCGGAAAGAAATGCGTCATAAATACTTTTCTTACCAGCAAACACGCAACAGTAGCACCGTTTATAACTATCCGAAGAAAAACTTCTACTTCTTCTTCTGGCATTTTTATGGCGGATGGTTCACCGACGGTACCGCCACCTACTGGACTGGAGGAGAAAGAGGATTTAGTTTGTAAACATCTTTACTGAGATTCAGTCACACACTACAACAAAATATGGCAAAAATGTAAAATCTATAAAAAATACAAAAGAAAATAAACAGAAATCTCTACAAGAGGAATTCTTAAATTAAATGATTGTGATTCTGTGTTAACTGACGAAAGAATAGCAAAGGAAATGGGAAGAAGACATACAAAGGAAGAAACACCAAGGTACAGATTTGGATATACAGGCCTTAATACGCTGTGAGATGGATGAAACCATAGAAAATGTTATATTAGAATGTCATAAGTATGAAGGAAAGAGAAAATGTATCCAGAGAGTTTGGAAATTAGGGAAACTAAAGTAGATACACTGAAAAAATGCTTAATAGAATTGGATTATATTTAGGATTTGCTTTGTCTCTGTTTGATTTTTGTGTTAAATATATATATTTAAAAAAACAGTTCAGTTTTTCAAAATACTTTATTGACCTCATGTAATATTCCAATCTTAAACATTGTGTTCTGACGACATTTTTACACATTCATACAGACTTATATATTAATTAGATGATAGCTATCTTAAGACTTTTATTTCTCTTAATTTTGACGATTTTATTCTGACGATTAAGGAAAAAACTAAATTTAAGAATAGAATATATCACATCCTATGGAAGCCCATTTCCACCATGAAAAAAAGCTAAACAGGAAGTCATCATTTCGACATTCAAAGTCATAATTTCGACTTTACATCTCATAATTATGACTTTGAAAGTCGAAATTATGACTTTAAATCTCATAATTGTGATTTTGAAAGTCGAAATTTTGACTTTAAATCTCACAATTATGACTTTGAAAGTCATAATTATTTAAATCTCATAACTATGACATTCAAAGTCATAATTTCGACTTTCAAAGTTATAATTTTGACTTTGAAAGTCATAATTATTTAAATCTCATAAATATTAGATTTAAAGTCAAAATTTCAACTTTCAAAATCATAATAATGAGATTTAAAGTTATAATTTCGACTTTCAAAGTCATAATTATAGATTTAAAGTCATAATTATGACTTTCAAAGTCATAATTTCAAAGTCATAATTATGAAATTTAAATCTTAATTTAAATCATTTAAATTTAAATTTACTTTTAAAAACAGAAACGTGAGATTTTATTGCGTAATCATGAATAACACTCTGTACTGGTAGGTGGCGGTAATGCGCCTTAAATTGTTACCCAAAAAAAGACAAGAAGAAGAAGAACCAAAGACAACAAAGATGGCGGCCGCACGTTCTAGTTTTGTTTGGACGGATGAAGAGGTGGAACTTTTACTCCGTGTCACTTTAGAGTATAAATCGTCAAAGCACCGGGAGGACATTGACTGGGAGTCCAGCCAGACGAAGTACGCGGACATCCACGAAGCCTTTGTGCGGAGATACCCGGCCGGCCAGCGGCTCGAGTTCCCCCACAGCACCGAGGCCACGTCCAGGGTCCAGCTGACCTCCAAGCTCAAGGCGATCCGCGGGAAGTTCCGGCAGGCCGTGGACTCCGGCCGGCGCCACGGCCACGGCCGCGTGGTGCTGCGCTACTTCGAGCTTTGCAAGCAGATCTGGGATGGATCTGCGGACACCGACGGCCTGGAATCCGGGCTGGAGACCGGAGACGTGCAGGGCAGTTTGGGGAGACGAATGGCCGCCATGACTCCACGTGTGTCCCCCGTGTTGGAGTCCGTGGGGGATGGAGGCTGTCTGAGCAATCAGAACATTGGTTCCGACGTGAATACGAGGCGAAACACCCGCCAAGTAGGTGCTCACGTTTTCTGTAAAATCATTTCAAATGGCAGCAGAGCAATTTCTATGAGGGGTGTCCAAAGTGCGGCCGGCGGGCCATTTGTGGCGCTCAGACTGATTTGGTTGTTCCCCAAACTGCAGCTCAAGAGTTTAATTTGTTCATTAAACTTTTTTATTTGTAATCAAGTGGAAATTCTTACTGATATAATACAAAATATGCCTTTGCAACAAGCAAATGCATATTTTACCTTTTGCTTGTTGCAATGTTTGGACTGATTTTGTTGTTCCCCCGACTGCAGCTCAAGAGTTTAGTTTGTTCATTAAACTTTTTTGTTTTTAATCAAGTGGAAATTCTTACTGACAGGATAGAAAATCTGCCTTTTGCAACAAGCAAAGGCATATTTTACCTTTTGCTTGTTGCAAAGTGTTGGACATTGTAGTAATTAACATTAATAGAAAATGTTAACTGCAACACAAAATGTTTGTATTTTTACTGTTTTATTTTTACTGACTTTGCTGCCCACAAATCCGCTTTTATTTAGTTTATTAAATATTTATTTATAAATCAATAAGTTCGACTGATTGTGAAAGAATTTGAAAAGAATGTGAAAAATCCTTTTTTAAGTTTTGGCTCTACATTGAATAACATTGCTACAAATAAATAAATAAATCAGTCTAATTTGAGCGACAGATGTGTCGGGTGATGTTTTGTTTCTCATTTATAGGCGAAGTTCGCTGGCCACCGGAGAGACCGGCTGAAAAGGAAGGGCCACTCTGATCCGGCCGTCCAGGAAGACCTTCAGATTAAAAGACGCATGTTGGAGTTGCTTGAGGAATCTGAGAAGCACAACAAAGCTAAACTGGACAACCTTTCAGTGCAGATGGACAAGATGATAGACTCCATTGATGAAGGCATGTCTTTACTAAGAACACTCATGTGTCAGTCACAGAACAACAGTCAACGTCCAGATGGAAGCAGCAGCATAGATACAGATGTTCACATCCCTTCATCTGGACTCAAGATTGAGATCCAAGCTGCTGATCACTGCTATGCTGGACATGAAGAGGTGGGCTGTGACGTCTGCACTGGGAGGAAACTGAAAGCTTTCAAGTTCTGTTTAGTTTGTTTGATGAATTACTGTGTGAAACATCTTCAGCCTCACTGTGATGCTGCTACTTTAAAGGTTCACAAGCTGGTGAATCCATCAAAGAAGCGACAGCAAATCCATCAGAGAATCCAGGACCAAGAGAAAGATGTGAAGCTGCTTCATCGGGAGGTGGAGGCCATCAATGTCTCTGCTGATAAAGCAGTGGAGGACAGTGAGAAGATCTTCACTCAGCTGATCCGTCTCCTCCAGAAAAGAAGCTCTGAGGTGAAGCAGCAGATCAGATCCCAGCAGGAAACTGAAGTGAGTCGAGTCAAAGATGTTCAGGAGAAGCTGGAGCAGGAGATCAGTGAGCTGAAGAGGAAAGACGCTGAGCTGGAGCAGCTCTCACACACAGAGGATCACAACCAGTTTCTCCTCAACTACCCCTCACTGCCAGCACTCAGGGAGTCGACACACTCATCCAGCATCAACATCCGTCCTCTGAGACACTTTGAGGACGTGACAGCAGCTGTGACAGAGCTCAGAGACAAACTACAGGACGTCCTGAGAGACACTGAAGAACCAAAGAGAAGAGCAGAGCTCTTAAAATATTCACAGGAAATCACTCTGGCCCCAAACATAGAAAACAGAGATCTGTTATTTTCTGAGGGGAACAGAAAGACGGTAATAAAAGAAGAGGAGTTTGAACTGACTGGTTATAATGGAGTCTGACTGGATGTTGTTTCTGGTAGGCGACATGATCTCGGTTTCCTACCAGAACATCATCAATGAATGTTCATTTGGATTCAGTTGCAGGTCGTTATGTTGCCACACAGTTGAGTTTCATCACAACACGTTAAAACTCCAGTACCAGGCCCAGTTTCCTCCAGAGTCGGAGTGTATCTGGACCACAGAGCAGGTATTCCGTGTTTCTACAGCGTCTCTAGAACCATGACTCTCCTCCACAGAGTCAGCCAGAGTTTGGTTTGTTTCGTTGGATTTTCTGTTGAGTTAATTAATCTGAACATTCAGCAGTGATCTGAGGTCCAGTTGGTTCAACTTTGTATTTCATTTTTTATTTAGTCTTCATCATTGCTACTGAGTTACGTATGTTATGGATCAGTATCATGAAAACTTTAGCAGTTTAGAAGAGATATTGATTAAAATCGTACTTTTCAAACGGTTGCAGTCGTTTATGCTGAGCAGACAGAGAATCTCCTGTTTGTTGGATTTGATTTACTGAAGGATTTGTGGATGTAGCTACTGTATTAAAACACTGGAATGGAGAATAAAGAATAAACCATCTAAGCAATTTTTAAGAAAATAAAACAGTTTGTTCAGCAGAGGAAGGGAAACGAAAGTATCAGGTTTTGGATTTTGATTGGGAAAATGACTGTAGGGAATTTAAAATCAAATTCACAAAATATGAAATTATCACAGTAATAAATAGCTCAAATAGTGGTTAAAGTCATATTTCTAGTATGAATTTCCTAGTGACATTAGGAAAAACCCCTGACAACAAACAAATATACGTATTAATAAATAACTGGAGAACAAAGTCTGAACTGACATGCTTACAAAACAGGAAGTGAAGTGAGAAATGCAGCAGCAATCTGAAGTCTCTGGAGATCCTCTGTCCCTCCCAACAACTGCTGTGAAGTTCCTCCCTTCTGTTCAGCACAAAGTTCAGCTCTGCTGCTGCATTTCCTGGTTCCTAATGGAGTCTGACTGGATGTTGTTTCTGGTAGGCGACATGATCTCCGTTTCCTACCAGAACATCATCAATGAATGTTCATTTGGATTCAGTTGCAGGTCGTTATGTTGCCACACAGTTGAGTTTCATCACAACACATTGAAACTCCAGTACCAGGTCCAGTTTCCTCCAGAGTCGGAGTTTACCTGGACCACAGAGCAGGTATTCTGTCTTTCTACAGCGTCTCTGAAACCATGACTCTCCTCCACAGAGTCAGCCAGAGTTTGGTTTGTTTCATGTGATTTTCTGTTGAGTTAATAAATCTAGACATTCAGCAGTGATCTGAGGTCCAGTTGGTTCAAGTGTGTATTTCATTTTTTATGTATTTACTCTTCATCATTGCTGCCGAGTTATGTTATGGATCAGTATCATAAAAACTTTGGCAGTTTTTTTTTTTTTTTGAGATGTTAAAATCGATTGTACTTTTCAAACGGTTGCAGTCGTTTATGCTGAGCAGTGAGCAGACAGAGAATCTCCTGTTTGTTGGATTTAATTTACTGAAGGATTTGTGGACGTAGCTACTGTATTAAAACACACTGGAATTCAGAAGATCAAAGGAGAACAACGAATTAAACAATAAACTGTCTAAGCAATTTTTAGAAAAATAATACAATTATCAGGTTTTTGGCTTATGATTGGAAAAATGACAGTAGGGAACTTGATATAAAAAATCATACAATATGAAATTGTCGCAGTAATGAATAACTCAAATAGTGGTTAAAAGTCATGTTTCTAATATGAATTTACTTGTGACAGTAGGAAAACTCCCTGACAACAACCCAATATATGACAAAATCCCTCTGAATGGTAATTACATTTTGACAATGTTGAATTTTGGGGCAAAAGTAAATTATATCCTGGAAAAATTGTCATAATTCCAATATTAAATAATCCTTCAGACCCAAAAATTATGGAGCGAATTATTTCTGAAAGATTATTTTATCTATTTTTTTGGTCACTTTTTGTCACCAAATCAAAGTGGATTTATATTGACAAAGTAAAGACAAAAATTACAGAGTTCAAAGAACCAGTAAATAAATAAAATCTACAGTTGGGAATAGTTTTGGAGTTAATATAATTTAAATAAAATCTCAATGTGATTATTTAAATATATAATTTAGAAAAAGAATACTTTAAATTTAATTTTAAAAAGTATTACCTTTCTTAGGAAGACAAAATTAAGAAATTGTGATAATACATGTATAAGATAAAATAGACCAACCCCACTAGGGACAACGTTGTACAGAAAATGGATGGACGTAAGATAAAATGGACGTACCAGCAGGTGGCGGTAACGCATACTTGACGTGTTTTGCCAACCGTTAGTGACAGACTCAAGAAGTAGAAGAAAATTTGAACAAGACGGCGGGAGACATGCGTGACAACAAGAAAACGCTGCAGGGGTTAGTAAAATCCACCGAGGGTAAGTGAAAGTTTTATTTAAAACTGTTTAAGCCAGAAACTATATTATTGTTAACATCTGGCAGCTAGAGTTATAAAACGGTGCTGTAAGAAACATCTTTAGCTCCCAACATGGCGAGTTTCCTTTCACCTCTACGGCGAGATTAACAGGCGTTTATAACCGCGATTACATAGGATAATCGTTTAGACAGATTATTTCCGTCTAAAGGCGTTTAAATTAGTTTTTACCACACAAAACAACCATAGTTAGGATTTTACTGCTGTTTCTTAAATCTATATGAGCTATTTTAGGAGGAGTACAGGTGAAGGTGTTGGGGTTGGAATGCAGCCAACTTTTTGTTAAAAAATAAATTAAAAAAACTTTAATTTTTATGTTATTGTTTTTTTAGTTTTGACTTATCTAAGATACTTTGAGTCTCTTTTTTTCCATGCTGCTAAAATAGTTAAATTCCAGAATAATTAAAAATATTAACCAAAGGATTTGCTGTTGTAGTAACCTTGAAAATTGTGAATTTGAACATGTTGAAATATTCACAACAGTTTCCAAAATCTGGTAGGATTTCACAAATTGACTTGTGATGAAAAGAGCAGCATATTTTTTTTCCAATTATTGAAACTTCTGCCAGTTTTGATAATTGATATAAATTTTTCTAGTTAGGGCCTGCCATGCAATGCATAAGGAGAGCAGTGACTGACCTGCGAAGCAGGTCAGTCACTGCTCAGTCACTGCACAGTCAAATCGAGCGGCACGAGCCGCTCGATTTGATACCACTTTTGTGGGTGGGCACGCAGCGGTACGAGCCGCATTAACGGTAATGGAAGAAGATGTTATAATAATAATAAACAGACATTCTATTAGGTGTAGAATAAGAAGTGCCTGCCATGCAAATGCATGGAGGCAGTGACTGACCTGCTTCGCAGGTCAGTCACTGCTCTCCTTATGCATTGCTATGGCAGGCCCTAATAATAACTAGAAAATTCCGCAGAAATTTTGAAGGGCCTGCCAAAGTGTGCCCGTCGGATTGGATGCAGCAATATGATGCTAAAAAAATTTGCATTAATGCTAAAGAAAAATGCAATGTAGTCAATAACCTGCAGGGAGTCAGAAGCATGTTCACTAAGCTGCACTCGTACCATTTAGTATGTTGCATGAGCCAAAATTAGCCAAAATGCTAATAATAGCATGATTGCTATTAGTAGCATGTGGAGCATCACTATCATGTTGTCTGTCATTACTTACTACATTCAGTATATGAAACATTGGTAATAAATAAGAAAAGCATTCTGATGCTCAGCATTAGCATCAACGCTAACCTGAGCTAAATTGTAGTCTAAAAATGCTAATGCTCTGGCTTCCACAAGCCAGTTGTAAAATGTGATTTAGACTGTTAATACTATAGCCGTACCTATGGCAGTGAATAGATTAACACTGTAGAAATGGCTTATTGCAAATCAGTATTACATAAACTGATGGGTTTTAAATGGTAAATAGACTGAACTTATAGCAATTTATTTGACTATTTCTGACAAATCAAATGGCTTCAGGCTAGTCTCACATTGATATGCAGCTTAGTACGCTATTTGACATTGGATGCCTTGCCCAGGGGCAGAGTAACATGTGCTGGAGAAAGCAGGAGTCTAACCTGTAACCTTCCAATTGAAAGCCACAGTTGCCCGTGTTGCTAATGACTGAAGCTTTTGCCAGATCCATCACCACATTTCTGTGGCTGATCTGATTCACAGCAACAATCAACAGCTGAACTCATTGTTCAATGAAATTCAGTACCAGACTGACATCTATATAAACTTTGGACATGTCCTCCTAACTCACGGTCTGAAATAAAAAAAATAAATAAAGAGGTCATTGTTTTTTTCTTGAAAATTTTCAAGCGTCATACTAAGTATTTTAATTCACATTCAAAAATTCAGAGAAATAATAATTTTATGCAAGCAAAATATGAATAATCACAGGAAATATGTATTCTTCCCACAATGCATTGTGACCTCTGAGCCCGTTTGTGAGAGTACAGCGCTGCTTTCCCGGCTGTCTGATCCTCCATGTCTTTTTTTACTGCAGTGAGCCTCGATGTAGCCAATCTGCGTCAAGTATTAGCTTCATTGTGTTGATATATTTTGACGAGCTCCGCCGCTGTGAGTCCAGCTGCACATGCAGGTTATTGGCAACAAGAGACAACGATCGCAGCGCACCGCTAATTGACACTGTTAATGATTAACGAGCTTCAGACCGAGACTGAAGCTGCGCACATGTTCTCACTCACGGTACAAAATATTAAAAAAATAAATCTAAATCTTTCAGCCTTCATACTAAGGATGTCATTTCACACTGAAAGATTCAGAGAAATAATAAGTTTATCTACACAAAATATCAATAGTCAGAGGAAATACTCTCTGCTGTTTCTCAGAGTAATGGCTGCCGCTGGCTGGAACCCGTTACTATGGTAATTAATGCCCCGCAGCTGTGAGGAGACAAAGAGCGGGAAAATCCTCTTCTCCCTCGTTTCTATACTTGGGAGACACCCAGCGCCAGTCTGAAGGACCCTGACAAAAATCCATAAGCCCTAGAAAATTTTTGAAAACATTTTACGGGAGCAGGGATGTGTATCTATGTTCTGACCAAGTTTTAGACCAATAGGGCAATATTTATGCCTGTGAGAGCGAGTTAAACACAGTTTTTCAGTAAGCCATCAGGAGTCCTGTGTGTGTGTTTCAGACAGAAAGGTTACTGATGCTGCGAGTTCCTCAATCTCCAATTTTTTCGTTTTTATTAATTTTTGTCGTCATTTTAAGTCAGAATCCCAACAAAAGTAATAGCTCCCTTCTCGGCACCGAGCCGCTCGATTTGATACCACTTTTGTGGGTGGGCACGCAGCGGTACGAGCCGCATTAGAAACGAGGGAGAAGAGGATTTTCCCGCTCTTTGTCTCCTCACAGCTGCGGGGCATTAATTACCATAGTAACGGGTTCCAGCCAGCGGCAGCCATTACTCTGAGAAACAGCAGAGAGTATTTCCTGTGACTATTGATATTTTGTTTAGATAAAATTATTATTTCTCTGAATTTTTCAGTGTGAAATGACATCCTTAGTATGAAGGCTGAAAGATTTAGACAAATAAACTATTATGGACTGTCTTTATTTTTTTAATATTTTGTACCGTGAGTGAGAACATGTGCGCAGCTTCAGTCTCGGTCTGAAGCTCGTTAATCATTAACAGTGTCAATTAGCGGTGCGCTGCGATCGTTGTCTCTTGTTGCCAATAACCTGCATGTGCAGCTGGACTCACAGCGGCGGAGCTCGTCAAAATATATCAACACAATGAAGCTAATACTTGACGCAGATTGGCTACATCGAGGCTCACTGCAGTAAAAAAAGACACGGAGGATCAGACAGCCGGTAAAGCAGCGCGCAGCTACAAACACTCACCCGGATTAGCATGACGGTCAGAAAGCTAATCAAATAACCTGTAAAATTATTTAAATCTTAGATCTGTGATGTAAGACGCTGGTTCTGCTCTTGAACCGCTGCTAGCTACAGGCAGTAACATTTAATATTTGGCACGGAGCCGCTTCTGCTCCACCTGTTAGTGACTCTGACCGAACCTCTTTAAAGCTGCAGCATCTAACTAAAAAAATACATTTTACATGCGTACTAAAACTTTCGCTGTCCTAACATGAGACAGATAATCTCTAAAAAATAATCGATCTCCTCCCTGTTCTGCCGGAAACAGTCAATCAGAACTAGCAGTAACCAGCTAGCCGCTATGCTAACAGGAAGTTTTCATTCAGTAACTCTGAAATGTTGATTGATCCTGTTTTTGCCTTTGAATGTTATGTTTTATACTTGAATTTTTTGTCAATGTTGAGAGGTGCAAGTAGGAGCTTAATCAACATTTTTCTGACTCTCCACAGGTTTTTGACTACTATTTAGCTCAGGTTAGCGTTGATGCTAATGTTGAGCATCAGAACACTTTTCTTACTTATTAGCAACATTTCATATAATGAATGGAGTAAGTAATGACAGACAACACGCTACTGATTCCAAACATGGAACTGATAGCAGTCATGCTAACATTAGCATTTTGGCTAATTTCACCTTATGTGTTAATTTTAACAAAATTAATGGTGCAAGTACAGCTTCATCAACATGTTTTTGACTCTCCACAGGTTTTTGACTGCAATTTAGCTCAGGTTAGCATTGATGCTAATGTTAAGCATCAGAACGATTTTCTTGCTTAATACCAATGTTTCATATACTGAATGGAATAAGTAATGAACGTTTTATTAAAAATCCGACGGGCACACTTTGGCAGGCCCTTTAAAATTTCTGCGGAATTTTCTAGTTAGGGCCTGCCATGCAATGCATAAGGAGAGCAGTGACTGACCTGCGAAGCAGGTCAGTCACTGCCTCCATGCATTTGCATGGCAGGCACTTACTGTTCTTCTGTCAATAGAATGTCTCTTTATTAGGGCCTGCCATGCAATGCATAAGGAGAGCAGTGACTGACCTGCGAAGCAGGTCAGTCACTGCCTCCATGCATTTGCATGGCAGGCACTTACTGTTCTTCTGTCAATAGAATGTCTCTTTATTATTAGGGCCTGCCATAGCAATGCATAAGGAGAGCAGTGACTGACCTGCGAAGCAGGTCAGTCACTGCCTCCATGCATTTGCATGGCAGGCACTTCTTATTCTACACCTAATAGAATGTCTGTTTATTATTATTATAACATCTTCTTCCATTACCGTTAATGCGGCTCGTACCGCTGCGTGCCCACCCACAAAAGTGGTATCAAATCGAGCGGCTCGTGCCCGGGAAGGGAGCTATTACTTTTATTGGGATTCTGACTTAAAATGACGACAAAAATTAATAAAAACGAAAAAATTGGAGATTGAGGAACTCGCAGCATCAGTAACCTTTCTGTCTGAAACACACACACAGGACTCCTGATGGCTTACTGAAAAACTGTGTTTAACTCGCCCTCACAGGCATAAATATTGCCCTATTGGTCTAAAACTTGGTCATAACATAGATACACATCCCTGCTCCCGTAAAATGTTTTCAAAAATTTCCTAGGGCTTATTGATTTTTGTCAGGGTCCTTCAGACTGGCGCTGGGTGTCTCCCAAGTATAGAAACGAGGGAGAAGAGGATTTTCCCGCTCTTTGTCTCCTCACAGCTGCGGGGCATTAATTACCATAGTAACGGGTTCCAGCCAGCGGCAGCCATTACTCTGAGAGACAGCAGAGAGTATTTCCTGTGACTATTGATATTTTGTTTAGATAAAATTATTATTTCTCTGAATTTTTCAGTGTGAAATGACATCCTTAGTATGAAGGCTGAAAGATTTAGACAAATAAACTATTATGGACTGTCTTTTTTTTTTAATATTTTGTACCGTGAGTGAGAACATGTGCGCAGCTTCAGTCTCGGTCTGAAGCTCGTTAATCATTAACAGTGTCAATTAGCGGTGCGCTGCGATCGTTGTCTCTTGTTGCCAATAACCTGCATGTGCAGCTGGACTCACAGCGGCGGAGCTCGTCAAAATATATCAACACAATGAAGCTAATACTTGACGCAGATTGGCTACATCGAGGCTCACTGCAGTAAAAAAAGACATGGAGGATCAGACAGCCGGTAAAGCAGCGCGCAGCTACAAACACTCACCCGGATTAGCATGACGGTCAGAAAGCTAATCAAATAACCTGTAAAATTATTTAAATCTTAGATCTGTGATGTAAGACGCTGGTTCTGCTCTTGAACCGCTGCTAGCTACAGGCAGTAACATTTAATATTTGGCACGGAGCCGCTTCTGCTCCACCTGTTAGTGACTCTGACCGAACCTCTTTAAAGCTGCAGCATCTAACTAAAAAAATACATTTTACATGCGTACTAAAACTTTCGCTGTCCTAACATGAGACAGATAATCTCTAAAAAATAATCGATCTCCTCCCTGTTCTGCCGGAAACAGTCAATCAGAACTAGCAGTAACCAGCTAGCCGCTATGCTAACAGGAAGTTTTCATTCAGTAACTCTGAAATGTTGATTGATCCTGTTTTTGCCTTTGAATGTTATGTTTTATACTTGAATTTTTTGTCAATGTTGAGAGGTGCAAGTAGGAGCTTAATCAACATTTTTCTGACTCTCCACAGGTTTTTGACTACTATTTAGCTCAGGTTAGCGTTGATGCTAATGTTGAGCATCAGAACACTTTTCTTACTTATTAGCAACATTTCATATAATGAATGGAGTAAGTAATGACAGACAACACGCTACTGATTCCAAACATGGAACTGATAGCAGTCATGCTAACATTAGCATTTTGGCTAATTTCACCTTATGTGTTAATTTTAACAAAATTAATGGTGCAAGTACAGCTTCATCAACATGTTTTTGACTCTCCACAGGTTTTTGACTACAATTTAGCTCAGGTTAGCATTGATGCTAATGTTAAGCATCAGAACGATTTTCTTGCTTAATACCAATGTTTCATATACTGAATGGAATAAGTAATGAACGTTTTATTAAAAATCCGACGGGCACACTTTGGCAGGCCCTTCAAAATTTCTGCAGGAATTTTCTAGTTAGGGCCTGCCATTGCAATGCATAAGGAGAGCAGTGACTGACCTGCGAAGCAGGTCAGTCACTGCCTCCATGCATTTGCATGGCAGGCACTTCTTATTCTACACCTAATAGAATGTCTGTTTATTATTATTATAACATCTTCTTCCATTACCGTTAATGCGGCTCGTACCGCTGCGTGCCCACCCACAAAAGTGGTATCAAATCGAGCGGCTCGTGCCCGGGAAGGGAGCTATTACTTTTATTGGGATTCTGACTTAAAATGACGACAAAAATTAATAAAAACGAAAAAATTGGAGATTGAGGAACTCGCAGCATCAGTAACCTTTCTGTCTGAAACACACACACAGGACTCCTGATGGCTTACTGAAAAACTGTGTTTAACTCGCCCTCACAGGCATAAATATTGCCCTATTGGTCTAAAACTTGGTCAGAACATAGATACACATCCCTGCTCCCGTAAAATGTTTTCAAAAATTTTCTAGGGCTTATGGATTTTTGTCAGGGTCCTTCAGACTGGCGCTGGGTGTCTCCCAAATATAGAAACGAGGGAGAAGAGGATTTTCCCGCTCTTTGTCTCCTCACAGCTGCGGGGCATTACTTACCATAGTAACGGGTTCCAGCCAGCGGCAGCCATTACTCTGAGAAACAGCAGAGAGTATTTCCTGTGACTATTGATATTTTGTTTAGATAAAATTACTATTTCTCTGAATTTTTCAGTGTGAAATGACATCCTTAGTATGAAGGCTGAAAGATTTAGACAAATAAACAATTATGGACTGTCTTTATTTTTTTAATATTTTGTACCGTGAGTGAGAACATGTGCGCAGCTTCAGTCTCGGTCTGAAGCTCGTTAATTATTAACAGTGTCAATTAGCGGTACGCTGCGATCGTTGTCTCTTGTTGCCAATAACCTGCATGTGCAGCTGGACTCACAGCGGCGGAGCTCGTCAAAATATATCAACACAATGAAGCTAATACTTGACGCAGATTGGCTACATCGAGGCTCACTGCAGTAAAAAAAGACATGGAGGATCAGACAGCCGGTAAAGCAGCGCGCAGCTACAAACACTCACCCGAATTAGCATGACGGTCAGAAAGCTAATCAAATAACCTGTAAAATTAATTACTCCGCTCAGCCGGAAACAGTCAATCAGAACTAGCAGTAACCAGCTAGCCGCTATGCTAACCAGTAGTTTTCATTCAGTAACTCTGGAATGTTGATTGATCCTGTTTTTGCCTTTGAATGTTATGTTTTATACTTGAATTTTTTGTCATTGTTGAGAGGTGCAAGTAGGAGCTTAATCAACATTTTTCTGACTCTCCACAGGTTTTTGACTACTATTTAGCTCAGGTTAGCGTTGATGCTAATGTTGAGCATCAGAACACTTTTCTTACTTATTATCAATGTTTCATATACTGAATGTAGTAAGTAATGACAGACAACATGACAGTGATGCTCCACATGCTACTAATAGCAATCATGCTATTATTAGCATTTTGGCTAATTTTAGCTTATGCAACATACTAAATGGTACGAGTGCAGCTTAGTGAACATGCTTCTGACTCCCTGCAGGTTATTGACTACATTGCATTTTTATTTAGCATTAATGCAAATTTTTTTAGCATCATATTGCTGCGTCCAATCCGACGGGCACACTTTGGCAGGCCCTTCAAAATTTCTGCAGGAATTTTCTAGTTATTATTTATTATTCTTCCGTCACCGTTAATGCGGCTCGTACCGCTGCGTGCCCACCCACAAAAGTGGTATCAAATCGTGCGGCTCGGTGCCGAGAAGGGAGCTATTACTTTTGTTGGGATTCTGACTTAAAATGACGACAAAAATTAATAAAAACGAAAAAATTGGAGATTGAGGAACTCGCAGCATCAGTAACCTTTCTGTCTGAAACACACACACAGGACTCCTGATGGCTTACTGAAAAACTGTGTTTAACTCGCCCTCACAGGCATAAATATTGCCCTATTGGTCTAAAACTTGGTCAGAACATAGATACACATCCCTGCTCCCGTAAAATGTTTTCAAAAATTTCCTAGGGCTTATGGATTTTTGTCAGGGTCCTTCAGACTGGCGCTGGGTGTCTCCCAAGTATAGAAACGAGGGAGAAGAGGATTTTCCCGCTCTTTGTCTCCTCACAGCTGCGGGGGATTAATTACCATAGTAACGGGTTCCAGCCAGCGGCAGCCATTACTCTGAGAGACAGCAGAGAGTATTTCCTGTGACTATTGATATTTTCTTTAGATAAAATTATTATTTCTCTGAATTTTTCAGTGTGAAATGACATCCTTAGTATGAAGGCTGAAAGATTTAGACAAATAAACTATTATAGACTGTCTTTATTTTTTTAATATTTTGTACCGTGAGTGAGAACATGTGCGCAGCTTCAGTCTCGGTCTGAAGCTCGTTAATCATTAACAGTGTCAATTAGCGGTGCGCTGCGATCGTTGTCTCTTGTTGCCAATAACCTGCATGTGCAGCTGGACTCACAGCGGCGGAGCTCGTCAAAATATATCAACACAATGAAGCTAATACTTGACGCAGATTGGCTACATCGAGGCTCACTGCAGTAAAAAAAGACATGGAGGATCAGACAGCCGGGAAAGCAGCGCTGTACTCTCACAAACGGGCTCAGAGGTCACAATGCATTGTGGGAAGAATACATATTTCCTGTGATTATTCATATTTTGCTTGCATAAAATTATTATTTCTCTGAATTTTTGAATGTGAATTAAAATACTTAGTATGACGCTTGAAAATTTTCAAGAAAAAAACAATGACCTCTTTATTTATTTTTTTTATTTCAGACCGTGAGTCAGGAGGACATGTCCAAAGTTTATATAGATGTCAGTCTGGTACTGAATTTCATTGAACAATGAGTTCAGCTGTTGATTGTTGCTGTGAATCAGATCAGCCACAGAAATGTGGTGATGGATCTGGCAAAAGCTTCAGTCATTAGCAACACGGGCAACTGTGGCTTTCAATTGGAAGGTTACAGGTTAGACTCCTGCTTTCTCCAGCACATGTTACTGTGCCCCTGGGCAAGGCACCCAATCTCAAATAGCCTACTAAGCTGCATATCAGTGTGTGAATGTGGGACTAGCCTGAAGCAATTTGATTTGTCAGAAATAGTCAAATAAATTGCTATAAGTTCAGTCTATTTACCATTTAAAACCCATCAGTTTATGTAATACTGATTTGCAATAAGCCATTTCTACAGTGTTAATCTATGCACTGCCATAGGTACGGCTATAGTATTAACAGTCTAAATCACATTTTACAACTGGCTTGTGGAAGCCAGAGCATTAGCATTTTTAGACTACAATTTAGCTCAGGTTAGCGTTGATGCTAATGCTGAGCATCAGAATGCTTTTCTTATTTATTACCAATGTTTCATATACTGAATGTAGTAAGTAATGACAGACAACATGATAGTGATGCTCCACATGCTACTAATAGCAATCATGCTATTATTAGCATTTTGGCTAATTTTGGCTCATGCAACATACTAAATGGTAGAGTGCAGCTTAGTGAACATGCTTCTGACTCCCTGCAGGTTATTGACTACATTGCATTTTTCTTTAGCATTAATGCAAATTTTTTTAGCATCATATTGCTGCATCCAATCCGACGGGCACACTTTGGCAGGCCCTTCAAAATTTCTGCGGAATTTTCTAGTTATTATTATTATTTATTATTCTTCCGTCACCGTTAATGCGGCTCGTACCGCTGCGTGCCCACCCACAAAAGTGGTATCAAATCGTGCGGCTCGGTGCCGAGAAGGGAGCTATTACTTTTGTTGGGATTCTGACTTAAAATGACGACAAAAATTAATAAAAACGAAAAAATTGGAGATTGAGGAACTCGCAGCATCAGTAACCTTTCTGTCTGAAACACACACACAGGACTCCTGATGGCTTTCTGAAAAACTGTGTTTAACTCGCCCTCACAGGCATAAATATTGCCCTATTGGTCTAAAACTTGGTCAGAACATAGATACACATCCCTGCTCCCGTAAAATGTTTTCAAAAATTTTCTAGGGCTTATGGATTTTTGTCAGGGTCCTTCAGACTGGCGCTGGGTGTCTCCCAAGTATAGAAACGAGGGAGAAGAGGATTTTCCCGCTCTTTGTCTCCTCACAGCTGCGGGGCATTAATTACCATAGTAACGGGTTCCAGCCAGCGGCAGCCATTACTCTGAGAGACAGCAGAGAGTATTTCCTGTGACTATTGATATTTTGTTTAGATAAAATTATTATTTCTCTGAATTTTTCAGTGTGAAATGACATCCTTAGTATGAAGGCTGAAAGATTTAGACAAATAAACTATTATAGACTGTCTTTATTTTTTTAATATTTTGGACCGTGAGTGAGAACATGTGCGCAGCTTCAGTCTCGGTCTGAAGCTCGTTAATCATTAACAGTGTCAATTAGCGGTGCGCTGCGATCGTTGTCTCTTGTTGCCAATAACCTGCATGTGCAGCTGGACTCACAGCGGCGGAGCTCGTCAAAATATATCAACACAATGAAGCTAATACTTGACGCAGATTGGCTACATCGAGGCTCACTGCAGTAAAAAAAGACATGGAGGATCAGACAGCCGGGAAAGCAGCGCTGTACTCTCACAAACGGGCTCAGAGGTCACAATGCATTGTGGGAAGAATACATATTTCCTGTGATTATTCATATTTTGCTTGCATAAAATTATTATTTCTCTGAATTTTTGAATGTGAATTAAAATACTTAGTATGACGCTTGAAAATTTTCAAGAAAAAAACAATGACCTCTTTATTTATTTTTTTTATTTCAGACCGTGAGTCAGGAGGACATGTCCAAAGTTTATATAGATGTCAGTCTGGTACTGAATTTCATTGAACAATGAGTTCAGCTGTTGATTGTTGCTGTGAATCAGATCAGCCACAGAAATGTGGTGATGGATCTGGCAAAAGCTTCAGTCATTAGCAACACGGGCAACTGTGGCTTTCAATTGGAAGGTTACAGGTTAGACTCCTGCTTTCTCCAGCACATGTTACTGTGCCCCTGGGCAAGGCACCCAATCTCAAATAGCCTACTAAGCTGCATATCAGTGTGTGAATGTGGGACTAGCCTGAAGCAATTTGATTTGTCAGAAATAGTCAAATAAATTGCTATAAGTTCAGTCTATTTACCATTTAAAACCCATCAGTTTATGTAATACTGATTTGCAATAAGCCATTTCTACAGTGTTAATCTATGCACTGCCATAGGTACGGCTATAGTATTAACAGTCTAAATCACATTTTACAACTGGCTTGTGGAAGCCAGAGCATTAGCATTTTTAGACTACAATTTAGCTCAGGTTAGCGTTGATGCTAATGCTGAGCATCAGAATGCTTTTCTTATTTATTACCAATGTTTCATATACTGAATGTAGTAAGTAATGACAGACAACATGATAGTGATGCTCCACATGCTACTAATAGCAATCATGCTATTATTAGCATTTTGGCTAATTTTGGCTCATGCAACATACTAAATGGTAGAGTGCAGCTTAGTGAACATGCTTCTGACTCCCTGCAGGTTATTGACTACATTGCATTTTTCTTTAGCATTAATGCAAATTTTTTTAGCATCATATTGCTGCATCCAATCCGACGGGCACACTTTGGCAGGCCCTTCAAAATTTCTGCGGAATTTTCTAGTTATTATTATTATTTATTATTCTTCCGTCACCGTTAATGCGGCTCGTACCGCTGCGTGCCCACCCACAAAAGTGGTATCAAATCGTGCGGCTCGGTGCCGAGAAGGGAGCTATTACTTTTGTTGGGATTCTGACTTAAAATGACGACAAAAATTAATAAAAACGAAAAAATTGGAGATTGAGGAACTCGCAGCATCAGTAACCTTTCTGTCTGAAACACACACACAGGACTCCTGATGGCTTTCTGAAAAACTGTGTTTAACTCGCCCTCACAGGCATAAATATTGCCCTATTGGTCTAAAACTTGGTCAGAACATAGATACACATCCCTGCTCCCGTAAAATGTTTTCAAAAATTTTCTAGGGCTTATGGATTTTTGTCAGGGTCCTTCAGACTGGCGCTGGGTGTCTCCCAAGTATAGAAACGAGGGAGAGAAGAGGATTTTCCCGCTCTTTGTCTCCTCACAGCTGCGGGGCATTAATTACCATAGTAACGGGTTCCAGCCAGCGGCAGCCATTACTCTGAGAAACAGCAGAGAGTATTTCCTGTGACTATTGATATTTTGTTTAGATAAAATTATTATTTCTCTGAATTTTTCAGTGTGAAATGACATCCTTAGTATGAAGGCTGAAAGATTTAGACAAATAAACTATTATAGACTGTCTTTATTTTTTTAATATTTTGGACCGTGAGTGAGAACATGTGCGCAGCTTCAGTCTCGGTCTGAAGCTCGTTAATCATTAACAGTGTCAATTAGCGGTGCGCTGCGATCGTTGTCTCTTGTTGCCAATAACCTGCATGTGCAGCTGGACTCACAGCGGCGGAGCTCGTCAAAATATATCAACACAATGAAGCTAATACTTGACGCAGATTGGCTACATCGAGGCTCACTGCAGTAAAAAAAGACATGGAGGATCAGACAGCCGGGAAAGCAGCGCTGTACTCTCACAAACGGGCTCAGAGGTCACAATGCATTGTGGGAAGAATACATATTTCCTGTGATTATTCATATTTTGCTTGCATAAAATTATTATTTCTCTGAATTTTTGAATGTGAATTAAAATACTTAGTATGACGCTTGAAAATTTTCAAGAAAAAAACAATGACCTCTTTATTTATTTATTTATTTTATTTCAGACCGTGAGTCAGGAGGACATGTCCAAAGTTTATATAGATGTCAGTCTGGTACTGAATTTCATTGAACAATGAGTTCAGCTGTTGATTGTTGCTGTGAATCAGATCAGCCACTGTAATGTTGTGATGGATCTGGCAAAAGCTTCAGTCATTAGCAACACGGGCAACTGTGGCTTTCAATTGGAAGGTTACAGGTTAGACTCCTGCTTTCTCCAGCACATGTTACTGTGCCCCTGGGCAAGGCACCCAATCTCAAATAGCCTACTAAGCTGCATATCAGTGTGTGAATGTGGGACTAGCCTGAAGCAATTTGATTTGTCAGAAATAGTCAAATAAATTGCTATAAGTTCAGTCTATTTACCATTTAAAACCCATCAGTTTATGTAATACTGATTTGCAATAAGCCATTTCTACAGTGTTAATCTATGCACTGCCATAGGTACGGCTATAGTATTAACAGTCTAAATCACATTTTACAACTGGCTTGTGGAAGCCAGAGCATTAGCATTTTTAGACTACAATTTAGCTCAGGTTAGCGTTGATGCTAATGCTGAGCATCAGAATGCTTTTCTTATTTATTACCAATGTTTCATATACTGAATGTAGTAAGTAATGACAGACAACATGATAGTGATGCTCCACATGCTACTAATAGCAATCATGCTATTATTAGCATTTTGGCTAATTTTGGCTTATGCAACATACTAAATGGTACGAGTGCAGCTTAGTGAACATGCTTCTGACTCCCTGCAGGTTATTGACTACATTGCATTTTTCTTTAGCATTAATGCAAATTTTTTTAGCATCATATTGCTGCATCCAATCCGACGGGCACACTTTGGCAGGCCCTTCAAAATTTCTGCGGAATTTTCTAGTTAGGGCCTGCCATTGCAATGCATAAGGAGAGCAGTGACTGACTTGCGAAGCAAGTCAGTCACTGCCTCCATGCATTTGCATGGCAGGCACTTCTTATTCTACACCTAATAGAATGTCTCTTTATTATTCCATATTTTTCTTCCGTCACCGTTAATGCGGCTCGTACCGCTGCGTGCCCACCACAAAAGTGGTATCAAATCGTGCGGCTCGTGCCCGGGAAGGGAGCTATTACTTTTATTGGTAATCGGAGTTACGACGGCGACGTAAAAAGCGAAAAACTAGTGTAATTTCCAACTGCCGACAGCTTAGAGTGTAACTGAAATCAACTGCCGTTTTTTAGAGTGAGAAACAGAGTGGAATTTTGACCCAAAGGTAATTTTGAAATCGCTCTTATGCCTTCAAAAATTGCTCTATTGGTATGAAAGTCGGTCATGACATAGATAAATTTGTCTGCTCCGGTAAAATGTTTTCGAAATTTCTCTAGGTCTTACGGTTTTCTGTCCAGGTGCTTCAGAGTAAAATTATGGGAAGGGGTAACTGACGTCGATCCCTCTATATTAGATACAATCTGCCCTGCACTTCACTCCCCCAGCTGACAGTTGGAATTTAGGATTGATCACCATGGCAACAGAAGACAGAGAAAGGCAGAGCTTCTGCTTTGGACTACAAACCGGCCATATTAACTGTAGTTCTATCTACGGCCATGACTCAGAATGTCAGAATTTACAACATGGCGGAACTGTCTGTTACTGCAGAGGAGGACTTGGCTGCTATTTAGAAATACCTGTGTTTTGAGCGTTATATAACTGATTTAACCCCATCAATATTACATATTGAATTAGTTTGTCCATTTCAAATTAAGCTTATAGAAAATTTCAAAATAAAAGCCTTGACCATTTTTCATCATGTAATTGCTCTTTTGGGCATTAGATAACTGTTTAAGACAACTGCTGTTACAATTGGGATTAGTGTTGCCATTTCAAATGAAGCTTACTGAAAATTTCAAAATAAAAGCTTCAATAATCCTCTCAGGTAAGTGATATTAGCTGTTGGGTTCAGGTGTTGCACTATTGCAGTGATTTAGATCAGCTATAGAACTAAGTATGATGGATCTGGAAAGAGCTTCAGTCATTCACAATTGATGATGAACAGTGTAAAACCCATCAGTTTGTGTAATACTGACTTGAAATAGGCCATTTTAACCGTGTAAGTCTGTGCACTGCCACAGGTAGGGTGATAGTATTGGCATTATATTTCTGATTATAGAACTGACTTGTGGAAACTAGAGCAATAACATTTTTGGACTACAATTTAAATTAGCCTAGCATTGATGCTAATATTAAGTATCAGAACACTTTTCTTACCTATTAGCAATATTTTGTATTGTGAATGGAGTAAGTAATGACAGACAACATGCTAGTGATACCAAACATGATACTGATAGCAATCATGCTAACATTAGCATTTTGGGTAATTTCACCTTATGCATAAATTTTAACAAAATTAATGGTGCAAGTACAGCTTCATCAACATGTTTCTGACTCTCCACAGGTTTTTGACTACAATTTAGCTCAGGTTAGCATTGATGCTAATGTTAAGCATCAGAACGATTATCTTACTTAATACCAATGTTTCATATACTGAATGGAATAAGTAATGACAGACAACATGCTTGTGAAGCTTTACATGCTATTGATAGCATTCATGCTAACATTAGCATTTCGGCTAATTTTAGCTTATGCAACATACTAAATGGAGCGAGAAAAGCTAAGTGAGCATGCTTTTGACTCCCTGCAAGTTATTGAGTACATTACAGCTTTCTTTAGCATTATTGCTAATTTTTACCATCAGAACGCTTTATTAATCCGACGGGCACAATTTGGCAGGCCCTTTAAAATTTCTGCAGGAATTTTCTAGTTATTTATTATTCTTCCGTCACCGTTAATGCGGCTCGTACCGCTGCGTGCCCACCCACAAAAGTGGTATCAAATCGTGCGGCTCGGCGCCGAGAAGGGAGCTATTACTTTTATTGGGGATCGGACTTACGACGGCGACGTAAAAAGCGAAAAACGAGCGAAATTTCCAACTGCCGAAACCTTAGAGTGTAACTGAAATCAACTGCCGTTTTTTAGAGTGAGAAACAGAGTGGAATTTTGACCCAAAGATAATTTTGAAATCGCTCTTATGCCTTCAAAAATTGCTCTAGTGGTATGAAAGTTGGTCATGACATAGATAAATTTGTCTGCTCCGGTAAAATGTTTTCGAAATTTTTCTAGGGCTTACGGTTTTCTGTCCAGGTGCTTCAGAGTAAAATTATGGGAAGGGGTAACTGACGTCGATCCCTCTATATTAGATACAATCTGCCCTGCACTTCACTCCCCCAGCTGACAGTTGGAATTTAGGATTGATCACCATGGCAACAGAAGACAGAGAAAGGCAGAGCTTCTGCTTTGGACTACAAACCGGCCATATTAACTGTAGTTCTATCTACGGCCATGACTCAGAATGTCAGAATTTACAACATGGCGGAACTGTCTGTTACTGCAGAGGAGGACTTGGCTGGATTACAGAACTACTTGTGTTTTGAACATTATATAACTGATTTAACCCCATCAATATTACATATCGAATTAGTTTGGCCATTTCAAATTAAGATTAAAGAAAATTTCAAAATAAAAGCCTTGACCATTATTCATCATGTATTTGCTCTTTTGGGCATTAGATAACTGCTTATGAAAACCACTGTTACAAATGCAATGAGTGTTGCCATTTCAAATGAAGCTTATGAAAAATTTCAAAATAAAAGCCTTGACCATTTTTCATCATGTATTTGCTCTTTTGGGCATTAGATAACTGTTTAAGACAACTACTGTTACAATTGGGATTAGTGTTGCCATTTCAAATGAAGCTTACTGAAAATTTCAAAATAAAAGCCTCGATAATCCTCTCAGGTAAGTGATATTAGCTGTTGGGTTCAGCTGTTGCACTATTGCAGTGAGTTAGATCAGCTATAGAACTATGGTGATGGATCTGGCAAGAGCTTCAGTCATTAACAATTGATGATGAACAGTGTAAGACCCTTCAGTTTGTGTAATACTGACTTTAAATAGGCCATTTAAACCCTGTGAGTCTGTGCACTGCCATAGGTAGGGTGATAGTATTGGCATTATATCTCTGATTATAGAACTGGCTTGAGAAAACTAGATCAATTACATTTTTGGACTATAATTTAACTTAGCTTAGCATTGATGCTAATATTAAGCATCAGATCACTTTTCTTACTGACTAGCAACATTTTGTATTGTGAATGGAGTAAGTAATGACAGACAACATGCTAGTTATACCAAACATGATACTGTTAGCAATCATGCTAACATTAGCATGTTCGCTAATTTCACCTTATGCATTAATGTGAACAAAATTAATGGTGCAAGTACAGCTTCATTAAGATGTTTTTGACTCTCCACAGGTTTTTGACTACAATATAGCTCAGGTTAGCATTGATGCTAATGTTGAGCATCAGAACGCTTTTCTTACTTAATATCAATGTTTCATATACTGAATGTAGTAAGTAATGACAGACAACATGCTTGTGATGCTTTACATGCTACTGATAGCATTCATGCTAACATTAGCATTTTGGCTTATTTTAGCTTATGCAACATATTAAGTGGTACAAAAAGAGCTTAGTCAACATGCTTCTGACTCCCTGCAGCTTATTGACTACATTGCAGCTTTCTTTAGCATTATTGCTAATTTTTACCATCAGAACGCTTGATTGAAAATCCGACGGGCACACTTTGGCAGGCCCTTCAAAATTTCTGCAGGAATTTTCTAGTTCTATTTATGTAATTGTTTTTTAAATCTGTAGTACTAATGTACATCTGTAGTCCCTGGACCAGCTAATGTTAAAATGTATAAAACAGTTTGCTGGAATGTAGCAGTAGAATTATTTTTGCATTATTGTATTCACTCTCCTTTAATATATGTATCTCTCTGTATCTTGCTTAAATCTGTCCTCCAATTGTATCACAATGAGTACTTTATAAACTATATAAAGAGAAAAATGACAACAGCTTACTGTGTAAAATTTGACCAAAGACTCAAACATTTGCTCTTTACATTTTGCTGGTGAAAAGACGTCAACGGTTGAATTTCCGGACTCGACTTCAGCGTCTGTTCAGGTAGGTTTTTGACTTTTTCTCAGCAGAATGACATCAGTTGTAGGACTAAACTGATGGATTTAATCAATTGTCATTAGTTGATTATTGAAATAATTGCCAACTAATTTCGTAATTAAATCATCATTAATTGGAGTATCCAGATGTTGTTGTTAGAAGTATTCATATTTTTAAATGCAGATGTGTCCTCTGCTATGAATAATTAACAGTCTTACTAAAGGAATGTTTTTCTTCCTAAAAAAATATTTTTAAAAATGTATATGACAAATGTAATTTTTAAAATGTATTTTTTAGGGGTGCATCAATTTATCGGACAGCCGATTCATTGGTGCCAATTTCCTTAATTTTGGGAGATCGGTGATCGGCCGATTTTTACATGTGAGGCCATTCTTACCCACTAATCTTATCTAACTTGACAAAGGTCTAAGAATCAACTACGGTCCTCTTTTTTTTATTCTCTGGTGATAAAGGTTTGACTGACAGACCGACCCGACAAGTTATGTCTGCAGGTTTATAATTAACAATAGTGAGACCACTGTTACCAGCTCAACAACTTTCTTGATTTATTGAGCAACAGTTCAGACAAAAAAATTGATATCTGCCAAAATCGGAATCGGCAGGTTAAGCTTTTTAAAAGATCAGTAATCGGTGATCGGCCAGAAATCTGCAATGGATAGTATTTTTATTGTGTAAAAAATAAGTGATTTAATGAAAAATCTACAATATGAGTTTTCTATGCGATTAATCATCAGAATAATTGTTAGAATACTTGATTGGTAAAATAATTGTTACATGCAGCCCTAGTGAGCATGCGATACACAAGATATTTTTTTTAATTAATATTTTTATTTTTTGTGTGTGTTTATGACGTAAAGCACTTTGTATTGCCTTGTTGCTGAAATATTCTATACAAATCAGGAGACCACCAAAACATGGATATCTGTGAAAGTTCTCAATGGAGTATCAAGGCTAGGGCTGTATAATAATATCAATATTGCGATGTATATCGATATTTTCTTTCCTAGAAAAAAAAATCTATGTTCATCCTTAAGTATCTTAACATCCAACTGTCACCTTGTTCACTCACTGCTTGCTTCACCAGGTCATCAGGCTTAGAGTGATTCCTTCAGATGTTCAGGTTAAAAAGGTATCAAACTATTCAGAGCAGGAACTTGGTTCACTTTATTTACTTTACTAATGCATATCAGCTACAGTTTGGACTGTTTCAACTAAAAGAAACATGTTTTCTCATTTTCTCATTTCATTTCTCATTTCATTTTCTTTGATTCATTTTGTCCAGCTGTCCACTTTAAGTCTGTGTCCAACCAGAACCAGGTATTGTGTAGTTGGAGCTTTTAATCAGTTTTTAGTTAAATTAATTCAATCCAACTTTATAACAGTCACAAAATGTCACCAAAATCACTCTGTCCCTCTAAAATCGTTCAGAAAATCGCAAAAGGTGTATTGAATCGTATTGTTCGCTAAATATCACAATATATATCATATCGTGAGCAGAATATCGTGTATCCTATTGTGAGATTATTATATCACTACAGCCCTAATCAAGGCTACAGGCAAGTCATTTTAAAGTCAAATCTACAAACACTCAAACTCAAATGACAAGGACTGTTGTCATATTAATTGTTTCTTTTTCTTGTTTAGAAAATTGCCCACAAAAGGAAAGTCTGAACCCCAAGAAATAAAGACGCTTTTGAAGAAGCAAGAAAAATAAATGAAGTATAAAAATACTACACAGTCCAGTCACATTAATGTGACCACCACGTACTTTCCACTTCAGAGTTAAATAACCAATCACAGAAGGCAGGTGGCAGCACAGTGCAGTTGAGCGTATATAAAGGGTGTGTGTGGGCTTCGGAAAACATTTCAATCGTTGGCGTAATGCAGAAACGAAGCGATTTATCCGACGTCCAAAAGGGCATGATCATTGGCTTTCGGGCCAAGGGTGGAAGCATTTCCGAAACGGCTGAGTTTGTGAACTGTTCGCGTGCCGCCGTGGTAGAAGTGTACCGTGCATGGCAAAATGGGACTGTCCAAAATCAACGACGTGGCAAATGTGGTGCACCACGGGCCATAGATGACAGAGGCGAACGACGGTTGCGGAGATGCGTTCGGGCAGATAGACGGGCTACCGTTGAGCAACTGACCACTAAAATGAACCAAGGGGCTACCACAAGTGTCTCCCAAACCACTATTCAGCGAACATTGCTGCGTCTGGGCCTCCGAAGCAGACGCCTGGTTCGTGCACCTATGCTGACTGGTGTTCATCGACGACGAAGGCTAGAATTTGCACGCCAGTACAGCAGCTGGACGTCCACTGAGTGGCGACAGGTAGCGTTTTCAGATGAATCGCGTTTTATGCTCCATCGGACAGATGGACGTTGGCGTATAAGGCGTGAAACCTCTGAAAGGAACCACCCTGCAACCATTGCAGGAACGGTCCAAGCTGGAGGCGGGAGCATTATGGTCTGGGGAATGTTTTCCTGGCATTCTCTGGGTTCACTGATTATTGTGGAAGGCACGATGGATCAATACAAGTACGCATCTGTCCTTGCGGACCATGTCCACCCCTACATGCGCATTGTTTTTCCTCAGGATGATGGCATCTTCCAGCAGGACAATGCGAGGTGCCATACAGCTGCCAGTGTACGTGCTTGGTTCGAAGAGCACCAGGATGAGTTTACCGTCCTCCCCTGGCCAGCAAACTCACCTGACTTAAACCCAATCGAGCATCTGTGGGACCATCTCGATCGAGTTGTTCGCGCCATGGATCCTCAACCGCGTAATCTAGCGCAGCTGGCCACGGCATTAGAGTCGGCATGGCTCAACATCCCAGAGAAGACCTTCAGGGACCTAAGTGACTCTCTTCCTGCACGTCTCGTAGCAGTTCGCTCTGCGAAAGGTGGTTATTCTGGCTTTTGACAGATGGTCACATTAATGTGACTGGACTGTGTATATCTTCAATAAGCCTATCAGCCAATATTCAGAAGATGAATTGATCTTCAAATCAATGACACAGCATGACAATGGATTCTTCACCAACTCTTCTCGACCTTTCATCAGCATCAGGTAGGGTGACAAGTAATGTTAATACTTTCTCAGTTTGGCTTGTGCCACAGCAACATATATTTTTAAAGCTATTAGTCCTAAACTGACGGGAACTTAAAATTATTTAAGGAAATATTGTTCTCTTTAAAGTCTTTAAAATCATTCTTCAAGTTTTGCATTGTCAAGAAAAAAAATCAGTTTTTTTGTCTCTTTTAATACCAAAATGGTTGAAATATCTTGTCATTTACATTTTTTTTAAGTTTCACAGCTCAGGTTGTGTTAAAGTAGACAAATCCTGTCAGACTGATGCCAAAAGTGATGAAGTGTCGAGGTTTAATGTGGAAAACCAAATTTTGAAAAAAACAACTGTCAAAATGTAGGAATCACTTCTTCTCAGTTGATTGTAAAAAATGTTGAGTATATTAAAGGGATGTATGTTATATTATGCAAATCCCTACTTTGCTTTTCTTGTTGTTAACTTCCATCTTGGTCATAGCTGCTTCCATAAATAGTTCAAATAGTTTCTTGCCCATAAGTTAATGATTTTTCGGTGTTGGTAAGATGAGCTGTTTCAAAAACTTCCCAATTGTCATACTGTGCCATCACCTAGAAACCCAAGCTGAGTTCCAGCTTGTTTGGTCATCAGGTTTTACTGCTATGTAAAATGGCTACTTTGAATGACAAAACACTTGTCTAGACTTACTACTCAGAAATCACTTGCTGCATTCTTGTTGGTTGTGCAGAAGGCTCCTCTTCTGCTTTTCAAATATGTATGATTGTATAATTATGCATATGTTTACAGTCATTTCCATGTGCAAGTGTAAACTTGTAGTTTGGGAGAGTGGCCAGATTATTTGGATTTAAAGTGACAGAGGCCCTAAAACAGCTCATTCTGGAAGGAGCTCAAATACTCAAAATCGCATTTTCTAAGAATGATTTAGCAGCTTATCCTTACACACTGTGGGAAAATGCAGATTTTAGACTCACTGAAGATGCTGAGGTGACAATTCAGAACACACACGGTTTCAAGCTTTGTCTAAAGGCATAAAATAAGTTGATGTTAAATTGTACACTGGGCAGCAATGCTGGCTGGGCTATGTTGGTGTGGCATAATGTCGAATCCAATCCCTCGCTGTTTGTCTACAGTTGGCTCTAAATTACACACGCATGATCTGATTTGCACCAAACTGGATATGAATGATCTTTGTAAACCTCTAAAGAGATCATAAATATTGTATTGATGACGCCTCCAGCGTATGTCTGTGTACAAGATTGAAACTATGTCCACCGTCCTTCAATAACCGACATGATGTGTTGCAAAGTCGACAAGAAATCCTCACTAATCCTTTGCCACCGAACAGGAAGTTACAACAACTCCTTATCTGGAAGGTTGGTTTTTGGACAAACTTTGAGTTGCCGCTGGACTCAAACTGCACTGGATTGAAGGTGATTTGGAAGACTCTCCAAATGAAGCACTTTGTGGATAGGTGCAGGAATTGCATAAAAACATTGCCAATTTCAACAGGGTGGTGAAGCCAGAGCTCCCCTGATCAGCTCTGAACTGCGAGGGGAGCTGCTTGCAGCTTTAATTTTGAACAGAATTACTATAACTGATCTTGGATAAGTTACGGGTTTGGTTTGATTTTTATAGCGAAACCAAATCTATTGTTTCAACATAAAGTGAAAAGTTTTGGCAAACATCTCAAGATTTATTTCCCAAAAACAAAGATCAAGTAATGTGCTTTAGTAAAAAGCTGCATCTTGTGTAAAAACAAGGACAATACATCAAGATTCATCTGGGGCTGCAAAACCACTAAGGTTTTATTTTTAAAAGCATATTTCATAATTGCTTTAGTGGAGTTGTTAATTACATAGATTTCTGTGTATAATTTAGCTCAGATATTTCTCGGCTGATCCAGACCTTTGTCAGTTACCTACTTGGGGCTGAGCACCGCTATAGTATAAAAACCTAGACTCACCCTTGCTTAATACATGCAGAAACATGTCTTCTTCCTCCAATGAAGCTAAGTCACTCCACCTTATCCACATATTTTAAAGGTGGGTGTAACTTAGATCTTAATCATTTTTTACCTTCAAACATTGTCAGTGTTCCTTTGAGGTAAAATGGCTCAGAGAGGAGCTCTGGCAGACCCAAGATCTGTCTCCTGTTCCATCTGTTTGGATCTACTGAAGGATCCAGTGACTATTCCCTGTGGACACAGTTACTGCATGAACTGCATTAAACACCACTGGGATAGAGAAGATCAGAGGAGAATCCACAGCTGCCCTCAGTGCAGGAAAGAGTTCATACCGAGGCCTGGACTGGTGAAAAATATCATGCTTGCAGAGTTGGTGGAGGATCTGAAGACGACTGGACTCCAAGCTGCTCCAGCTGATCACTGCTATGCTGAACCTGAAGATGTGGCCTGTGACGTCTGTACTGGGAGGAAGTTGAAAGCTGTCAAATCCTGCTTATCCTGTCCAGCTTCTTACTGTAAGAATCACCTCCAACCTCACTATGATGCTCTACTATTAAAGAAACACAAGCTGGTGAGCCCGTCCAAGAACCTCCACCAAAACATCTGCTCTCATCATGATGAGGTGATGAAGATCTTCTGTCGTACTGATCAGCAGTGTATCTGTTATCTCTGCACTATGGATGAACATAAAGGCCATGAAACAGTCCCAGCTGCAGCTGAAAGAGCTGAGAAGCAGAAGAAGCTCCAGGAGAGTCGACAACAAATCCATCAGAGAATCCAGGACCAAGAGAAAGATGTGAAGCTGCTTCAACAGGAGGTGGAGGCCATCAATGTCTCTGCTGATAAAGCAGTGGAGGACAGTGAGGAGATCTTCACTCAGCTGATCCGTCTCCTCCAGGAAAGAAGCTCTGAGGTGAAGCAGCAGATCAGATCCCAGCAGGAAACTGAAGTGAGTCGAGTCAAAGATGTTCAGGAGAAGCTGGAGCAGGAGATCAGTGAGCTGAAGAGGAAAGACGCTGAGCTGGAGCAGCTCTCACACACAGAGGATCACACCCAGTTTCTCCTCAACTACCCCTCACTGCCAGCACTCAGGGAGTCGACACACTCATCCAGCATCAACATCCGTCCTCTGAGACACTTTGAGGATGTGACAGCAGCTGTGACTGAGCTGAAAGACATAATGCTGGACGTCCTGAGAGACACATGGATCGAACTGGCAATAACTGAAGTAAATGTGTTTCTATCGGAACCAGAATCATACAGCAGAGCTGGATTCTTAAATACTCAAGAGAAATCACTCTGGATCCAAATACAGCACACAGAAAGCTGTTATTGTCTGAGGGGAACAGAAAAGTAAAAGTACTGAAAGAGGAAGAAGAAGAGACAGAAGAACTTTATCCTGATCATCTAGAGAGATTCTCTGGTTGTTGTTAGGTCCTGAGTAGAGAGAGTCTGACTGGACGTTGTTACTGGGAGGTGGACTGGAAAGGAAAAGTTCTTGTAGCAGTTTCATACAAGAACATCAGCAGAGCAGGAAAGTCAGATGAATGTTTTACACGCACTGACAAATCTTGGTGTTTAGCTTGTTCCAAAGATGGTTACACATTTCATCACAACAAAGTTAAAACTCCAGTATCAGGTCCAGTTTCCTCCAGAATAGGAGTGTATCTGGACCACAGAGCAGGTATTCTGTGTTTCTACAGCGTCTCTGAAACCATGACTCTCCTCCACAGAGTCCAGACCAGATTCACTCAGCCGCTACATGCTGGTATCCGGCATGCCTCTTATGGATCCTCTGCTGGGTTCATTAAGCTGATATAGTTAGCAATGATCTGAGGTGCAATTGGTTAAAATTTGTATTTGTTTGTTTATGTAATCTTAATTGTTGTTGCTGAGAGATCATTGTCAGTTGGAGTTTGTTTGGGTGCTGCCCCTTCCTATTTCTGTTCAGCTATGGAGGCTATCACTGCTCAGGAGGGTTTTGATTAATTTAAACTAATTATTCACTTTTATTGCTTTGTCAAACCAAATATAGCAGTTTAAAACATGTACAGATTTGCTGATGGAAGCCATTTGTCATAATCAATCAGGACAAATTGGTCATTATGTTGTGACACAGACTGTTGCATATTTCATCATAACAACATTAATACTCCAGTACCAGGTCCAGTTTCCTCCAGAATAGGAGTTTACCTGGACCACAGAGCAGGTATTCTGTGTTTCTACAACGTCTCTGAAACCATGACTCTCCTCCACAGAGTCCAGACCAGATTCACTCAGCCTCTATATGCTGGATATGGGATTTACTATTATGGATCCTCTGCTGAATTCATTAACTTGAATAGTCGGCAGTGATCTGAAGTCCAATTATTTAAAATATGTACTTTAGTTTCTGTTGTTTAGTTTCTGTTATTGTTACTGAGAGATCCACTATCCAGAGATCAGCTGTTTCTGTGGAGCTACTTTGTCATCTTGTTTGTTTTGCAGATGTTTCTCTGGGCGCTGCCCCTTCCTGTTTCTGTTCAGCTATAGAGGCAATCACTGCTCTGAAGGATTTTTTCCGCCTGAACTAATTACATTTATTCTGTCAAATCAAACATTGGTTTTCAAATGCATGTACAGATGAGTTAGTCAAAACTGTAATCATACTCATCAGTTAGGATATCTGTTTTATTGGACAATGGTCCGATTCTTTGTCAAACTGATTGTTGAAATGAGTGAAAAGAGCAGATATGTGGACAAAAATATAATCTTAAAGATTTTGTGGTTTTTGTTTTATTTTGTGCTGGCAAGTAATAATATCTTTAAAGTGAATTGTTATATCAAATGGTGATGGGCTGTAGATATTTTGGTAAATAGAAACCTAAAAACTAGAAATCATTTCAATCTGTTCTGACGTTGACTGAAATGTGATGTTTATTTTAAGAAAGATTTTTGTCGACCTCTAGTGTCGTCACATCATCACCATGAACATAATTGTTTCTTCAGTTCTAGAAACCAGTAACATCTTTAATAATTCCTTTTTTTTGTTTTGTTTTTATGTTGTTTTTGTTGTTGTTTGCTGGTTTTTCTTTTCCTACGGTTTTTATCTTATGGTGGGAGATTATAGCGTCTGTGTTTGTGGGGCATCTGTTGACATTTGACCCTAATATGGATCCTGATATTGTTGAAAAGGAACAATGTTTGAGATTTGTTCTCCAGTTTAAATAAATCTACATTTTTTGAAGGAAGTTACCTGAAATATTTTAGCTAACTCTTTGAACTGCAAGGTTTTACACAGCAGTGCGTTACTGTAGATTTAAAATGCAAGGTTATAATGACATGATTTTAATAACAGGTTGCTTTAAATAGGCCGTCTGAGCCATGAAACTCCAGGACTGAAAATGAGTCCCAGTCTGGCCATTACTGACCTTTTATTGATTTTTTTTTTTTTTTTACTTTTTCCAGTGGCCCTAATTCTCTTCCGTAGTAAATGTATTCAGTGGGAAATGTTTAAAAAAGAAAAACAATGAAAATCCCTAAAATCAGCAGGTTTTAATTGAAAAGTGATGCTCATTTTTTTCTTTATATTAATGTTCTTTCAGGCGTTTTTATTTGTAATTTTTGTTTTTTCTGCTCTTAGTATTAAAAGTCCTAATAAATGTAAAATCTAATACTCTTAGATATTTGTAAAACAAATGTCAGTTTAACATGATTCACTATCTTTAGTTCCTGTATCTAATGCCTCTTTTCCACCAGCCCGCCCGGGTCGGCTCGGCTCCGCTCGGCTCCGCTCGGCTCTGTTTCGGAGTGACCGCGTTTCCACCGGCTCTTCTCGGCTCTTCTCGGCTTTGTAGCAGGTACCGCCTCCTGGTGGCAGGGGGGGTGTAGCGCCCCGCCTACAGGAGCTACGTGCTGAGCTTCGTTACATGCGACCTAACGCCAGTTGTTGTTTTTCTGATACAAAAGAAGAAGAGAGAGCTGAGCTATTTTTTAATAGTCTGATTGCGATTTTTCTGAGACTTCAAGAAAATGTGTCAGTGGGAGGAAAAGCTGGATGTGGTGAGGAGGAGCTGATCTCCGCCCTGCAGGAGGAAAGCAGGAGGTTCAGACGGTTCAGGTGAGATAACGATGATTTTAAACTACGATAAAACTTGTACTAGTGCCGAATTTACATGATCTAATGTTAGCCTGGGTGTTGCAAATAACTTAAAAATGTCAGAATTAATTCATAATATATTCCAATGTGTTTTCATGTTGGTTAAGTATCAGACCATCGTGGTTCTTCCTGCTCCTTTGGGTTGGAGGATCTCATCAGTGTCCGTCTTCCTGCTGGTCAGTGTTGACCTTAAGGATGTCCAGACCTTCACCTTTCTGGAGCAGGAATCACATGACCCCAATATGCTGATGAAATATTTCTGATTTAAAAAACGTGTCTGATATTCTGACGGAGTTGAAGTGCATTAACAGTCTGTTGTTTTTAACTTTTCAATACGTTTATGTTTCACCTGATGTCCAAGTTATACTGAGAACAAATAAAGCTTTATTCCCTCTAATCTGACTGGTTCCTCTTCTATGTTTTCACATTTTGGACACTAAGAATTAAAAGTTTAAACTCAGTCTTAATTATCACTAATTAAGTTTACCGGTTGGACACATTTTCTCACTTTCTTACATTGAAGATTCTGCAGGAAGACAGATAAACAGTGAGTGGATAGAATGATTATGTATAAACTAGAAACTAACAAACATGATTTGTATTTAGGGCTCTTGTTAATAGCAGCCTTGATGTCAAAATGTTTATATTGGATATTCAGTTTTGGATGGCTTCATTGATAATCTACAATGTTAAGTTCAATGAAATACAGTATTTATATATTATTTTCACTCTGGCTTAAGCTCCTCACATTTTGGGAGGATTGTATTAGGACCTTGATCTACAGTAAGTACAATAATGTGTGGAGTGAGCAGAAATAAAGAGACTTTGGTCACTGAGACACAACAACTTTTATTTTTATTTTTTGTCTCAACTCTCCTTGTTGCTCTGCCATCTCTGCTGGTAGCTGCTTCCTGCTGAAGGAGATCCAGGTGTTCAGATGGTCCATCATGTCAGCCATGTTGCTCCTTCTGCTCCCTGGTAATAAGATGTTATAGTTTATAGCACATAAATGTAGATAAATAACAGAGTTACTAATGTAGACGTTACATACACATAAGGAATTGTTAACAGTGTTGTTTATACAACACTTTTTTACTATCCAGCCATACAGAATTATAAGTAACTGGAATAGTTGTGTAAATTAAAGACAAAATCTAATTACTTTTAAGTTTTAGACCTATGCAGTTATACAGCCATGGATAAAATACCACTATCGTTTTCTTCAGGTTTATCGTTCATTCTACAATTAACAATTCATAACAATTTGATTACAGAACTGATATCTAGCCAGGATGTCATATAAAAGGTTTTTTTATCTCACAATGGGGGAAACTCAGATGCAACAGCAAAATGAGAAACAATCAAAGCTCATAGATTCACACAAAGATAAACAAATGACGGTAACATACTGAACAATATTGAGTTATTTATAACTAATGTCCAACTGAATGTCTTCAGAAAATGCTCATATAGTGTTTGAGCAGTAAAAATACAGCAGGATTTGTGTTTTAAATATCTTTCATGACTGTATGTATGCAACTTTAAATGTAGTAACAACCAGACAGATTTATCTACAAACTGCTGGTTGCTAGAGCAGCAGCAGCGTCTGAGTCGGTTTTCACCGTGAGGCTCCGTCGACTCCAAAGCGGCTAACGAGGCTAATGAAGCTAACGAGGCTTTTCATTCTCTCCACTATGGTGACAAAAACGCCTCATTCCTCACGGCTCCATCAGCTGCTGCTGAATATTGAAATCCGAAGCAAAGAAAGAATCCGGCATCTTTTAGTTCACAGCTTGTTTGTATCTTCCATCACTTCCGTGTTGAAACGTTGCGCCTTCATTTTACTTCTGTCCCGCCTTCAGCCAATCAGTGAACAGCAGCGAAGCTACGTCACCAGGGCTGGCCGGGCTCTGCTGGTTCTGCTCTGAAGCAGGACCTAAAAAAGGAACAATATTCCTAAAACAGGAAACACAGGGAAATGAGCGGAGCCGGGCGGGCCGGTGGAAAAGGGGCAATACTGTTCAGCCTGTGAACCAGGACGTCTCAGAGTCATTGAGTCTCCCAGTGGGACCAGCAGACTGAAGCCTATGACCAGTGTTCCCAGTATAATAAATACATGTTCTATTCTTTCACTTTTTGTGTATTTTTAAATATCTCAATCTGAAGTATTAATTTATTAATGTAGCTTATGCAATGAAATAAAAATTAATTACTCTGTTAGAATTATTTTCACTCTGCTGTCAATAGCAAAGCTGACAAACTGTAATAGGCCCAAAACCTGGGAGTAGTGATGGACTCTGACCTGAACCTTCAGAGCCACATCAAGACAGTCACAAAGTCGGCCTTCTATCATCTGAAGAACATCTCCAGGATTAGAGGACTAATGTCTCTGATCTAGAGAAGCTCATCCATGTGTTTATCTTTAGCCGCATTGATTCCTGCAGCAGCGTCTTCACAGGTCTGACTAATAAATCAATCAAACAGCTGCAGCTGATCCAGAAGCTGCTGCTGCTGTTCTGACTAAAACCAGGAAGATAGAGACATAACACCAGTTTTAAAGTCTCTCCACTGGCTCCCTGTAGCTCAGAGAATAGACTTTAAAATAATGTTAGTTTATAAATCACTGAATGGTTTAGCACCACAATACCTTAAAGATCTGTTATTGCTGTACCAACCGTCTGGACCCCTCAGATCTTCTGGTTCTGGTTCTGCTCTGCATCCAGAACCAGAACCAAACGAGGAGAAGCAGCATTCAGTTTCTATGCACCACAAATTTGGAATAAACTTCCAGAAAACTGTAAAACAGCTGAAACACTGAGAGCCTTTAAACCTCAAATTAAAACCATGCTGTTTAGAGTTGCTTATGGATAAATTGATAAATGTTTTTATATTTTTTTACTTTTAATCAAAATCTCTGTCTCTGTTTTTATTTATTTTTTTAATGTTTATTTTAAACTGTGTAAAGCACTTTGAAATGCCTTGCTGCTGAAATGTGCTATACAAATAAAATTTGATTGATTGATAATAAATTTGATTGATTGATAATAAATATTTATTATCTGGGAAAAATGTAAGAAAAATATATAGTTAATGTTTGACAATGACTGATTTATAAATCAAGTCATTTCTCAATAACGTATAAAAAATAAATACAGGAAAATTATTTGTTGTCTTGAAATGCTAAATGTACATTAAATTATGTAATTATGTAAATATGTTGTTAAATAAAACACTTTAAAAGTGTGTCTGTTCATCAGTTTCAATATAAAAATGATTAGAATATTTATATCAAATAAAACATTGAGCACTTTATTCAGAAATGCACCAAAACAATTAAATAATGACATCAAATGTTAGAAACTCTGTCTTTAGTAATTTCTTTGAATGCCAAATATATTAATGTGTGTGAGAAAATGTGTAAATGGCAATTATTAACTTAAAATACTTTGTAAAACGGCACTTTATAAAGTTCGGTCCATTCACTTGTATTACCTTACTGGCAGAGATGCCACATTCAATATGGCGGACACAGTTACGTATCGCAGCAACGGGCCGACTCGCTCCATGAAGCGTCTACGTATTAATGTCTATGGCTGCAACGAGCATCCAAACGTCCAGAGCTCCGGTGTTGTGCCCAGAAACGTGCCGGCCCAAATTTGCGTCCCCTGTCGCGGGAACGCGCATTTTGGTCCGTTTTCTCGTCAATATGCGAGAGCTTAGAGCGACGCGCGCTCCCGCGACAGGGGACGCAAATTTGGGCAGGTGTTCTGTCAGATATACGCTGTCAGGAGTGCGCCTGCCCGCGCATGCGCACTAAGAAGTCCGACCGTCAGTGGAGTTGTCAGTTCAGCATTACGCAACAAGCTATGACGAAAATAAGTGATTAAATTGTTTATAATGTAATATGATAACTAGATAGAAATACAGGCGTTGTCATGGTTTCAAAGTGTATTTAAATCAGCTGCAGCTCCAGTTACTACAACACAAGCCTGTAAAACTCATTAACCCCAAGTCAGGATCCATATAACTGTTAATAACAAAGTGGATGATGAGCTACGTCATGATTCTATGTTGCTGATTAAATAAAATCATATGGTAATGACAGCTATACATGTCTGAGCTACTAAATCTGTTGTTTACGATGTGTGTTTTATAAAACTACGACATGACCTTTAAATCTCATCAATAGCTATAAAACCATAACATTTAGTGCAAAACATGTATATGGGATTGTTTTCAAAGGATTCAAGACTCCATTTGCTACGGAAGAGGATTAGGGCCACAAAAAAAATAAATAATAATAATTCTGAAATTAAAGTACGAATTGTGAGTTTAAAGTCAGAATTGTGAGTTTAAAGTCAGAATTGTGAGTTTAAAGTGCTTGTGGACTTTGGGAGGAAGCCGGAGAACCCGGAGAGAACCACACATGCATGGAGAACAAGCAAACTCCATGCAGCTACTATGAAGCCCTGGAGGTCAGGCAGGAGGCCGACAGGACTCACTATGAGGCCCTGGAGGAGAGTTTCCCATTTTACATTTCCAAAGTGTAGTGGAGAGTCTCTGGTCACACATTGAATCAGAACCAACCACAGTCTGCTTCTGTGGTTGGTGTCAAGCCGACTGGCTGTCTTCATGATGGATAGATGAGACTTAATGCTGTGTTAAAACACACAAACACTTGATCTCTGAGCCTTTTCTGTGTTTTTCTGAACCTTTTCTGTGTTTTCTGGCCTTTTCTTTATTATTTCTGAACCTTTTCTGTGTTTCTGAGCCTTTTCTGCGTTTTCTGAACCTTTTCTGAGTTTTCTGAGCCTTTGCTGTGTTTTCTGATTCTTTTCTGAGTTTTCTGAGCCTTTTCTGAGTTTTCTGAGCCTTTTCTTAGTTTCTGAGCTTTTTCTGTGATCTTTGTATGCGTTTTCTGACCTTTCGAGCCTTTTCTGTGATCTATTTATGTGTTTTCTGAGCCTTTGCTGTGTTTTATGAGCCTTTTCTGAGCCTTTTCTTAGTTTTCTGAGCCTTTTCCTAGTTTTCCGAGCCTTTTCTTAGTTTTCTGAGGCTTTTCTGTGATCTATTTATGTGTTTTCTGGCTTTTCTGAGTTTCTGACCTTTTCTGAGTTTTCTGAACCTTTTCTGTGATCTATGTATGTGTTTTCTGAGCCTTTGCTGTGTTTTCTGAGCCTTTTCTGAGTTTTCTGAGCCTTTTCTTAGTTTTTTGAGCCTTTTCTTAGTTTCTGAGCCTTTTCTGGGACCTTTGTATGTCTTTTCTGAGCCTTTTCTGTGTTCCCTGAGCCTTTTCTGAGCCTTTTCTTAGTTTTCTGAGCCTTTTCTGTGATCTATTTATGTATTTTCTGAGCTTTTGCTGTGTTTTCTGAGCCTTTTCTGATTTTTCTGAGCCTTTTCTTGGTTTTCTGAGCCTTTTCTTAGTTTTCTGAGGCTTTTCTTAGTTTTCGGAGCCTTTTCTGTGATCTATGTATGTGTTTTCTGAGCTTTTTCTGTGTTTTCTGAGCCTTTCATGTGTTTTCTGAGCCTTTTATGTGTTTTCTGAGCTTTTCTTTAACTGTTCATCATCCAGGTGCAGGTTCTGTATATTCTCTCAAAGATGTTCCCTTTCTTCTCCCGGTCAGTCTTTTCCTTCATTAGGGCGTCGTTTTCCTGCTCCAGGTTCGTGTTAATTTGTGCCAGTGACGCATTGATGTCCTCTAAAATGCTGCGTTTTTTCTCCAGAATGGTGTTTTCTTTCTCCACGGCGGTGATTTTTTGACTCAGGTTGGTGTTTTCCTTCTCTAGGGACGTGTTCATTCTCTCCAACAGAGTGATTTTCTCCTCCATAGTATTGCTTTTGTATCTCCAGGGAGTTGCTTCTCCACTCAAGTGCCTTGTTTTTCACCTCCAGGCCTTTGTTTATCTTCTCCAGGTTGGTGACTTTTTCCTCCAGGGCAGTTTTTATTGCCTTCAAAACAGTGCCGTTCTCCTCCAGGTTGGTTTTTTCCTCCTCCAGGTTGTTATTTTCCTGCTCCAGGTTGGTTATTTCCTCCTCCAGGTTGGCGATTCTTTGTCCCATGACAGTTTTTATTTTCTCAAACACAGTAGTTTTCTGCTCCAAGATGTCGCTTTTCTCCTCCAGAGTGTCACTTTTGGTCTTCAGCTCTGTGTTTTCCTTCTTCAGCTCCGTGTTTTCCTTCTTCAGCTCCGTGTTTTCCTGCTTCAGCTCCGTGTTTTCCTGCTCCATTTTGGACTTTTCTTCCAGTAATTGTGTTATTGCAGTAGATAAATTCTTTAGTTCTTCATCTTTCTGCTGGAGCAGCTTGTCTTTTTCATCAGATGTCCTCCTAAACAAGAACATCTTGGCTTTCTTCATCAATCCACTCAGGTATTGAAACATTTTTGATCCGGTTTGTTGTTTGATATCTAAAATGTCTTCAATGTCTTTCACTCAATCACGATCCGTCTTCTAGCTCTTCCACTTCTGCAATGATAAGGACTTTAGAACTCAACACTGCAGCCTTGTGACATCAATGCATCTCTCTGTGTGACATCAATGTGCGTGATGTCACACACTGATGTCACACACTGATGTCACACGCTGATGTCACACACTGATGTCATCACCTCAACAGGTCAACTAAACCACTGAAGTTTGAACACCAACAGGTGCAGCTCGGCTGGTGGCCACTGCAGACAGTTCAGCTGGTAAAATGTCACCAAGGCTGAAATCAGTCAGCAGCTCTGGAGGATGATGGCCTGGAACAGCAGGGGGTCAGGACCAAGTCTCTGAAAAAGGTTAAAAATAACACAAAAATTACCTTTCATGCACATGTTGTGTTCATTTGAACACAAAGTGTGTTCAAATGTGTAACTCCCTCCAGGCAGAAAACGGACACAAGGCGTTCTTCGATAGTTACTGGCATTTAATAACTGTGCCGTGAGAACTGTACAAAGGATATAAAACACATTTTTACATAAAGAATAGACACTTACTACAGTAAAACATTTACAATAAATGGCTTGACTTACAAAATAAGTCTCATTACGTCATAAAACACGTGACTAACCAACTCGACAAATTCTTAAAATAAACATATTTTCAAACAAACTAAAATACAAAAAGATGCGTACCTCATTGGCCGCTTCAACCTGAAAGGGTTAGTAATAAACTCCGTGTAGCTTCTTCTTGTAACTTAGCTCCACGAGCGTACCTCAAACATGCTGCCCTCTACAGCGTGTGTCGTGTAACAAAAATACGTGCCTAAGTGAAACAACAAATTAAACATTGGTTCCACTCTGGTAACCTTTACACAACTTACAATAAACATAAAATATTTTACATCAACTTAAATCATAAAATTAAACCAAACTGTATAACTGCCACCGATGGCAGCCACACTCCCACTAAATCACGGGTGATTTCCTACTAAACCTGAATACAAAAAAAAATGCATGTGGTCTAACATGAGTTGTAGACAGTCATGTGTCATAGCTCTGAGCTACTCAGCTTCTACAAGGGTAACTGTCTTGTGGATGGGTCTCTCAAGATATACTGGCTTGCTAACTCTGTGTCCTCGGTCATCAAGTGTTGCGTCACTCATTAACAGTTCGAGTTTCCTAATGACTCCATCTCCACTAGGGTACACTTTAGTGACCTTGGCCATTTTCCACTCATTTCTAGGTAGACTATTGTCCATCAGAATCACAATGTCATTAATCTTGGCATTTCTCTGTGTCTTGTACCATTTGTGTCTGTGCTGTAGATTCAGCAGGTATTCCCTCTTCCATCTGGTCCAAAATTCATTGGCCAAATATTGTACCTTGCGCCATCTTTTGCGAAGATAAAGATCTTCTTTCACAAACTCACCAGGTGGTGGTAAAATCACTGAAGATTTCATGGTTAGGATGTGATTCGGTGTAAGAGGTTGCGGAGAAGTAGGATCACTGAGCAGGTGAGTTAAGGGCCTACTATTTATGATCGCCATAACTTCATAAAGGTATGTACGTAAAGATGAAATGTCAAGCCTTTTGGATGAATGATCCAAAATGGACGTCAACACACTTCTTATTGTCCTGATCTGTCTTTCCCAGACTCCACCCATATGGCTAGCAGATGCTGGGTTCATGACAAATTCACAACCTAGTTGTTTTAGGTTTTCTTGGTCCATTTTCTTTACAGAGTCCAAGAATTCTCGTCTTGCTCCAACAAAGTTGGATCCTTGATCTGACCGAAGTTGCCGAACATTTCCACGTATGGCAATCAATGTTCGAAGAGCATTAATAAAAGAGTCAGATGTCATGTCGTCAAGTAGCTCTATATGCACAGCACGCGAGCACAGGCAAGTGAATAGCAGACCATAGCGTTTAAGCTCCTTTCTTCCCTCCTTAACATAAAATGGGCCGAAACAGTCCATTCCACAATAGGTAAAGGGAGGTGATGTTTCCACCCTTTCACGCGGTAAATCTGCCATTCTTTGAACTTCAGCATTTCTTCTGTACTTCCTGCATTTCATACACTTAAAAATGTAAGAAGACACTGAGTGACTGCATCCCAATATCCAGATGCCATTTGATCGGAGCTCGTTCACGGTCATCCCACGTCCCTGGTGATGAATCTTTTGATGGTAATGATCAATGAGCAGCTGTGATACATGGGTTTTGCTTGGCAAGATTGCTGGATGTTTAATGTATGCATGTAAAGAAGAACGTTCCAGCCGACCTCCTACTCTGAGCACACCCTTTTCGTCTAGGAAAGGATTCAGTTTATGCAGTCTGTTTGTGCTGTTCTCTGTTATCTCCTTCTTGGATTGTAGATCTTTGATTTCTTCATAAAACACTTCTCTTTGGGCTGTCCTTATGATGAAAAGCTCAGCCTCTTTTCTCTCTTCAAGACTGGTGACCTTGTTAGTTCTAGAGAGTAAACCCTTGACCTCTTTGACACATCGCATGAGTCGTGCAATGGCTTTAACCAGTCTTGTCCAGTTTGAGAATCAAGAGAAACGATTGAGCAGAGACTCTTCTGTCCTCAGTGTCTTATGCACGAAAGTTTTTCGTAGTTCTGGGTCTTCAGCTTCCAACTCTCCCACCTTAACATCATTAGCAGGAAGTTTGTCATGCCAGAGAAAATCTGGACCAGTGAACCAGTTGGAAGTGATCAGTCCTTTAGCCATCAGACCTCGCGATGCGTGATCTGCGGGGTTGTCTTCAGAGGCCACATATCTCCATTGATCTGGATCAGAACCTTCTTGTATGCGCTGAATGCGATTCGCCACAAATATGTGAAATCGTCTAGCATCATTGTTAATGTATCCAAGAACAACCTTTGAATCAGTCCAAAAGAATTCTTGGGCTTGAACCTCGAGCTCTCTTTTAAGCAGGTCACTTGTTCGAACAGCAATAACAGCTGCTGACAGCTCAAGTCTGGGTACTGTGGTGACCTTTGTAGGAGTCACCCTAGCCTTGCCAATAACTAGAGAACAGTAGACTTGGTTTGATATACTGATTGCTCTCAAGTAAGAACATTCGCCGTACCCCTTAACACTTGCGTCTGAGAAATGATGCAATTCATATCTTTTGACTTTCTCAAAACCCTTTGGAAGATAACATCTTTGTATTTTGATGTCAGACAGGTTCTTTAAGTCTAACAGCCAAGACTCCCATCGTGGTTTGAGATCTTCAGACAATGGCTCGTCCCATCCAATCTTCTCTCTACACATCTCTTGGAGTATTTGCTTCCCGACCAGAATAAATGGTGCTACAAACCCAAGAGGGTCATAGATGGATGCTACGGTTGATAAAACACCTCTTCTAGAAAGTGGCCGTTCATCCACAATCACTCTGAAATGGAACTGGTCCGAAACAACACACCATTTAATTCCTAAAGCTCTCTCAATGTGTGACTCTCCAAGAGTCATGTCACGATTTCTTAATGAATCTGCACAGTCATCTTCTGGAATGGATGCAAGCACATCTTGATCGTTGGAAACAAACTTGTGAAGTCGCAGCTTGCCAGCACTACAAAGTTGTCTTGCTTCCTTCACCAACTTTATAGCTTCATCTTTGGTTGCAACACTTGCCAGTCCATCATCCACGTAAAAATTTCGTTCAATGAACTGAATGGTTGTTTCACTGTAATGGCCTTGACCTTGGGCAGCAACATGCTTCAGCCCAAAGTTTGCACATCCTGGCGATGATGCCGCTCCAAATAGATGAACTCTCATGCGATAGATGGCTGGCTGAGCCTGAAAGTTTCCATCATCCCACCAGAGAAATCTCAAGTAGTCCTGATCCTCTGCTTTAACATGAAATTGATGGAACATGCGCTCAATATCACACATTACGGCAACTTGTCCCTTACGAAAACGGCAGAGAACACCTATCAGGCTGTTCGTTAATTCTGGTCCAGTTAGTAAGTAGTCATTTAATGACACACCTTCAAACTTTGCAGAACAGTCAAATACGACTCGTATTTTTCCTGGCTTATGTGGGTGATAAACTCCGTGATGAGGAATATACCACACAGGACTTTTGTTAATTTCTTCTTCTGGGACCTTTTCTGCATCTCCATTTGTTATGATTTCACTCATAAAAATTGTGTAGTCCCTATGGTATTGTTTATCTCTTTCAAATCTCCTTTTCAAGCATCGGAGTCTGTGAACTGCACACACCGTATTATCTGGGAGATTTGGTCGATCTTTCTTGAAAGGAAGTGGCATTTCACAATGACCATCTGCCTTAATTTTGACTCCTTCCATTATAGATAGGAACCGCAAATCCTCCTGAGATAAAGTTGCATCTTCGACTCTTCTCTCACTGAAGTCAGACTCAAGCATCCTCAACACATCTAGTGGAGAAATGAACTCTTTAACTTGAGTTCTGCAAATGTATTTCACTTCATTTGTGAGGTTCTTAGATGTCTGTGGTTTTACAGACTTCATGATGATCTTATGGCTGCTTCCAATTGCATCACCATAGTCGACACATGGGCTAACACAACCAACTATGCTCCATCCAAGATCTGTTTTTTGAGCAAATGGTTCGTCATCTTTACCCGATACCACTTCTCGGGGTAACAAAGCCTGTGGACAGTTGTAACCTATGAGTAGTCCTACATCACACTCTATCAGTGGAGCAATTTCCTCTGCAAGATGCTCTAGATGTGGCCATACTCTCGCAGTCTTTGGAGTCGGAATGTGACTTAGATTAGCAGGAATAAACTCTCTTGAATAGGTTACAGGTAGAGAAATCTTCTTTGATGAATAAAAACCTCTCACTTGCAGTCCAACTAATCTCTGACTTAGGATGATTGTATTTCTGGATGCAAGCGTAGAGAGTTTCAACTGCACAGGTTCTCCTTTTATTTCCAGAACATCTGCTTTATCTTGCATGATGAATGTTGTATCGCTTTGGTTATCAAGTAGAGCATAAACGAGAATTTCATTCTCTGGGTTACTTGACGTAGATAACCACACTGGAACAACTGTAGAGGAGTACATGTTGTCCATGCCTTGCACTACTTTGTTTGATGTAGCTTCATTTGAGGGTTCAATATTGTGGTTGTGATCCGCTTTTTCCTTTGATTCTTTATTTTTAGAGGGTTTTACACTCTCCACATACTCATCACTGCTTTCCTCCTTTTTATCTGCTCTTTCACGATCTTCGTGTAAACATGTTGGATGTTTTCCCTTACATGTTTCACAAAGGCTTCTTCTTTTGCAGTTTTTAGAGTGGTGTCCTGGTTGCAAACATCCAAAACACAATCTTTTCGTTTGGACAAACCTAAGACGTTCCTGAACTGGTTTTTTGTTGAATTTCCAGCATTTCTGAATGCCATGGTTTTGTTTCTCACAGAAGATGCACCCCTTCTGTTCTGGATTCTCTTCAGAGCTGCTCACAAGCACCTTTGCGCCAATGTTTTTTGTCTTTGTTGTCTTTATTTTTTCACCATCAACAGATTTCAAGGCGTGAAGAGAAGTTACTGGATTGCAAGCTATCTTTGCTTCTTTTGTGATTTAACTCCACAAACTGACTGAATGTAGGAAAATCATTACAAGTTTCTTCGATCTCAATCACCTTTCTGTTCCAACTGGCTACCAACCAATCAGGAAGTTTTGTGAGAAGTTTCTGGTTTTCATCGCAGGTGTTCAATACATCTAGACTTTTAATCTGGGACATTGCAGCCTGGCAGCCCCTGAGAAAGTCTGAAAAATCCCTCAGTTCAACACTGTCTTTGGGTCCTATTTTAGGCCATGATGCAAGCTTATCCTTGAAAGCTTTAGCTATCACAAATGAGCTTCCAAATCTTTCTTCCAGGATAACCCATGCTGAATCATAAGCTGCATCTGTTCCTAACAGGAAATAACTTTCAATGGCCTTTCTTGCTGATCCACCAACATATTTACGAAGGTAGTAAACTCTTTCATTTACTGGGATGTTTTTCCTGCCTATTAGCGTTTGAAATGACATCTTCCAGTCCTTGTATCTTAGTGGGTCTCCAGTAAAAACAGATGGTTCAGGTACTGGGAGACGGCTCACATTAATAGACTCTGCTATTGCTTCAGCAAGAACTGTGGCACTGTCTGCTTGGGGTAAATGCTCATAGGAACTTCTTTTAGCTCCTGAAGATTGACGTCGTTCAACTGGTCGGTTATGCAGTAACTCTGCAATTTCTTCATCTGAACTTGCTTCTTGTTCATAAACTTGCAGCCGTGCCTTTGCCGCACTTAACTTCTTAACAGTCTGTAGACGTTCTATTTGTCTGCGTTTCTCTTCTAATGTTTTCTTTCTTGCTACATTTTCTTCCTCTTGTAATGCCATCCTCTTTCTATCTTCTTCTTCAAGGTTTTCAAGTTCTTGTTGTTCACTTTCTATCTCTTGCAGAACCTTTAAAGCAGCCTGTGTAGCAGCTAGCTCTGCTGCAGCCTCCTGTCTCCTAATAGAGGAAAGACTTGACTGTCGGGACTTAATGCTTGAACTGCTACCAGAGATCGAACTTTGAGAACCTTTACTTGTGGCCTTAGAGGCTGAAGATAGAAGCACAGAACCAAACTCAGGCCAGACAACATCCTCTGTCTGATCATCTTCGTGTGCCTTGTTGTGAAGGTAAGTGGATGCATTTTTCAAGATTATTACAGATACAGCATCACAGGTGTCTACTCTGCGACAGATCTCACTACATGGGGAAACACATTTGCGCAGTTCTTCATAACTGTGCTTCACATCTGCGGATGCACAACTTATCTTACTCATCAATTCCTGCACAACCTCAATAGAAGGAGTTCCGTTTATCACCCTTTTAGTTTGCTTTGCAGTCACTTTCCATTTATCGTAAGTATTGGTAAAATGATCCTGCAATTTTTTTGATTTGTCATCATGCAGTTCTTGAGCCTTTTCAGTAAGCCTTTTAGTCCTCTGGCTTCTTCTTGGCTCTTCTTCTGTTCCAGATGACTGCTGTAGAGCTGCACCATTACTGTCATTAAGTAAGTCGCCCTTCTTAGCTTCATTGTCAGTCATTTGTTCCATTACGTAACCTTCACTTATTACTTGGCTCAAGACAACCTTTAGCTATAGGTTACAGAACTAATGACTTAACAATAACAACTTAAGTAGCTGAAATAATAGCTACAAACAAATGAATAATAAGAATATTTTTCACACCACTTCAAACCTTAAGACAATGCCTGACTAAATATCAGCTTAAATTACATAAACATGAACTGTTCAGGAACCAACAACGTACAAACTGAGCAATTATTCAACACCTTTAGCATCTAAATAACAGGAATATGTAAAATGACTTCACCTACAAAAATCTTAGATAAAACCTTGAACTTAGGCAAAAATTGTGTGGAGCACCAGATTACTTAATTTCAACACTTGCAGCGTTTTCTTAAAGTACTTAACAAAGTTGATCCACTTTCTAACATTTAACTTGTTTTAAATGTATCACTTGTTGGAACGTCAATGTAAACTTGAAAGCGCTTGCTGCTTCGGTTTCTGGTGTCTCACAATCTTATCTGTGTGATGCTAGAGTGCGATGAATCTTCTTTGCTGCTCAGTGGCTGAAAGGCACAGTTCCTCATCTCCTCACCTCATGTCGAGCAGGTGAGTTCTCACTGTAACTCCCTCCAGGCAGAAAACGGACACAAGGCGTTCTTCGATAGTTACTGGCATTTAATAACTGTGCCGTGAGAACTGTACAAAGGATATAAAACACATTTTTACATAAAGAATAGACACTTACTACAGTAAAACATTTACAATAAATGGCTTGACTTACAAAATAAGTCTCATTACGTCATAAAACACGTGACTAACCAACTCGACAAATTCTTAAAATAAACATATTTTCAAACAAACTAAAATACAAAAAGATGCGTACCTCATTGGCCGCTTCAACCTGAAAGGGTTAGTAATAAACTCCGTGTAGCTTCTTCTTGTAACTTAGCTCCACGAGCGTACCTCAAACATGCTGCCCTCTACAGCGTGTGTCGTGTAACAAAAATACGTGCCTAAGTGAAACAACAAATTAAACATTGGTTCCACTCTGGTAACCTTTACACAACTTACAATAAACATAAAATATTTTACATCAACTTAAATCATAAAATTAAACCAAACTGTATAACTGCCACCGATGGCAGCCACAAAATGTACATAACATTATAACTGCATGTGTTAAATATGTCAACCCATTTTATGTAAATTTGTTGGTCAGACACAGATTTTCTGACAGCAGATTATATAATTCTTCTCAATGACAGATTCAAGTATTTTTTTCTAAAATCATTTTCAATTTTTTTGTATTTATAAAATGTTTTACTTCATCTAAAAATGCAATTACTATCACTGTATTGTGGTAAGATTTAAAGAGACAGAGGCCAATTTCAAGGCATCAGATACTATTATTTTATATTAAAAAAATTCCCTTCTCACCTCCGCAGGTCTCTCTCTCTCTCTCTGTCTCTCTCTCTTTCTCTCTCTCTCTTTCTCTCTTTTTCTCTCTCTCTCTCTTTCGCTCCCTCTCTCTCTCTGTCTCTCTCTCTCTCTCTGTCTCTCTCTCTGTCTCTCTCTCTCTTTCTCTCTCTCTCTTTCTCTCTTTTTCTCTCTCTCTCTCTCTTTCGCTCCCTCTCTCTCTCTGTCTCTCTCTCTCTCAGTCTCTCTCTCATCCTCTGACCTCTGACCTCTGGGATCCATCATATTACTTTACTGTTGGGAGCTATGCTACGTTTAGCTCCCAACAGCTAACGTAGCATAGCTGATATAAACTTTAGCTCCCGCTAACAGAAACATGAGGGCAGAGTATCAAAATACCAGATATATAAAACGTAACCTGGAATCATTTATTTACTCCATGTCTCATTAAAAGTTAAAGTCTGCAGGTTTATCTCTACTGACTTCAGAGGACAAACCACCTGGACGCTCCGTCTTGCTTCTGGGTTTCCTGGCTATTTTTCCGGCCAGCGAACCATTGCGCCACCCAGTGGTCCTTTTTCAGACCACTTAGTCTCCTGTACCGTTCAAAAACGCACAATATGTCTATAAATAATTTTAGGACATTATAAGGAAGTGCTGAGATGTATCGTTTTCCAGCAAACTGACGTATTTGCCACTTCGGCACAGTGAGAAACGTCAGAGGATTAAAAACACTAGACTCCGAGCAAAACTCCGATGTCCCAGCTTTTACTAGCATGTAAACGCACCATCTATGCACAAATCTTGGAGCTTCACCAAGGCTTGAAATGAGTCTCAAAAATAGTTGCACACTCGGAACCGGATTTGTGTGTAAATGCAATTTTGTGCGTGCGTAACAGGTGATTTGTGTGACTTTTTCAACATGTATAGGTGTAGGAGAAGGTTAATTTTATTTTTAAGTTTTACAAATCAAGTATTACGCACGCACAAATCTTTTTACGCACGCACAAATCTTTTTGAGACCATTTTCACTCCATAGGGCATCTACTTATTTTGGGGGACAAAATGAACGTAACTGAACGTAAACATCAGTAGCCTACATGCTACTTGTTAATTAGCTTAAAGTGCTGTATTGATATTAGCTAGTCATTCTTAGCTATTATTACCTGCATCCAACAGCTTCACTCAACTAAGTCGGTTAGTTCGGGGAAAAACTGCAGTTATTTGCGTTTTGCTGCCATGTTTCTAACGCGCCTGCGCAGCAGCAGCTGGTCTCCTTCCCGCCTCACAGGTGTAAACCCAGCGCGAGCGTCTCAGCGTTCATGTTACGTTTGAAGGCGGCTCGGAAAAACAGGTTACGATTTGTTAGCAACGGATTAAACTGTTTTAACTGCTGAAAAAGGAGACAGAGGACATAGATATAGGAAATACGGAAGCTCCTATTTATCAAGTTGATATAGGAACAACAGACTGTTGGCCTTTCCAAGGTAAAAACAATAAACAGCTTCCAGTCCAGGACTCGCTACGGACACCGTGAAGCTCAAGGTGTTTCAGCAAAGTTATCCCACTTTTTCCAACCGCATGTCAGACGCTAATCAGACAAGGACACGGGACACGCGAATCCACAGGCCTTCACAACGTTTCTTTAAACGCATGCGCACTTAGTTTCAAAGAACCTATCACCAACAAGGCGCAGCGAGAGCGTTACACGTTTTCGATGTGTACCGTTACCGTGTAAACAGATCGTATTTAAAACGTTTTCGTGTAAACGATGCAACAAAAACGGAACAAAACTCTTCCGTTTTCCCCCGAAAACGTTGTCGTGTAAACGGGGCCTTAGTGCTAACGGAACCAAAACACACCGAACTGCGCAGCACATGCTAATGTTATCAAAGTCAGTAACAGGCTAATAACAGTTAGGCTAGTATAACTGACCCACTGCTCACGTGTTCAGTCTTTTCTTTAAATTAAAACGTTTTCCTCACCTGTTGAATCTGAAGCCCTTATTACCATTATCTATGGTTGAATTAACTGCTAAACATCTGTTGTTCTGATTCTTTGCGTGATTGTAGTATTTTCCTGACCACCGATATTCTTGACTCAATGGACAGAAATGTCGCATGTGTGACTTTTGATAAATCACATAATGTCCAGTCCAGTAACATCTATCAATGCTGCTGCGTCGCACTCTGTCATTAATGTCCGATTTGCCATAACTATTTATTGGATTGATTGTCGCCAGCTGGGGTGGCAACAGGGGTGGCAAGGCTCTCGTTTGGGGTGGCAGGTGCCACTCCGCTAGATCCGCCCCTTTCAGGAAACTATGCCCTTTTCTTATTCTATTTATAATTATTTCCTCCCTCCTCTTTAGTCCTCTGATTCTTTCTACATCGACTGTATTTTGTATCCTAAATAAATGTCTTCCATTTACTTTATTTTACCACCAAACTTCACATATCTTCCTGCTTTCTTTCCAAATTATACTTTTGCCTTCAGATTTAGATAACTTTATTTTTATATCAATATCATCTTTTTTAATCGCCTTGTTAGCCAGCCTGTTCACCCTTTCATTCCCCATAATACCTACATTAGCCGGAGTCCAGAATAATATAACATTTTTATTTTGTTCACATAACCTATGGTGAACCAACTAAAGGGTCTCATTTCTTCTTCTTTTCTATTATGGTGGATCGCAAGCAACTCTCACACTTCATACTTTCATGAATAAAAGAACTGTTCAGTGTTGCATAAAGTACTGAAATCTCAGAGTCAAGTAAAAGTTTAGGTTCCTCTCCAAAATATGACTTTGGTAAAAGTCCAAGTCACTGAAATGTTCCGTATCTGAATTTTCTTGTACTTAAGTATGGAAATTACTGTAAAAATGGATGTACTCAAGTAATGTAATGAAAAGTATAAGTAAAAAGTAAAACAAGGCAAATGCAGTTTGAATGATATTTTTTATATTTTGGTAAACTTGTCAAATACAATTAAAGTAATAAACACAAACAAGTGCAGGCAAAATTAAACCTGCTAATAGATAAACCTGCAGGGATAATTTAGTTAAGAAATTTAGGTGCTTTACCTACAAGGTTAATAACTTAACCTGCTTTACAACTGAACCAGCTTCTTAGTTTCCCCTCCAGGACAGAAAATACAAAGTTTCTGTAAACCTTAAATTTTCCCTTCAAGTGGTCAGAGCTGAAAATGAGAAAAATAAATAGTCAGTACAGAAAATGTGGCCAACATGAAGAAACAAAGCCGGTACGATTCTCTACTTCACAAACTATTGGTGCAACAACTGGTCATTATGTGGCATTAGGGACATGTGGCTGCTGCTCATCAGGAGACTTTGTGTTTAATGGAGAAGAGAAACAGGTGTTTCCTATTGGTGGTGATGAGCAAACAGGTGTTTCCTATTGGTGGTGATGAACAAACAGGTGTTTCCTATTGGTGGTGATGAACAAACAGGTAAGGAGGCTACAGACTTTGTAGCAGTCAATCAGTAGGTGGGTCAAAACACGAGTAACTAACCACACATAGAAAATGTATCGGAGTAAAAGTAGGAAATTAAGTTCGGAAATATAGTGAAGTAAAAGTGAAAGTTATCAAAAATGTTCATACTCGAGGAAAGTATTAAGTACTCCAAAATATACTTAAGTAAAGTAGTGAAGTATTTTTACTGCATTACTATACAACACTGATCAGGAGGAGCCCTGATTGGAGCAGCTTCTCTCTCCGCAGGGATTTGAACATGTGTCTTTATTTACTTCAGTAAAGCTCAGTTTTGACCAAACTCTGTATCTTTCTGTGTGAATCTGCTCCTTAGTCGCATCTTTTCGTGGTTTGTACTGCCTCTAGTGGCGTGGAGGTGGTAACACAGCTAATATAATTACATCACTAAATCAGAAAGGATTCAGTGAAGGCTGCATCTGAAACTGGGGGCTTCGGTACCTCAAAAAAGGTCTAGATTCATTATTTTATGGACAATAATAAATAAATAAATAAATGTCTCTTGGGGCCCCCTGGTGGCCGCGGTAGGTACCGCACGGTAACATGAGCTGCAACGAGCATCCAAACGTCCAGAGCTCCGGTGTTGTGTGCCCAGAAACGTGCCGGCCCAAATTTGCGTCCCCTGTCGCGGGAACGCGCATTTTGGTCCGTTTTCTCGTCAATATGCGAGAGCTTAGAGCGACGCGCGCTCCCGCGACAGGGGACGCAAATTTGGGCAGGTGTTCTGTCAGATATACGCTGTCAGGAGTGCGCATGCCCGCGCATGCGCACTAAGAAGTCCGACCGTCAGTGGAGTTGTCAGTTCAGCATTACGCAACAAGCTATGACGAAAATAAGTGATTAAATTGTTTATAATGTAATATGATAACTAGATAGAAATACAGGCGTTGTCATGGTTTCAAAGTGTATTTAAATCAGCTGCAGCTGCAGTTACTACAACACAAGCCTGTAAAACTCATTAACCGCCAAGTCAGGAACCATATAACTGTTAATAACAAAGTGGATGATGAGCTACGTCATGATTCTATGTTGCTGATTAAATAAAATCATATGGTAATGACAGCTATTCATGTCTGAGCTACTAAATCTGTTGTTTACGATGTGTGTTTTATAAAACTACGACATGACCTTTAAATCTCATCAATAGCTATAAAACCATAACATTTAGTGCAAAACATGTATATGGGATTGTTTTCAAAGGATTCAAGACTCCATTTGCTACGGAAGAGGATTAGGGCCACAAAAAAAAAATAATAGTAATAATAATTCTGACTTTAAAGTCAGAATTGTGAGTTTAAAGTCAGAATTGTGAGTTTAAAGTCAGAATTGTGAGTTTAAAGTCAGAATTGTGAGTTTAAAGTGCTTGTGGACTTTGGGAGGAAGCCGGAGAACCCGGAGAGAACCACACATGCATGGAGAACAAGCAAACTCCATGCAGCTACTATGAAGCCCTGGAGGTCAGGCAGGAGGCCGACAGGACTCACTATGAGGCCCTGGAGGAGAGTTTCCCATTTTACATTTCCAAAGTGTAGTGGAGAGTCTCTGGTCACACATTGAATCAGAACCAACCACAGTCTGCTTCTGTGGTTGGTTCAAGCCGACTGGCTGTCTTCATGATGGATAGATGAGACTTAATGCTGTGTTAAACACACACAAACACTTGATCTCTGTGTTTTCTGGGCCTTTTCTTTATTTTCTGAACCTTTTCTGTGTTTTCTGAGCCTTTTCTGCGTTTTCTGAGCCTTTTCTGTGATTTTTGTGCCTTTTCTGTGTTGTCTGAGCCTTTTTCTGCGTTTTCTGAACCTTTTCTGAGTTTTCTGAGCCTTTGCTGTGTTTTCTGATTCTTTTCTGAGTTTTCTGAGCCTTTTCTGAGCCTTTTCTGAGCCTTTTCTTAGTTTTCTGAGCCTTTTCTGTGATCTATTTATGTGTTTTCTGAGCCTTTGCTGTGTTTTATGAGCCTTTTCTGAGCCTTTTCTTATTTTCTGAGCCTTTTCCTAGTTTTCCGAGCCTTTTCTTAGTTTTCTGAGGCTTTTCTGTGATCTATTTATGGTTTTTCTGAGCCTTTTCTGAGTTTTCTGAACCTTTCCTGAGTTTTCTGACCTTTTCTGAGTTTTTCTGACCTTTTCTGTTTGATCTATGTATGTGTTTTCTGAGCCTTTGCTGTGTTTTCCTGAGCCTTTTCTTAGTTTTTTTGAGCCTTTTCTTAGTTTTGAGTCTTTTCTGGGACCTTTGTATGTCTTTTCTGAGCCTTTTTCTGTGTTCCCTGAGCTTTTCTGAGCCTTTTCTTAGTTTTCTGAGCCTTTTTGTGATCTATTTATGTATTTCTGAGCTTTTGCTGTGTTTTCTGAGCCTTTTCTGAACCTTTTCTGATTTTTTCTGAGCCTTTTCTTGTTTTCTGAGCCTTTTCTTAGTTTTCTGAGGCTTTTCTTAGTTTTCGGAGCCTTTTCTGTGATCTATTTATGTGTTTTCTGAGCCTTTTCTATTTTTCTGAGCCTTTTCTTAGTTTTCTGAGCTTTTCTTAGTTTTCGGAGCCTTTTCTGTGATCTATGTATGTGTTTTCTGACTTTTTCTGTGTTTCTGAGCCTTTCATGTGTTTTCTGAGCTTTATGTGTTTCTGAGCTTTTCTTTAACTGTTCATCATCCAGGTGCAGGTCCTGTATATTCTCTCAAAGATGTTCCCTTTCTTCTCCCGGTCATCTTTTCCTTCATTAGGGCGTCGTTTTCCTGCTCCAGGTTCGTGTTAATTTGTGCCAGTGACGCATTGATGTCCTCTAAAATGCTGCGTTTTTTCTCCAGAATGGTGTTTTCTTCTCCACGGCGGTGATTTTTTGACTCAGGTTGGTGTTTTCCTTCTCTAGGGACGTGTTCATTCTCTCCAACAGAGTGATTTTCTCCTCCATAGTATTGCTTTGTATCTCCAGGGAGTTGCTTCTCCACTCAAGTGCCTTGTTTTTCACCTCCAGGCCTTTGTTTATCTTCTCCAGGTTGGTGACTTTTTCCTCCAGGGCAGTTTTTATTGCCTTCAAAACAGTGCCGTTCTCCTCCAGGTTGGTTTTTTCCTCCTCCAGGTTGTTATTTTCCTGCTCCAGGTTGGTTATTTCCTCCTCCAGGTTGGTGATTCTTTGTCCCATGACAGTTTTTATTTTCTCCAACACAGTAGTTTTCTGCTCCAAGATGTCGCTTTTCTCCTCCAGAGTGTCACTTTTGGTCTTCAGCTCTGTGTTTTCCTTCTTCAGCTCCGTGTTTTCCTTCTTCAGCTCCGTGTTTTCCTGCTTCAGCTCCGTGTTTTCCTGCTCCATTTTGGACTTTTCTTCCAGTAATTGTGTTATTGCAGTAGATAAATTCTTTAGTTCTTCATCTTTCTGCTGGAGCAGCTTGTCTTTTTCATCAGATGTCCTCCTAAACAAGAACATCTTGGCTTTCTTCATCAATCCACTCAGGTATTGAAACATTTTTGATCCGGTTTGTTGTTTGATATCTAAAATGTCTTCAATGTCTTTCACTCAATCACGATCCGTCTTCTAGCTCTTCCACTTCTGCAATGATAAGGACTTTAGAACTCAACACTGCAGCCTTGTGACATCAATGCATCTCTCTGTGTGACATCAATGTGCGTGATGTCACACACTGATGTCACACACTGATGTCCACACACACTGATGTCACACACAACTGATGTCATCACCTCAACAGGTCAACTAAACTACAGAAGTTTGAACACCAACAGGTGCAGCTCGGCTGGTGGCCACTGCAGACAGTTCAGCTGGTAAAATGTCACCAAGGCTGAAATCAGTCAGCAGCTCTGGAGGATGATGGCCTGGAACAGCAGGGGGTCAGGACCAAGTCTCTGAAAAAGGTTAAAAATAACACAAAAATTACCTTTCATGCACATGTTGTGTTCATTTGAACACAAAGTGTGTTCAAATGTACATAACATTATAACTGCATGTGTTCAATATTTTATGTAAATCTGTTGGTCAGACACAGATTTTCTGACAGCAGATTATATAATTCTTCTCAATGACAGATTCAAGTATTTTTTCTAAAATCATTTTCAATTTTTTTGTATTTATAAAATGTTTTACTTCATCTAAAAATGCAATTACTATCACTGTATTGTGGTAAGATTTAAAGAGACAGAGGCCAATTTCAAGGCATCAGATACTATTATTTTATATTAAAAAAATTCCCTTCTCACCTCCGCAGGTCTCTCTCTCTCTCTCTGTCTCTCTCTCTCTCTCTCTGTCTCTCTCTTTCTCTCTCTCTGTTTCTCTCTCTCTCTGTTTCTCTCTCTCTCTCTCTGTTTCTCTCTCTCTCTGTTTCTCTCTCTCTCTCTCTGTTTCTCTCTCTCTCTGTTTCTCTCTTTCTCTCTCTGTTCTCTCTCTCTCTCTGTTTCTCTCTCTCTCTCTCTTTCTCTCTCTCTTGTTTCTCTCTCTTTCTCTCTCTCTCTGTTTCTCTCTCTCTGTTTCTCTCTCTCTTCTCTTTTCTCTTTCTTCTTTCTCTTTCATCTCTTTTCTCTCTCTATCTTTACTATCTCTCTGTGTTTCTCTCTCTCTCTTTTTCTTCTTTTCCTTCTCTGCTCCCTCTCTCTCTCTCTCTCTGTTTCTCTCTCTCTCTGTCTCTCTCTTTCTCTCTCTCTGTTTCTCTCTCTCTCTGTTTCTCTCTCTCTCTGTTTCTCTCTCTCTCTGTTTCTCTCTTTCCTCTCTCTCTCTTTCTCTCTTCTCTCTCTCTCTGTTTCTCTCTGAGTGAATGGCGGAGTGAATGGAGCTGGAGCTATTTGTTGAAATTGTCTCAGAAAAGGAAAAGTTCTGAACCTGCTAACAGCAGCACTAAAGCTCTCAGAGCTAAGAGAGCAAACAACAGACATCATCCGCATATGCTTAAAATAAAAAATGTTCAGCAAACACCAGAAAAAACATTCATTGTTGTCTCACATGGCCCAGGTTGGTTTAGTCAGATATTTGAAAAAAATATATTTTGTGTATATTTTATTCATATTTTGGGTTTTATCCTTAGGACCCGTTTTGTCCCTAATCTGAAGAATCACTGATAAACTAATTTATTTATCGTAACTCAAACTGCTGGGATGTGAAAACTTTTCCACAGGCCTGAACAGAAAAAAACTGCAAAAACATTCTGAGTCAGAAATAATAGGAATCAAAATAAATCTTGTTAGAGAGAGAGCAGCTCCACGGCCAGAACCAGCTGGAGTTCCTCAAGGCTCCATCCTGGGACTCCTCCAGCTAACAGCATGGAGCTAACAACATGTAGCTAGCAGAATGTAGCTAGCAGCATGTTTTGTTCTGGTTCTGCATCCAGAACCAGAACAAAACATGGAGAAGCAGAATTCAGCTTCTATTCACCACGGATCTGGAACAAACTTCTAGTAAACTGCTGACAGCTGAAACACTGAGCTCCTTTAATCCAAACAAACCCAGCTGGTTTTGACCCAGAGTAACCGGATCATCATAAAATCTGGTCTGGATTTTTTTCTCTCTGCGGTGAAACATTTTGTTGGTGGTTTGAACTTTGACTCTTATGGTTTTCATGTGAGGATCTTTGAGCAGCTGATAAACTGAGGGACAATCAGCCCAGAACAACAATATAGAGTGTTTAATCTGAGTTAACCTGAGTTAACCTGAGTTAACCTGAGTTAACCTGAGTTAATCTGAGTTAATCTGAGTTAATCTGAGTTAACCTGAGTTAACCTGAGTTAACCTGAGTTAATCTGAGTTAATCTGAGTTAATTCTGAGTTAATCTGAGTTAACCTGAGTTAACCTGAGTTAATCTGAGTTAACCTGAGTTAATCTGAGTTAACCTGAGTTAATCTGAGTTAATCTGAGTTAATCTGAGTTAACCTGAGTTAACCTGTTAACCTGACTTACTGTCCCTCACTCCGGTTGTCCAGTTGGTCTCCAAACTCAACAGATCCAGAAACAACAGCAACCTGCACCAGCAGGGGGCGGAGCCAAGCACACCTTACCAGGTTACCATGGAGACGAGACAAACAGGAAGCAACACGAGCCGTTGCCGTGGTGACTGTGTTGTTCCCACTGTCTGACCAACGTCTAATCAAAAAAACCTGAGACCCGGTTCTGTTCTGACCGATACCACTCTGTTCTGTTCTGACCCGATACCAGCTCTGGTTCTGTTCTGACCCGATACCAGCTCCGGTCTGTTCTGACCTACGCTCCGGTTCTGTTCTGACCCGATACCAGCTCCGGTTCTGTTCTGACCCGATACCAGCTCCGGTTCTGTTCTGACCCGATACCAGCTCCGGTTCTGTTCTGACCCGATACCAGCTCCGGTTCTGTTCTGACCCGATACCAGCTCCGGTTCTGTTCTGACCCGATACCAGCTCCGGTTCTGTTCTGACCCGATACCAGCTCCGGTTCTGTTCTGGCCCGATACCAGCTCGGTTCTGTTCTGACCCGATACCAGCTCTGGTTCTGTTCTGACCCGATACCAGCTCTGGTTCTGTTCTGACCCGATACCAGCTCCGGTTCTGTTCTGGCCCGATACCAGCTCTGGTTCTGTTCTGACCCGATACCAGCTCTGGTTTCAGTGGGCAGCGCCTCACCTGCTGCTCCGGTCCTGGTCCGGTTCCTGGACTCTGGACCAGAACCGACTGAACGGACAGGAGGACGGCCTCCAGTGGACTCGGCTGCAGGGGGACATGTCCACTGGTCTGAGTCTGGTTCTGATCTGGTTCTACAGTCTGGTGCTGCAGGTCCTGCCTGTCGTTCCCATCAAACTCTTTAATGACATTTAACTTCAGTTTGGGGTCAATAAATTATTCAGCACAAAAACTTTCTATTTGATTGGACCTGATCAGAACCGACGGGCTGATTCTGACCTCAGTCTGGTTCCTGGAAGAGAAACAAATGAAGCCAAACCAGCTTTGATGCTTCAAGAAAGGGAATTTATGGAATAAACAAAATGAATCAGTTCATGTTTATATACCTTATTAATTCTGATAATTAACAGAAATACGTGTAGATTAATTTACTGAGTCAGTAACGAAAAAACACGATAAAAATGTTTAAAACCTGCTTCAAGGTTCTGGATCTTAAAATGTGACGTTAATCAGCCAAATGAGCCAGATTACAAAATATGAACGTTACAATGTTCACTGGTGTTACCTTACTTAGTTAAACACTGTCCCCTAGTGGTCATTCCTGGTAGTTACAGCAGTAGAACAATAGACATTAATACCTAGACCCTCATGGAGGCTGAGTCGTACGTAACAGCGTCCGCCATCTTGCATGTGGCAGCAGCGCGATCGGAGCTCCTTAAGTCCTGAGCTGTCTGGATTTATTTCAACCGTTTTACAAAACAAACTGGATTCATTCTCATTACCTTCCCCAGGTAAGGATGAAAGATCAGAATTACTTGACTTTGCAGCCAGAAATTCGCTTCTAAACAACCGGAAGTTATGTCCTATGTAGCTAATGTGGTCCGAAATAACCGCTGATTGTTAGCATAGCAGCTAACGTTTTCATAGACGCCTCTTTTCCACCGGCCCGGCCGGCCCGGCTCCGCTCGCTTTGCTTGTGTTTCCACCGGCCTTTTAAACCGGGCTGGCGCTGCTTTTTTAGGTCCAGCTTCAGAGCAGAACCAGCAGAGCCAGCCCGGCCAGCACTGGTGACGTAGCTTCGCTGCTGTTCACTGATTGGCTGAGGGCGGGGACAGAACAGCGAGGCAAGAGAGAAGAAAAATGAAGGCGCAACGTTTGAAACTCGCCGCAACACGGAAGTGATGGAAGATACAAACAAGCCCTGAACTAAAAAATGCAGCTTTTTTTCTTTGCTTCGGATTTCAATATTCAGCAGCAGCTGATGGAGCCGTGAGGAATGAGGCGTTTTTGTCACCATAGTGGAGAGAATGAAAAGCCTCGTTAGCCGCTTTGGAGCCGATGGAGCCTCACGGTGAAAACCGACCAGACGCTGCTGCTGCTCTCAGCCAGGTGAGCAGTTTGTAGATAAATCTGTCTAGTTTTTACTACATTTAAGGTGGACGACATTTAAAACACAGCCTGCTGTATTTTTATTGCTCAAACACAACATGAGCATTTTCTGAAGACACGTTGTACATTATAAATAACTCAATATTGTTCAGCATTTTACCGTCATTTGTTTATCTTTGTGTGAATCTATGAGCTTTGATTGTTTCTCATTTTGCTGTTTCATCCAAGTTTCCCCCATTGTGAGATAATAAAACATGTTATATGACATTCTATTGTAAAATGGCTAGATATCAGTTCTCTAATCAAATTGTTATGAATTATTAATTGTAGAATGAGCAATAAACCTGAAGAAAACGATAGTGGTATTATATCCATGGCTGTAAACCTGCATAGGTCTAAAACTTAAAAGTAATTAGATTTTGTCTTTAATTTAGACAATTATTCCAGTTATTTATAATCTGTATGGCTGGATGGTAAAAGTGTTGTGTGTGTGTGTGTGTAAATATATACATGTGTGTGTGTGTGTACATATGCCTGTTTTAAATAATTCCTTATGTCTATGTAACATCCACATTAGTGACTCTGTTATTTATCTACATTTATGTGCTATAAACTATAACATCTTATTACCAGGGAGCAGAAGGAGCAACATGGCTGACATGATGGACCATCTGAACACCTGGATCTCCTTCAGCAGGAAGCAGCTACCAGCTGAGACGGCAGAGCAACAAGGAGAGTTGAGACAAAAAATAAAAATAAAAGTTGTTGTGTCTCAGTGACCAAAGTCTCTTTATTTCTGCTCACTCCACACATTATTGTACTTACTGTAGATCAAGGTCCTAATACAATCCTCCCAAAATGTGAGGAGCTTAAGCCAGAGTGAAAATAATATATAAATATTTCATTGAACTTAACATTGTAGATTATCAATGAAGCCATTCAAAACTGAAAACATTATTCAACAAACCAAACATTTTGACATTATTATCAGGGCAGCTATTAACAAGAGCCCTAAATACAAATCATGTTTGTTAGTTTCTAGTTTATACAAAATCATTCTATTCACTCACTGTTTATCTGTCTTCCTGCAGAATCTTCAATGTAAGAAAGTGAGAAAATGTGTCCAACCGGTAAACTTAATTAGTGATAATTAAGACTGAGTTTAAATTTTTAATTCTTAGTGTCCAAAATGTGAAAACATAGAAGAGGAACCAGTCAGATTAGAGGGAATAAAGCTTTATTTGTTCTCAGTATAACTTGGACATCAGGTGAAACATAAACGTATTGAAAAGTTAAAAACAACAGACTGTTAATGCACTTCAACTCCGTCAGAATATCAGACACGTTTTTTTAAATCAGAAATATTTCATCAGCATATTGGGGTCATGTGATTCCTGCTCCAGAAAGGTGAAGGTCTGGACATCCTGAAGGTCAACACCGACCAGCAGGAAGACGGACACTGATGAGATCCTCCAACCCAAAGAAGCACGAAGAACCACGATGGTCTGCGGCGACAGTTTACCAACATGAAAACACATTGGAATATATTAGGAATTTATTCTGACAATTTTAAGTTATTTGCAACACCCTGACTAACATTAGCTCATGTATATTCGGCACGATTATAAGTTTTATCGTAGTTTAAAATCATCGTTATCTCACCTGAACCGTCTGAACCTCCTGCTTTCCTCCAGCAGGGCGGAGATCAGCTCCTCCTCACCACATCCAGCTTTTCCTCCCACTGACACATTTTCTTGAAGTCTCAGAAAAATCGCAATCAGGCTGTAAAAAATAGCTCAGCTCTCTCTTCTTCTTTTGTATCAGAAAAACAACAACTGGCGTTAGGTCGCATGTAACGAAGCTCAGCACGAAGCTCCTGTAGGCGGGGCGCTACACCCCCCCTGCCACCAGGAGGCGGTACCTGCTACAGAGCCGAGAAGAGCCGGTGGAAACGCGGTCACTCCGAAACAGAGCCGAGCCGAGCGGAGCGAGCGAGCCGAGCCGAGCGGGCCGGTGGAAAAGAGGCAATAGACGCCTAAATAAAGAGACTTTGGTCACTGAGACACAACAACTTTTATTTTTATTTTTTGTCTCAACTCTCCTTGTTGCTCTGCCATCTCTGCTGGTAGCTGCTTCCTGCTGAAGGAGATCCAGGTGTTCAGATGGTCCATCATGTCAGCCATGTTGCTCCTTCTGCTCCCTGGTAATAAGATGTTATAGTTTATAGCACATAAATGTAGATAAATAACAGAGTCACTAATGTGGATGTTACATAGACAAAAGGAATTATTTAAAACAGGCATGTTACTATATGTACACACACACACACACATATATACTGTATATATATATACAACACTTTTTTACTATCCAGCCATACAGATTAGAAATAACTGTAATAGTTGTGTAAATTAAAGACAAAATCTAATTACTTGTAGGTTTTAGACCTATGCAGTTATACAGCCATGGATAAAATACCACTATCGTTTTCTTCAGGTTTATCGTTCATTCTACAATTAATAATTCATAACAATTTGATTAGAGAACTGATATCTAGCTATTTTACAATAGGATGTCGTATGACTTGTTTTTTTATCTCACAATGGGGGAAACTCAGATGCAACAGCAAAATGAGAAACAATCGAAGCTCATAGATTCACACAAAGATAAACAAATGACGGTAACATGCTGAACAATATTGAGTTATTTATAATGTGCAACGTGTCTTCAGAAAATGCTCATGTTGTGTTTGAGCAATAAAAATACAGCAGGATTTGTGTTTTAAATGTCGTCCATGGCTGTAGTTATACAACCTTAAATGTAGTAAAAACCAGACAGATTTATCTGCAAACTGCTCACCTGGCTGGGAGCAGCAGCAGCGTCTGAGTCGGTTTTCACCGTGAGGCTCCATCGGCTCCGAAGCGGCTAACGAGGCTAATGAAGCTAACGAGGCTTTTCATTCTCTCCACTATGGTGACAAAAACGCCTCATTCCTCACGGCTCCATCAGCTGCTGCTGAATATTGAAATCCGAAGCAAAGAAAGAATCCGGCATCTTTTAGTTCACAGCTTGTTTGTATCTTCCTTCACTTCCGTGTTCATTTTTCTTCTCTCTTGCCTCGCTGTTCTGTCCCGCCCTCAGCCAATCAGCGAACAGCAGCGAAGCTACGTCACCAGGGCTGGCCGGGCTCTGCTGGTTCTGCTCTGAAGCAGGACCTAAAAAAGCAGCGCCAGCCCAGTTAAACAGGAAACACAGGGAAATGAGCGGAGGCGGGCCGGTGGAAAAGGGGCATAATGTTCCATAAATGTTTATTTTAGTCATTTAATCAACAAATATTTAATTAAATAAAATTAACCAACATGGCTGACACAACACACCTCGTGTTATTTCAAGTTCACAGTTACAAGCGCATCAATCGTCTTGCAATACATAAATTAATTTGAACCAAACCTTGGAAAAGACACCCTCAGCTTTTTAACACTGCCACAGTGTGGGCAAAATGTGCAACTACCAGTTTGGGGCTTGAACAAAACCACAAACTGGTAGTTGCAGTTTGGGGTTTTGTTCAAGCTGACTAAAGTCAGGATCTGTGAAGGAAATCACAAAGGGATCATGACTGAGAGGATCTGAATCAGTTAAACCTCATAACTGGGGACATTTATTTATGAGATGTAGGTAGATCCAAACAAAACCAACATCTGCTAAACGGGCATCCTGAAGTGTGGAGACATTTCCTCTGAGAGAATAAAACTTGACTACAAATGCATGCTGTAAATAGTCTGACATGGGAATGAGCATAGAAATGTATACTTTTGATCAAGATTTAATACCAAAGTAATTGTTTGTTTTGGCATCTAAACATCCTGGTTGTTATTTTTCTCTTTTTGGGGTTTAACTCGCAGCTGATGAGGAAGACAGAATCTGACAGAAGTTGAGAACATCACTTCCTGTCTAATTCAGATGATTTTTCCCTGATTCTGTACTTGCGTGTTGTTGCACACATAGAACGTAGCTCTGTAAACAAGATCATCAACTTGTAAATGGATGATAGCAGTGACTGCCTGCCCTAATTTTCTGTCAGGCTACAGGTCCAAAAGTCACTTTCATTGAGGTTAAGTGCTTAGTTACAGGTGTGACTTTACAGACTGTTGTCTGAATTGTTCCTTTATGGAGTTGTTGGTATGATTTGAAGAGCAGTTTGTTTTTAATGTTAAGAATTACCTTTTTAGGTAGAGATTACTTAGTTTTTTATAACTGACAAACTGATGCCAGAGTTTGTCAGTTATAATGAAATCTGGATGTACATTTTAAACAAACCTTGGACTAATCCCAGCTACATATCCTCTCTGAACTGGACCTCGAACTAAATGCATCTTGCTGTCCGGTAGCTGACAGCGTGTTGAGTTGTGGAGACTTTGGAGCCTGTCTGACGCAGAAGGAGAGCATCCTCCCTCAGTCAGACAATCTTGCTGACTTCTGATTACTTCAATTTGAAAAATGTTCTGTGATTTCAAAACTTTAGCTCCCGTTTGTAATTCCAGAGTCCAGTAGGGCTGCAGGGTGTAGATTCAGCCTCCAGATCAATATCAAAACCCTGAGACATTTGATTATGCACAAGCAGGTGAACTGTTCATGTTCATAACTTAACTGTGTTGCATGAATCTATCTGCTTGATTGATGTGGACTCTGTTCAACTTGTTATTTATTTCTTAAACTGAATGGCACAACTTCTGGGTGGGACATTCGCATACACTGGTGGGTTTGTGCCTTATTAGAGGCACAAAATAAGGAAAAGTTTTTGCAACGAAATTACAGTTTGCATGGCCTGGTTGGTTTGGTTCAAACTAGTAAGCTCCACATTGGTTCAGCCTGATGTTTATTGCCCAACCCTTTAGATATCAGAAGGCAAAACAATAATGGAAGAGCTCAAAGTCTAACTGAATGACTCACATGTTTGGATTAAAGTTCAAACTAATTAAACCTTTAAGACACAGAAACTCACACAGTCGTTGTTACTGAGAGGCAAAATGGCTCAGAGAGAAGCACAGCTGCAGAAGATCACCTGTTCCATCTGTTTGGATCTACTGAAGGATCCAGTGACTATTCCCTGTGGACACAGTTACTGTATGAACTGTATTAGACGATACTGGGACGGAGATCAGAGGAGAATCTACAGCTGCCCTCAGTGCAGAGAGGCCTTCAGAAGAAGACCTGCATTGAGAAAAAGTACAATTTTAGCAGAGTTGGTGGAGGATCTGAAGAAGATTGGACTAAAAGTTGCTGCAGCTGATCACTGCTATGCTGGACCTGAAGATGTGGCCTGTGATGTCTGTACTGGGAGGAAGATGAAAGCTGTCAAATCATGTCTGGTTTGCCTTGTTAATTACTGTGAGAAACATATTCAGCTTCATTATGAATCTCCAGCTTTGGCAAAGCACAAGCTGGTGAATCCCTCCAAGAAGTTCCAACGAAACATCTGCTCTCGTCATAATGAAGTGATGAAGATCTTCTGTCGTACTGATCAGAAGCGCATCTGTTCCCTCTGCAATCTGAATGAACATAAAGGCCATGAAACAGTCCCAGCTGCAGCAGAAAGAGCTGAGAAGCAGAAGAAGCTCCAGGAGAGTCGACAACAAATCCATCAGAGAATCCAGGACCAAGAGAAAGATGTGAAGCTGCTTCAGCAGGAGGTGGAGGCCATCAATGTCTCTGCTGATAAAGCAGTGGAGGACAGTGAGAAGATCTTCACTGAGCTGATCCGTCTCCTCCAGGAAAGAAGCTCTGAGGTGAAGCAGCAGATCAGATCCCAGCAGGAAACTGAAGTGAGTCGAGTCAAAGATGTTCAGGAGAAGCTGGAGCAGGAGATCAGTGAGCTGAAGAGGAAAGACGCTGAGCTGGAGCAGCTCTCACACACAGAGGATCACACCCAGTTTCTCCTCAACTACCCCTCACTGCCAGCACTCAGTAGGTCTAAACACTCATCCAGCATCAACATCCGTCCTGTGAGACACTTTGAGGACGTGACAGCAGCTGTGACTGAGCTCAGAGACATAATACGGGACGTCCTGAGAGACTCCTGGACAAAAATCTCACTGAAGATTACAAATGTGCATGTTTTACTGACAGAACCAGAACCAAAGACCAGAGGTGAATCCTTAAAATATTCACAAGAGATTACCCTTGATCCAAACACTGCAAACATGAATCTGCTGTTATCGGAGGGGAACAGAAAAGTAACATCAATTGACCAACAACAGTCTTATCCTGATCATCCGGACAGATTCACTGTTTTTCTTCAGGTCCTGAGCAGAGAGAGTCTGACTGGACGTTGTTATTGGGAGGTGGAGTGGAGAAATGGAGGAGTTTACGTAGCAGTTTCATACAAGAACATCAGCAGATCAAAATTGTCAGATGAATGTAGGTTTGGATCCAATGAAAAATCTTGGTCTTTAGAATGTCACTGTTCCAGAAATAGTTACATATTTCATCATAACAACATTAAAACTCCAGTACCAGGTCCAGTTTCCTCCAGACTAGGAGTTTACCTGGACCACAGAGCAGGTATTCTGTCTTTTTACAGCGTCTCTAAAACCATGACTCTAATCCACAGAGTCCAGACCAGATTCACTCAGCCTTTACATGCTGGGATTAGACTTTACTATGGATCTTCAGCTGAGTTTATTAAGGTGAAATAATCTTCTGAGGAAGATGTCTATACATTTCTAGAGTTAGCTGAGTAGCAACATTTCTCTTGATTATGCAGTGAAAACCTAGTAATGAATTGAGTTATTCAGTAAACTGCATTGATTATATTCATTAAGATGATGCTTTGTGTTGTCTCCAAATGATACTGTATTTCAACTGTCATGAATTTCCTTTTGTTTTACTGTTATGATTGTATCAATTTGATACTTTGTTGTTAAATATTTGCATAAACTGAATTTATCTGACATTTTGCATATTTTATTAAATCTTTCATTCCAGGAAGCAATAGTACAATAAAAACAGATGACACCTTTCTAACGTTTTATGTTGCTATTATTTCTAATTTTATTTGTGGAGAAACAGAGAACTTTTGTAATATCTGTTACTTAAAACAGGTTTTCTATGGGACTGCATTTAATACTTTCAGCAACAGAGATCTTGTCCAACATGAATCACATGAACTAAACTCAATTTGGCCACTTGGTGGCAGCAAAACTCAACATAAAAGAGTAAAAAGAATCAATCAACATACCTGTCAGAAATAAAACAATAACTGAGTGGATAAATTAACAGCTATACCTATCCTTAAAGAAATTAATCTTAAACAAAGGGAGCCATTGAAGGGGTTTTATTTCTCAGCCAGAGGGTTGACCTTTCTTGTCACCCTCTCATTACAGGGTCACAGGTCATACAGACTTAACAAGCTCAGCAGACCACTCTTATCCCCTTCAAGAACCCTAAAGAAACCCCAAAGTAGTTTTGGAAAGATAATGGGGCCACCAGCAATGCTTAGTATTGAGACACGGAGGCCACAACTGGCTTTTTCATCTCGGCTTCGGGTAGGTGGGGCCGATCAATGCTTGCCACGTGATTTTTTATTTTTAGAGTAGGATTGGCTGATCAAAAAGAATAAATGTTTCACTCTGAGAAAGAGCAGAGTAGGCCATGGAACCAGTCACCCATTTCTTTTGGGTGGAATATTCTCTTTAAGACTGCAAATGTGTTCGTAGAATCCAGCTTGTACGTTTTGTGGTCACTCTAAGAGGGGTCTTTATTTCTGATAAATGTCTATGATCCTCGACAAGTTTGGGTCCCAGAATTTAGGAAACCAAAACTAGTAAATACCTTCCTTATGCTCAATAGAACTTTACTGAATCCTAATTCCTGTGGTTTTAAACATGAAATAAAGGTATTTTAGCTTTTACCTTTATCAATAAACCATTTCTTTAACAGAAGTCCTTACAGGTGTCTTGTATAAATGCCATTTGCAAATGTATGGCCAATCTATTCCTCAAAAGGAAAAGTTTGTTGGATCCTTTATTGTTTTATATCCTTAGAATTTGATCAATTAATTTATTACTGCAAGTGAGTGATTCACCAGATAACAGCAGTTTGAGTTCTGTGATCCCAGCTGTGGGGCAAAACCTTTTAATAGAAACCGTAGGATTGAGAAAAATAATAATGAGTGAGACTGTCTGGATCTTTGTTCTACTGAAGGATATTTCTCCTGAGAAAACCTTCGGTGTGTTGACTAAGACACATTTACACCAAACAGAGACGAAACATAATAGCATGACACAAAGATCAGATTAATAAAGTCATATTAAACTACCTGATAAACTATTCCACCGTCATTTGACTTTCTGCAGCCATTGTCATCTACCTAGGCCAAATGACATACAGCAAGTTTAACACTAATGAGCTGATTAGCTATTTATATAGATTAGATAAAAGTTAATTATCAAACATAAGCGCTCCACAAAAATCCCTCTTTGATCCAGTTTATTTTATTTTATCAAGATAGCTGAGAGCAAATTCTCATTTTCAACATCAAGCTGTTCAGGAAGCATCAAATTACAACATCACAAAGCAGGAAACAAGAATAAAAAAACTTCCTCATTGTAGGCAATGAGGAAGTTTTCCCTGATAATTACGGCTGACTGTTGCTCACATGGAGACCACAGCTCTGTAAACTGGATCATCAACTTGTAAATCAAAGATGTTAAAGTTCTCCTGCAGGTTCAAAGGTTTTAGTAACAGGTGTGGCATTTGAATAGAATATAAATATAATTTATTGTCCCAAAATGGACAAAAATCCTTTGCAAGAGCAGCAAAGTGACAGACACACAATTTAAGTGTTCTTTTCTGTAGTTGCTGATCTGCAGTTTGTTTGTTGCTTTTGTTGAAAAATTAGTTTTATGAAACTAAAAAAAGTAGCAAAATTATGTAAAAATTAAATGTGGATCTACATTTTAAACATAAAACGGGACAAAAGCTGCTACTGTTAAAAAAATAAGCATTGAATTTCTGGTTTGAAATGCTTCTTCCTGTAACCAAAGTCATGTGAGTCTGTCTTCTTCCTGCTATAAAACACCACAAAGCTCCACTTTGTTCATTTTGATTTATATTGCCCAACCAATAAACAATAGTGGCAGAGCTCAAAGTCTGACTGAGAGAATCACAAGCTAAGATTGAAGTTCAGTCATTAAGCCTTTAACAGAGAGAAACTCACACAGTCGCTATACTGAGAGGTGAAATGGCTCACAGAGGAGATCAGCTGGGGAAAATCTCCTGTTCCATCTGTTTGGATTTCCTGAAGGATCCTGTGACCATTGCATGTGGACACAGCTACTGTATGATCTGTATCAAACAATCCTGGGATACAGATCAGACGAAAGTCTGTAAATGCCCTCAGTGCAGGAAAGAGTTCGATCCGCGGCCGGTCCTGGTGAAAAACGTCATATTAGCAGAGTTGGTGGAAGATATGAAGAAGACTGGACTCCAAGCTGCTCCAGCTGATCACTGCTATGCTGGACTTGAAGATGTGGTCTGTGATGTCTGTACTGAGAGGAAGATGAAAGCTGTCAAGTCCTGCCTGGTCTGTTTGAATTCCTTTTGTGAGATTCACCTTGAAACTCATGATGACGACCCTGAATTAAAGAAACACAAGCTGGTGAATCCGTCCAAAGAGCCGCTACACAGCATCTGCTCTCGTCATGATGAGGTGATGAAGATCTTCTGTCGTACTGATCAGCAATGTATCTGTTATCTCTGCTTGATGGATGACCATAAAGGTCATGACACAGTCCCAGCTGCAGCAGAAATGGCTGAGAAAAAGAGAAGCTCCAGGTGACTCGAAACCAAATCCAGCGGAATATGCAGGACCAAGAGCAAGAAGTGAAGCTGCTTCAACAGGAGGTGGAGGCCATCAATGTCTCTGCTGATAAAGCAGTGGAGGACAGTGAGAAGATCTTCACTGAGATGATCCGTCTTCTCCAGAAAAAAAGCTCTGATGTGAAGCAGCAGATCAGATCCCAGCAGGAAACTGAAGTCAGCCAAATAAAAGAGCTTCAGGAGAAAGTGAAGGAGGAGATCACTGAGCTGAAGTGGAAAGACGCTGAGCTGGAGCAGCTCTCACACACAGAGGACCACTGCCAGTTTCTCCTGAACTACACTTCACTGCCAGACCTAAGTGAGTTTATTCACACACAGGGCATCTATATGCACCCTTGGAAAAACTTCAAGGATGTGATAGCAGCTGTGTCAAAGCTCAGAGATCAACTACACGATATTCTGGCAGACACTCGTACAAAGACATCAGTTAAAGTCAGCAAGGTGGAGACTTTAAAGTCAGAACCAGAACCAAAAACCAGAAGTGAGTTCTTAAAATATTCACAAGAAATCACTCTGGACCCAAACACGGTGAACAAAAAGCTGTTATTATCTGAGGGGAACAGAAAAGTAATGAGAAAGAATAAAAAACAATCTTATCCTGATCATCCAGACAGATTTACTGGTCACTATCAGGTCCTGAGCAGAGAGAGTCTGACTGGACGATGTTACTGGGAGGTGGAGATGAGAGGAGACAGAGTTGGAATAGCAGTTTCATACAAGAACATCAGCAGAGCAGGACTGTCAGAGAAATGTGAGTTTGGAATGAATGACATCTCTTGGTCATTTGACTGCCGAACAAAGGGTTACACAATTTATCACAGCAGAGTTGAAACTCCAGTATCAGGTCCAGTTTCCTCCAGAATAGGAGTTTACCTGGACCACAGAGCAGGTATTCTGTCTTTCTACAGCGTCTCCGGTACCATGACTCTCCTCTACAGAGTCCAGACCAGATTCACTCAGCCTCTACATGCTGGGATCTGGCTGTTTTATGTTGACTCATCTGCTGAGTTCATTAAGGTAAAATAGTCAGCAGTGATCTGAGGTCCAGTTGGTTAAAATCTGTACTTTGGCCCAAGTCTCTTTAGTCTCTATCATTGTCACTGTAAACTCGATGTTATTTCTTCACTTCTCTGAGATCAGCTGTCTTTATGGAGCTATTTGATGTTGGAGTTTGGATGTCGTCCCGTCTCTCCAATGATCATCATCATTCATGGCGAGTTATTTTTGACAGCCCAAACTGTTGTGTGGTTCTGTTGGTATGAAGCCAACTTCTGCTCCATTAGACTGTTTTTAGACAAAACAAACAATCACTAAGGTTAATCACTTTTTTCTTTTTTTAATCAGTATTTTTTAGTTCTAATTTTTATATTGTGTGGAAATTGTGACTGAAACTGTGTTTATCCTGTTAATGATTAAATCTATGATGTGTCGGGTAACTGAGATGACTGCATGCGATGTCACGTTAGAGTCATATATAACTGTTTCTGAATAAAATCCCTCTGATTTGCATGTGACTCGTCCCTGGAGCTGCAGCTATGATAAATGTACTTTTTCTTAAAATCCTTTGCAGATTTAGTATTTTGAGTGAATCCCTGCTGAATATTATTTGGTTTTTCCTGCCATGTGTGATTCAGGCTTCAATATTTCAGCCTTAGTTTCTAAATGCTCAGACACTTGTTCATTTTTAGGTGTGATTTATTTCTTCACTGGAAAAACTTATTCTGGGAAGCTGTGAAATTGATATATGAAAGTGTTCTGATTCAAACAAACTGTATAAATTTTGATAAAATTCATCTGGTCCTTCAATGAAATGTAAAGAAATTTTAAAATCAATAAGCAAACTTAAAATTTTCCATTGCATTTATCATCTTCAGTGGCTGCAGACCAATCAAAAGATATTATTTTTCAGTATTTGTTCATGTGTGCAAATCAAAAACCTGAAATAGAATAAAAAGTGTAAGATCTACTTTTGTTTAGTTAAATATTAAACTGTAACTAATTGTTTTTAGACACAAAGTGTAAATTTTATTGAAATATTAATTCTTATTTTTTTGTTTAAAAAATTAATTGAATAAACTCTTACCAAAAAAAATGTCTTCTTGTTTACTGAACCATCTTCTTTTACTCATTTATTGTCCTGGCATTTCACCATTAATGAATAAATGAGCTGGTTGCCTCCATGCAAAAAGGCAGATTTTGTGTTCAAAAACAAAACCTCTAACCAGAATCCTACTTACATGACCAGGGGAAAGGGAAAGGGGACGTCTGGAGAAATGAGTGAGTTTTTGTTGACTGGATGTATGTGAGCGAGTCGTCACGGCTCTGGGAAAACACTGGTCCAGACAACAAACGGAAAGTAAAGAATAAAAAACGGTAACATTTCATCTGACAAAGTGTGCATAAGCCTGACACATGACGTCTGTCGTGAACATGAAGGAGTCTTTCTGCATATCTGATTGTTGTCATTCGGTAAATAATGACACTTTTAAAGGAAAGTTGCATTGAAAGTCTATTAAAAGTGCCAACTTTGCATGAAAGTGTCATTATTTACAAAATAATACAAAGTCAGTCCTTCTAATGCACTTTTAAAGTAACTTTTCATTAAAAGTGTCATTTTCCGAATGACACTTCATGACAATAGTCATAGACATTCATAAAGACTTTCATTGTCATGTTTATAACAGGGTCATATCAGGCTTATCTACACCCTGTCAAAGTTACATGAAAACCATAAACAAACTACCGTATTTTCCGCACTATAAGGCGCACCTAAAAACCTTCAATTTCTTCCAAAGCCGACAGTGAGCCTTATAACCCGGTACACCTTATATATGGACCAATATTGAGCCACAACAGGTCTAGCAACTAGGGTAAGCAGCCGCCAACTTCATTTTCCCCGTAGAAGAAGCGCGCGGTGCATGCTGGGATAGTTGTCAGAACGCTGGTTTGTTAATAAAGTTTGACCGACCTATCTACCTACCGACCATCTAGAATCAGGTCGTCTGCAGGTCATTTAGCACCACGTTCTCCACTACAATGCTGTGCGCGAACAGAGACGGGTCACCATCATCCGGTCACGCCCCGGCCCAGACGTGGAAGCCTCTCTTCGCCGACCGGAATCATTCTTTATATCTACAAATTGGCTTTAGATATTCATCTGGGATGCTTTGACTAGGGTTGCCAAGGGACCAGCCCCTATACATTTAAAGCTGGTGGGCATGGGGGGAAGGGCGGAGCGAGGGAAGAGAGACAGAGACTGTGGCGGCAGTGTGTCTGTTCATCTGTGTGACCCAGAAAGCAGTTGGGCACAATTTTGCAACACTGTGTGTGAAACAATGACTGGGTCAGCGTAATATATAAAGTACTCTGGGACCCTTGTCCTGTATAGGTTCAATACGGGACGGGTGGCAACGGGACTGGTGGCAACCATAGCGTCTATTCTATGCGCCTTATAATGCGGTGCGCCTTATATATGAAACAAGTTTTAAAATAGGCCATACATTGAAGGAGAGCCTTATAATCCAGTGCGCCTTATGGTGCGGGAAATACGGTACTCTGGTTCACACTAAAGAGACTTTTCATTGGGATTTCTTCAAAGGAAAGTTACCACACACCTCACAATCCCACTAAAACAAAAGACTTCCCATTGGTACCGAAAACAGGCTTTCATTGGACTCCCCCAAACTGAAGCTATCAGACTAACAAGGTGAGCACATTCGCTCACAAACAGACAGGAAGTTTAGATCTCACCCAAAGTGGTGCTTAGGACAATGTGCTTTATATTTGAAACATGAAGGTCAGGAGGAGCTGTGAAAATGGCCAAACTGTGGGAGCCATTAACTGGTTTCCAGCCACCAGAAGACTTCAGACACACTTAGAGATTCTGTATGAGTAATAGGGCTGTATAATAATATTGATATCACGATATATATCGATATTTTCTTTCCTAGAAAAAATCGATATTCATCAACAAGTATTGTAAGTATCTGGGAGAGTGATTCGGTCATCAGGCTTAGAGTGATTCCTTCAGATGTTCAGGTTAAAAAGGTATCAAACTATTCAGAGCAGGAACTTGGTTCACTTTATTTACTTTACTAATGCATGTCAGCTGCAGTTTGGACTGTTTCAACTAGAAGAAACATGTTTTCTCACCACTTTGATTCATTTTGTCCAGCTGTCCACTTTAAGTCTGTGTCCAACCAGAGCCAGGTATTGTGTAGTTGGTGCTTTAATCAGTTTTCAGTTAAATTAATTCAGTCCAACTTTATAACAGTCACAAAATGTCACCAAAATCACTCTGTCCCTCTAAAGTCTTTCAGAAAATCGCAAGTGTATCGAATTGTATCGTTTGATGAATATTGCAATATATATACATATATATATATACAGTATATACATATATATGTATATATATATATATGTATATATATATACATATAATTATATATATATATATATATATATTAAAAAAAAAAATTCCCTTCTCACCCTCTGCGGGTGGTCTCTTTTCATCCTCTGACTCGGGTCCTCTACCAGAGGCCTGGGAGCTTGAGGGTTCTGCGCAGTATCTTGGCTGTGCCTAGTACTGCACATTTCTGGACTGAGATGTCTGATGTTGTTCCTGGGATCTGTTTTAGCCACTGCTCCAGTTTGGGGGTTTCTGCCCCGAGGGCCCCGATGACCACAGGCACCACTGTGGTCTTCACCTTCCAGTTCTTTTCCAGTTCCTCCCTGAGGCCCTGGTATTTCTCCAGTTTCTCATGCTCCTTTTTCCTGATGTTGTAGTCACTTGGTATGCTACATCCACCACAACGGCTTTCCTCTGTTCTTTATCCACCACCACAATGTCCGGTTGGTTCGCCATTACCATCTTGTCTGTCTGGATCTGGAAGTCCCACAGGATCTTAGCTCGGTCATTCTCCACCACCTTTGGGGGTGTTTCCCACTTCGATCTCGGGGCTTCCAGTCCATATTCTGCACAGATGTTCCTGTACACTATGCCCGCCACCTGGTTATGTCGTTCCATGTACGCTTTCCCTGCCAGCATCTTGCACCCTGCGTTATGTGCTGGACTGTCTCAGGGGCCTCCTTGCACAACCTACACCTTGGGTCTTGTCTGGTGTGGTAGATCTGAGCTTATTGCTCTGGTGTTTAGGGCCTGTTCCTGTGCAGCCAGGATGAGCCTCTGTGCTGTCCTTGAGTCCAGCTTTGTCCAGCCATTGGTAGGATTTCCTGATATCAGCCACTTCAGTTATTTGTCGGTGGTACATCCCATGTAGGGGCTTGTTCTCCCATGATGGAACCTCTAGCCCCTCATCCTCTGTTCCCCATTGCCTGAGACATTCGCTGAGCATATCATCCGTTGAGGCTTTGTCCTTGATGTATTTATGGATCTTGGATGTTTCATCCTGGACAGTGGCTCTCACACTCACTAGTCCTCTGCCTCCTTCCTTACGGTTTGTGTACAGTCTCAGGGTGCTGGATTTGGGGTGGAACCCTCCATGCATGGTTAGTAACTTCCGAGTCTTAACATCCGTGGCCTTTATCTCTTCCATTGGCCAGCTGATTATTCCGGCAGGGTATCTGATTACTGGTAATGCATAGCTGTTTATTGCACGGATCTTGTTCTTGCCATTGAGCTGGCTTCTCAGGACTTGCCTTATTCGTTGGAGGTATTTGGCTGTGGCTCCCTTCCTTGTATATATATGTATATATATATACATTATATATATATATATATATATATATATATATATATACATATATATATATGTATATATATATACATATATATATGTATATATATATACATATATATATATATATGTATATATATATATATATGTATATATATATCGTATCGTGGGCAGAATATCGTGAATTGTGAGATTATTGTATCACTACAGCCCTAATGAGTAACACAAAGTTCAAACGCTGAGGTGTGTTTGAGTGTTGATTCTGTTGGATCGGTCCTGCTGGGCTTGTTTGACCAGAAAGCCACTTGATGCTGAAATGCAACTGATACAAGTGTGACGGTCTATTAAAATTTGTTTAAATTAAATGTGGAGACTTGGTTTACTTGCTTCAGAAGGTTTCCTTTACTTTGAGTTATTCAGTTGGAGGTGACGTTTTATTCAGAAGTTGGTTTTAATGGTATTTCCTGAGTGTTTTTCTTTTCTGAGGAATTTAACTTCCTAGAAAGTGTGTAATATCCCTATGCTGTTTTATTAATGTTTATTGTGGCGTCTGAAACCCAGGATGTTTATAGATCATGTTGCTTGATGCTGAATGGGCCCTTATGGGCTCAGAGTGAGCAGCAGTTAGGGGATGTAGATCTTGAACCACCATTATAGCAAAGTTAGGAATGCTTTTAAAAGACTGTAATCACATGAATACAGCATTTAATGTGAGATTCTTTTGTGGCTTTTATGGTTGCAGTCATCTGTGTCATTAAATGGTTTATCCTGTTCCAAAAGAAAGCTTTAATAAGTTTCTATGACTGTTTCATATCAGAAATAAACTGTTGTTGAATAAAATATTTTCTTTCTGAATTTCCTGGGAGTATGAATATGTTTAGGCTAAACTTTTTCAGGAAATATATTCAAAAGAGTTAAATATATTTCCTGAAAAATATATTTAATTTTTTTGCAAATGAGTCAGTATTAAAACGCGTCTTCTTCCTGCTTTGAGACAGATATTCCAGATTTTCAACATATCTTGACTCATCTCTAAAACCTGGGAGCAACTAAGACCTGCTGAGAGTCAAAAGTCGTCTGATTTAAATGTTGTCGTTGATGCTGAGAGGTAAAATGGCCCAGAGAGGCGTTCGCCTGGAGGAATTCTCCTGTTCCATTTGTTTGGATCTTCTGAAGAATCCGGTGACGATTCCCTGTGGACACAGCTACTGTATGAACTGCATTAAAACCTACTGGGATGAAGAATGTAAGAGGAGAATTCACAGCTGCCCTCAATGCAGGAAAATGTTCAGATTTAGGCCTCTCCTTCTGAAAAACATCATGCTAACAGCACTAGTGGACAATCTGAAGAAGTCTACACTACAAGCTGCTCCAGCTGATCACTGCTATGCTGGACCTGAAGATGTGGCCTGTGATGTTTGGACTGGGAGGAAGATGAAAGCTGTCAAGTCCTGCTTAACTTGTCCAGCTTCTTACTGTGGGAATCACCTTCAACCTCACTACAATGCTCCACCATTAAAGAAACACAAACTGGTGAATCCCTCCAAGAGTCAACAACAAATCCATCAGAGAATCCAGGACCAAGAGAAAGATGTGAAGCTGCTTCAACAGGAGGTGGAGGCCATCAATGTCTCTGCTGATAAAGCAGTGGAGGACAGTGAGAAGATCTTCACTGAGCTGATCCGTCTCCTCCAGGAAAGAAGCTCTGAGGTGAAGCAGCAGATCAGATCCCAGCAGGAAACTGAAGTGAGTCGAGTCAAAGATGTTCAGGAGAAGCTGCAGCAGGAGATCAGTGAGCTGAAGAGGAAAGACGCTGAGCTGGAGCAGCTCTCACACACAGAGGATCACACCCAGTTTCTCCTCAACTACCCCTCACTGCCAGCACTCAGGGAGTCGACACACTCATCCAGCATCAACATCCGTCCTCTGAGACACTTTGAGGACGTGACAGCAGCTGTGACTGAGCTCAGAGACATAATACAGGACGTCCTGAGAGACAGATGGACAAACGTCTCACCAAATCTCACTGAGGTTGAGGGTTCAATGACAGAACCAGAACCAAAGACCAGAACTGAATTCCTAAAATATTCACAAAAAATCACTCTGGATCGAAACACAGCAAACAGATTTCTGTTATTGTCTGAGGGCAACAGAAAAGTAACGAGGGTAGAAGAACAACAGTCTTATCCTGATCATCCAGACAGATTCGCTGGCTGTTGTCAAGTCCTGAGCAGAGAGAGTCTGACTGGACGATGTTACTGGGAGGTGGAGATGAGCGGAGGAGGAACCGAAGTCGTAGTTTCAAAGAAAAACATCGGCAGAGCAGGGAGTTCAAATGAATGTGAGTTTGGATTCAATGACAAATCCTGGTCATTAAATTGTACCTGAGACAGTTACACTTTTTATCATAACCTTGTTAAAACTCCAGTATCAGGTCCAGTTTCCTCCAGACTAGGAGTTTACCTGGACCACAGAGCAGGTATTCTGTGTTTCTACAGCGTCTCTGAAACCATGACTCTCCTCCACAGAGTCCAGACCAGATTCACTCAACCTCTACATGCTGGAGTTGGTCTCTTCTCCTTATTTTCATATTATGGTGGAGCGACTGCTGAGTTTGTTAACTTTAAATAGTTTCTTTAATCTCCTTCATTGTTGTTTCTTTGCTGCTCAGAGATCTTTATAGAGCCGCTTGGTCATCTTATTTGTTTTTATTGGAGTTTGAGTGACTCCAGTCTTTCAGATATTTTTGATGGTGTGAACTTGTGTGTTGTTTAGTTAAAATTAAGTTACCTTCAGCTGTATTGCTCTACTTTTAGACAAAAAAGATTATTCTTTCTCTAATCTTCCCTGGTCCATTGTATGCCCCTTCCTGTTTCTGTTTGTATTCATCTGAATTATATTTACATTTATTACTTTGTCGGATCCGATGTTGCTGTTCTATCGCATGTAAATATTGTGATTTTGTTTTATAAGTGGTTTGGTGAAAACATAATACTTATGTTTGCTTTGTTAGGTTAAAAATCTACTGCTGGTTTATGTAACACACAAATGCTATGAACGAATAAATAGTTTCAGTGTTTTTATTTTCTTCTTTTACTATTTTATTATTTATTCGTGTGGTTTGTTGAACATCAGATCTCACTGTTCAAATACTTCTAGATAATGGCTTGATATGTAGTAGATTAATTTGTTTAGTCTCAGATAAACTGGCTGCAGGAAGAGGATCGTGTTAACATAAATGAGTCAGCTCCTGGTAATTCTAGTTCTTAGCTTTTACATTACTTGAATTACTGGCCCAGGAAGAGGAGCAGCAACTAATCCCAGAACGAACATATTCTACAAATTAGTTTTACTCTTCTAAATTACAAAGAACTGAAACCTCCGTTTGTTTTCTAATCATCTTCTTAGTTTTTACATTGGATCTGAGGTTTTTATTTTATTCATTGTTGAATACAGTTAGAGTCTTTATCGTGGGGATTTTAACGTTTATGTTGACACTAAAATGATTCCTTAAATGAACCTTTTACCGTTGATTCATTTGGCTTTTCTGAAAGAATCTACACTCCTGTCTTCATACCTTGGACTTTCTTTGGACTTACTGAGTGTGAAGAGTTAAACGTACTTCTCCATAACTGTCCTGTTTGACCTTTTTACTTTTGAGTTTATTTCAACTAAGCAATGAAAACCAGAGATAAAATGTAATTATATTTTTATACACATAAAAATGCAAAGTGAAAACCATTTTGGCACTACCATAAAAGCTGATTATCTCCACTACAGACAATTAGTGCCAAAAAAAATGGATGGCAACATTTATCCCCACGTAGAGTTGCATACATTTTTCATGAAGGTCTTGGAATGTCAGACCATTAAGGAAAGTCTTCTCCGGTTTTCTCTCAATGGGTTTAAGGTCTGGGTTCTAGTAACTGACCCAAGTGGGAAAATTACGTCTCCTACTCCCAGGACCAATCCATCACAAGTTAAATATTAAATATTACCGTCCTATGAGGGAAGGAAAAAGCGGTGATGGAACAACTCTGCCATTCATTATATTTAGTAGTCAGCTGACCTTCCTGTGGGTGAATAATGTTACAGAAACATCGGATTATGACAACCAGGCTCGAACAATAACTGTACTTTTCATCCTATAAGCTGCAACGTCTTCTCAGCATGACTCTATTTTATAGACTCGATCCCTAGAGTGTGTGTGTGTGTGTGTGTGTGTGTGTGTGTGTGTGTGTGTGTGTGTGTGTGTGTATCTGTTGACATTTCTTCTATTCACCACTAGATGGAGCCTCTGTACCACATCTGATCCAGACTGGGAACCATTGACATCTACAAAGGCGTTTTATAATTAGAGTTTTTACAAACCAGTATGTGAATATAAATTAGTAAATATATTACATACACAGTTGTCAGTTTGCGTTAGTAAATTTTATGGGTCGTATTATTGACCTTTGACATTAGACAGAATAGTTTTTGCTTCCTTGCAGAGAAAGAAACAAACGTTTCAACACGTTTCAGATGCAGTTTAGTCATTTTCCTCTGTGTGCGTGTGTGTGTGTTTGTGTGGGGGTGTGTGTGTGTGTGTGTGTGTGTGTGTGTGTGTGTGTGTGCGTGTCGCATCCAGGTGCCATGATGTCTCCTGTGTTGTTGTCTTTATAAACAAACTGAACGCCACGACTGCTGCCATCGTCTTGTTTCTGTGGGATGGCTGAGAGTCTTGGTAATGATTAACATGAAGCTTGTGGTGAAACTCAGATTTATTTTGCATTTCTTTAGTATTTATAGAAACACTTTGAGGGAAAACAAAAATTTAACCATGGATTTATTTATAGTAAGCACATGTCTAAACATTAAGCTAGACTTTCCAAAACTAGCCAAATATATAATTTAAGTGGAAAATGTGACATATTTGAGATTTCTGCCACTTTATATCACAACATATTAATGCTTCAGATGTCTCTATTAGGGTGCAGTCAGCAAACACCAATAGCCAGAAGTAACATAGCATTTAATTATGCTAACCATTAGATCAGAACCAACAGCTGTTAATACGCTTCAGTTGCAAAGTTACTGTAAGCTCAATAAATCATATTTATACTGTCCACCATGTAAAGCTGTTGAAGGTGGACATTTAAATGTCTTCCAGCTGCAGTCAGGATTTAACTTTGTCTGGTGAAGTAAATGTAAGCTGTCATTATGAAGGTATAATAAGTGGTTTAAGCTTAGCAGCCTGTATTTATCTTATTATGAAGTGAGAAAGGAAGTTGTTCTCGAGTTGTCCTGTTGTGTCAGCAGGGTTAAATACTTTAAAATGTTTATGCAATGTATTTATGTATTTAGAAGAAAAATGAAATGGCAACAAAGTGAAAGATAAGTTACAATGTCTGGTAAGTACTATAAAAATAGAGACCAGCTAAATGTTGCTAAGTTGCTAGGAAAGCTAAAGTTTGGACCAATCTCTAGTAAACATAATGGATGTTTCACAGTTTTCAAGGAAGTTTGATTGGATTTAAATGCATATCTGGAATTTAAATCACTTTATTTCATTAGTTTTACAATTTTATTGTATTAGTTCTTGTGAAAAAAGAAATGAAGCATTTTTTTTCCCGGTGGTCCGCAGGCGCCCCTAGTGGTCCGCGAGGTACTGCATGTAAACAACCATTTGTTTGCCGTGACGTCATCTCAAAGCGCGACGCTACAGCTAGCTTACCGAAGGACTGTGATTAAATCTACTAAAGAATAATTGGCTTGAAAATTCAAAAGAAAAGCTGGAGACACCGGTGGAAAGGAAACAACGGCAGGAATACAAATATAATCGGAGAGTATGGACCTTACCAAGCTCCGCCCAGAAACGGCCCTCGAAAGTCCCACGTGACTACATGTCTCACATTAACAGCTTACCTCCTATGTCTAAACATGGGATTTTTCGTTTCCACTGACTTTTTGCAGAGAATTTCTGAGTCAATTAGTTTAACATTTCTGTCGGATTTTCACAAAATATCAGCCACGACAATGGACAAGGGAACCAACAAGTTCATGTCATCATTTTTGGACGACATCAAGGTGTTTTAGCCACGCGATGCCTCCAAGATTGAGCGTCACAGCTAAATACTATCTGTCGATGAGGAACACAGCAGATCCTCACACCCTCAGCATAAATATAGCTGTGGACAAGATCACTGACGCCTATTGTTCTTGCAAGGCTGGGTAAGTTGGACAGTCATGGTTTAGAGGGTTCGAATGTGCCTAGGACTTATACACGGTACTCGTTGGCTAACACAATTAGCGTGGCTAACACGATTACAGTTTAGTAAAAAGCCTTTTTAGGTAAAATAAAATCTTTAAAGTATGTCAGATATGGTACACATTGCATATTGATCTGTTCAGCTAACGTAAGGCTGTAACAGGCTTCAAGGTGTAGAAGTTGTATCGGTGCTGCCATTATGCTGTACTTGGCTAAAAGGTTTTCATAATGGATAGGTTTATTATTGACTTTTTTTCATTCACTAAACACAAAGAAAGCAAAGCAATAATACTTACACCAGCAGACAATCCTTTGTTCTTATTGATCCTACAATGGTTGAGCTGCAAATGCGGTCGTGAAAAAGTTTACTCCAAGCAAGGCTTTCCGTTTCAGATTTTGGAAATCTGTGAATTTTAGTTCCACAAACACGATCAGGATACCTGACATCACCTGTACAGATTCCCCACTGACGGAGGAGAACCATTGTTTTAGAGTCCTGACACATTTGCTAGTCCACAATGTACATTAGCATGAGTTTGTGAGACGGTGACCCACTGATAGCTGCACTGTGACGTCAAATGGGCATTAGCCAATGAAAAGCCCCCGTTGTGGTAAGGTCCATTGATCAGTTGATTTGATTCTTTTGAACGAGTCTCAGTTGGTGAGAACTGTTCTTTGCTTGCTTATAATGCTCTGGTCACACGTCAACAGCTATTATTATTTTTAATTATTTAAAAATTATTAAATTATTTAAATACAATTGATAGAAATGGCTGGATAATTTTTATATTTAAAGGTGCAGAAAATGATTTTTGTTACTGCCAAAGCAACTCATCTCTATTTTTCTTTTATTGTGCTTCTAAATTACAAATAGCTCTAAAATGTTATTAATTCACTGCTTATTTTATTTTTTCCACATGTTTGACATAATAGAAAAGCTTAAAATCTTGACTTTATGAATATGTAAATAAAATGCACCAAATAGACTTGTTCATGGTTTTGTTATTGTGGCTAGTCATATTTATAAAACAGTTCCACTTCTCACTAGTTAAGACACGAATATTTCCACTTTAGGTTGTAAATATTAACATGTCATGTTATTGTGGGGCATTTTCAGATTAGGTGGCCTGTAAGTGTTTGTTAAACAGGTTAAATAATCCTGGCGGTTTGGGCATAGACATAGAGATTTATTAACTTGTTATCCAGTGTTGTATAGTAACAAAGTAAAAATACTTCACTACTTTACTTAAGTATATTTTGGAGTACTTCATACTTTCCTCAAGTATGAAAATTTTTGATAACTTTCACTTTTACTTCACTATATTTCCGAACTTAATTTCATACTTTTACTCCGATACATTTTCAATGTGTGGTTTAGTTACTCGTTACAAAACAGCGAAAAAGAGAAACGCTGGAGTTTTGACTCCACCGACTGATTGACTGCTACAAAGTCTGTAGCCTCCTTACCTGGGCTTGTTCATCTCCACCAATAGGAAACACCTGTTTGTTCATCTCCACCAATAGGAAACACTGTTTGTTCATCACCACCAATAGGAAACACCTGTTTGTTCATCACCACCAATAGGAAACACCTGTTTGTTCATCACCACCAATAGGAAACACCTGTTTGTTCATCACCACCAATAGGAAACACCTGTTTGTTCATCACCACCAATAGGAAACACCTGTTTGTTCATCACCACCAATAGGAAACACCTGTTTGTTCATCACCACCAATAGGAAACACCTGTTTGTTCATCACCACCAATAGGAAACACCTGTTTGTTCATCACCACCAATAGGAAACACCTGCTTGTTCATCACCACCAATAGGAAACACCTGTTTGTTCATCACCACCAATAGGAAACACCTGTTTGTTCATCACCACCAATAGGAAACACCTGTTTCTCTTCTCCCATTAAACACAAAGTCTCCTGATGAGCAGCAGCCACTTGTCCCTAATGCCACATAATGACCAGTTGTTGCACCAATAGTTTGTGAAGTAGAGAAATTAATCATAACGGCTTTTTTCTTCATGTTGGCCACATTTTCTGTACTGACTATTTTTCTCATTTTCAGCTCTGACCACTTGAAGGGAAAACTTGAGGCTTACAAAAACTTTGTATTTTCTGTCCTGGAGGGGAAACTAAGAAGCTGATTCAGTTGTAAAGCAGGTTAAGTTATTAACCTTGTGCTATAATTTTCTTAACCAAATGATGCCTGCAGGTTTATCTATCAGGTTTAATTTTGCCTGTACTTGGTTGTGTACATTATTTTAACTGTATTTGACAAGTTTACCAAAATATAAAAAATGTCATTCAAACTGCATTTGCCTTGTTTTACTTTTTACTTATACTTTTCATTACATTACTTGAGTACATAAATTTTTACAGTAATTTCCATACTTAATTACAAGAAAATTCAGATACTTTAAGACTTTAACTCAAGTAACATTTCAGTCAGTGACTTGGACTTTTACCAAAGTCATATTTTGGAGAGGAAGCCTAAACTTTTATTTGACTCTGAGATTTCAGTACTTTATACAACACTGCTGTTATAAATTAAATAATCTGCCCGTGGATCTAGTACTTTTAAATAAATATTTTTGACCTATATTTTGATGAAAATGTTAGTTTTGTCTTATTTCAATAGTACTAAGATATTAGAACTGGAAACTAGACTTTGTGAGATGTTGTTTTTTTCAATTACTGTCCATGTTTATATATTTGCTGAATGTTTCATGTCCGCACGCTTTGAAGCTGAAATGCTGCCAATAATCTGATCCTGATTTTGAATGGGATTGTAACAGTTATGCAGCAGACAGTAGGTGTGTGTACAGAAATGTGCTGCAGTCGACATTCCTCAGACTCAAGTCACAACTGTTGCATCATGGGAAATGAAGTCTGCTCCCATGGGAACTGCACTGATGTGTTTCTGTCTGTGGATTTTATGTATCTACAGAAATCTAAAGAAAACGAATCCGCATCCCTCAGGATATAATTACGTCAGAGTTTCTGACTTAACCAGATGTAACTACGGATGAATGTTAAAAAGGGTCTTTGCTCATCCGAATGTGCTTCTTATGCTCGAGACAGGAAGGAAAAAGTGGGGCACTAATCTGGTGAGAAAGGTTGGCAATCTAAGAGCTTTTTTTCCTGGATTACTACACATATAAAAGATTAAATCCCCCACAAGCAGCGCCGCACATACATTCCTCCAGACGAATTACATTAATGCTGTCTAATACTCCAGAGTTTATCGGTTTTAATGTGTGTGTCCTCAGCCTCTGGTCGTTGAACGATCAGGCTGCGGTCAGATGACCGGCGTGAATAAAAAGCGCGTTTGAGCCTCAGTGGCATGTCTGGTATGCGAACGGATTCCCCTCTTACAGTTTGTGTCTGAAGGATGAACCTGATGATCAGACCGGGCATTCGAGCTTCAGCCACTGGAAGAAATATTTACGTCTCTCTTCACTTTACAGATGGAAGGGTTTTTGTTTTTGATGCTGGGGAAATTTATAAGCCATAGTTTTTGCTTGTTTTTCTACCTGAAACTACAAAGATTGTAGTACAAGTCATTAAAATAAAGTCAATTTAATTCAATCTGCTCACATCTTATTCTGCTTCTGACTGTGTGAGATTTTATTATCGTTCAAACTGCAAAAAAACGTGATATTTTGTATTTTTCCCATTTATTTCCTGTACTTTTAGTCTCTTTCTTGTACAAATTTCTCAGTGCACGTGAAATAAGACAAAACTAACTCTTGGTTTGTTCCTGTAATCGTGCTGCAGTCCTGCTGAGCCGGCTGGAAAATCCCCAGAAGGGCTGCAGATATTCTTGTTCTCATTTATGATTCTCTGCAGAAACACACACAGCAGAGCTCGAAGCAAGAAAGGTGCAGAAAATCTGTCTTGTTTTGATATTTACACACCAATGAATTCATGTTTATTTTATTTTAAAGTCCAGCTGCACAGACCTGGGGGAAATGTGGGAATATCACAGCAAAAATATAAATACTACCATGTATTTTGGTCTAGTTTCTGGTTCAAATATATGATGGATGACGAGTCTGAAACAGGTGACAAAAATCACAGGAATCTTCAAAACTTACAGAGAGAATCAACTTTGATCCCTGATAAACTGGTTAATAGGTTAGTTAGGGTCCTATCTTTATGTTTATGTGCAAATTTTGAAATTTCCATGTAAATTTCTTTAGTTCCACGTCATTTTGCTAAAATTGCCTCACTGCTGCCTCCTTTGGCCAAACGGTGCCTAGCAGTTGAATTCTCCTGTTTGTTGAAATCTGTACTGATTTTGGTCATAATTACAATTTTCACCAATGGTTTATGTCCAGATTTACCACATCCACTGCAAAAACACAAAATCGTATAACTCTTATTTTCTTGTGCAGATTCAATTCAATTTACTTTGATTCAAACTTCACTAGATATTAAATATTGGTCCATATTGCAAATATTTTACTACACCTGAAATAAAACAAAACTGACTTACAAGTAACTTTTCAACAAGATTTAAGAGCTTGTTTTTTTAAGTTAATAAAAATTGACATGTGAAAATGGCGCAATTTAACAGCAGTACATCTGGAAAAGTAGAAGTGGAGCCTGCTGCACAACCAACTAGGATTCTGAAAAACACAAAACCTTACCAAGTTTTTTTGGTTTACTATCTTAGTTTATTTGAACTAAGACAAACTGACTTTTATCAATCAATCAATCAAATTTTATTTCCATAGCACATTTCAGCAGCAAGGCATTTCAAAGTTCTTTACATCATTAAAATTAAAATAAAAACAGAAAGAGACAGAGAGTTTGAAAAAGATTTAAAAAGATAAAAACATTATTAAAAGTAAAAATAAAAATAAAAACATTCAGTTTATCCATAAGCAACTCTAAACAGGTGGGATTTAATTTGAGGTTTAAAGGCTCTCAGTGTTTCAGCTGTTTTACAGTTTTCTGGAAGTTTATTCGAAATCTGTGGTGCGTAGAAACTGAATGCTGCTTCTCCTCGTTTGGTTCTGGTTCTGGATGCAGAGCAGAACCAGAACCAGAAGATCTGAGGGGTCCTAGACGGTTGGTACAGCAATAACAGATCTTTAAGGTATTGTGGTGCTAAACCGTTCAGTGATTTATAAACTAACAACAGTATTTTAAAGTCTATTCTCTGAGCTACAGGGAGCCAGTGGAGGGACTTTAAAACTGGTGTTTAGTGCTTCACCTTCCTGGTTTTAGTCAGAACAGCAGCAGCAGCTTCTGGATCAGCTGCAGCTGTTTGATTGATTTATTAGTCAGACCTGTGAAGACGCTGCTGCAGGAATCAATGCGGCTAAAGATAAACACATGGATGAGCTTCTCTAGATCAGAGACATTAGTCCTCTAATCCTAGAGATGTTCTTCAGATGATAGAAGGTCGACTTTGTGACTGATTTGATGTGACTCTGAAGGTTCAGGTCAGAGTCTGTCAAGTTCTTTTTAGCTGTGCAACTCCCCCACTTGAAAAGAGATGGATGACCCCATGCAGATTCTTAATGACAGGGATTTACTCGAAGGATCAGACAGTTTTGCTTGCTTTCTTCCATTTATTTCAGTGAATAGACAAGTTAGTCGCTGATCCAGATGCAGGTAAAAACCTTTAAACAAACCCAAAAAAGATAATAATTACTAATCTATATAAATTAATTTCACTCAATTGCAAAGGATATGGCAAATTAGATAATACCAAGCAACCCACCACAAATTAAACATGCAAATTAATCAAATTTAAATACACAAGTAACTAACCTTATAACTTTAAACTTAGCTTTAGAGTGCATTTCAAGTTAATATTTAATTTTACATTTCATATCAACATACAAACATCTGTTTCTCAACATTAATCATGAATATTTATTATAAATTTAGCTTTAAATGATCATTTAAAGTAGATGATAAATTAATTAACAATTGAACTCGGTACCCAAATCCATTTCAACAATACAATAATCAATTCAATAATAAAAGTTTATCAATCAATGAACGGCAGTTTCAGTTCAGCTGTCACTATTAGGCGTTAATGATCCGATCGGCCAAACTGGAAGCCTGGCTGGAGAAATGTAGACAACTTTGCGGCTCGATCTCATAACAACACAGCTTCTGTCTTACCGGCTGCCTCTCTGCTCATTTACAAGATCATCCAGTTTACAAGGTTGAATCGGATCTGGAATTCAAAAAGTCCGCAAACTCCTGCCCTCTTTGTTTGGCGGTTTTCTCTTCCGTGTTCTCTTTTTCCTTGTCCGTCCCTCTTTTAGGTCGGTGTGGAAGCGCATGATTTTTTTTTTCTTTTACTCTTTTTTTTCTGATTTGACTTCACAGAGTCCATCACTACTCCCAGGTTTCGGGCTGATTGCTGGTTTGTAGTTGTAGTAACTGAAGCTGCGCATTGACTCTGGTTCGTTCCTCTTTTGGTCCAAAGATAATAACTTCAGTTTTGTTCTGTTCAGCTGGATGAAAGTTTTGGCACATCCACACATTGCTCTGTTCTAAGCATCTATTCAGTGATTGGATGGGGTCAAAGGTCACCTGGTGACATCGTGATGTAGAGCTGTGTGTCATCCGCATAGTTATGGTAGCTGATCTTATTTCCTCTTATAACCTGAGCCAGGGGGAGCATATAAATATTGAAGAGAAGGGGTCCTAGGATTGAACCTTGGGGTATAAGTATTTTTTCAGTCAGCTGTAAGTGGTTGTTTTAGACTAATAATTACTTAATAGAAGTTCTAGTTTACTGGCCGATTATCTCACTTATGACATGTAAAATGTCTAATTGTAAGTGAAATACTCTGCCAGTGGAAGTAGTACAGGATTTATTTAAGTAGAAGTAAACTAGTAATTTAGTAGAAAAATCTATTATATCTTTCTGAAAAATTACAGGTAAGTTAGTTTTGTCTTATTTTAAGGGTAGTGAGATATTTGCAGTAGAAACTAGACCAAAAATACTTGGTAAGATTTTGTGTTTTTGCAGTGAACGTCTTTAACTGGTCAGATTAGAGTTCAGCAAACTGTTAAAAATGATCTCATTGAGTCTGAAACAACAATAGCTGCACCCATTTGGCCTAATTTCTGAAGTTTTCCAGACTGATCTCTCTTTCTTTCGTCTTTTTAGTCTCCTTCGCTTGTAATTTATGTGTGAAAATACCTGACAGCTGCCCTCTACAAACCCTCTTCCTGTTGTCTTTTGTCTCACACATTCTTTGTGATTAAGTCTCTTTCTTTGCCTCATACACACCTCAACACACCCTCCTGCTCTCTCTCTCTCTCTCTCCGTGTGTGTGTGTGTGTGTGTGTGTGTGTGTGTGTGTGTGTGTGTGTGTGTGTGTGTGTGTTGTGTGAGGTCACATTCCAGCGCCGGGCGGCATTCCAGCCATTCAGATTCAGTGCAACCGATCCAGCAGAGTCAGCAGACGAACACAAACTCGGCCGGCTGCGCTCTTTGGCCTGCAGCAGCTTTCCTGAAGTCTTCAGCAGGACGAAGCCTCAGACTTTGTAACCTTCCAGCCGCTGTTCGGCCTCCTGATGTGGACGGAGCCGCTGAGGGGCCAGAGTCAGCAGGCGGAGGGAGCCAAGGGCATCAGGGCTGTATAATAATATCGATATCGCAATATATATCGATATTTTCTTTTCTAGACAAAAAAATCGATATTCATCTGCAAGTAAATAATCTCACGATACGATATATATTGAGATGTTCAGCAAACTAAACAATTCAATACACTTTTGTGATTTTCTGAAAGATTTTAGAGGGACACGAGTGATTTTGGTGACATTTTGTGACTGTTATAAAGTTGGATTGAATTAATTTAACTGAAAACTGATTAAAAGCTCCAACTACACAATACCTGGTTCTGGTTGGACACAGACTTAAAGTGGACAGCTGGACAAAATGAACCAAAGAAGTGGAGAGAAAACATGTTTCTTTTAGTTGAAACAGTCCAAACTGTAGCTGACATGCATTAGTAAAGTAAATAAAGTGAACCAAGTTCCTGCTCTGAATAGTTTGATACCTTTTTAACCTGAACATCTGAAGGAATCACTCTAAGCCTGATGACCTGGTGAAGCCAGCAGTGAGTGAACAAGGTGACAGTTGGATGTTACGATACTTAAGGATGAATATTGATTTTTTTCTAGGAAAAAAATATCGATATACATCACGATATCAATATTATTATACAGCCCTGTATGAAAGCATCTTAACATCCTGAAATATCAGTTTTTCCTCTCCTTCTCCTTAACTCACTCCGTCTTCCAGCTTTGATCGGTGAGTCTGTTAAATCTCAGCGTCTCCTCTGAGCGCTTAGAGACCCACACATGACTGCTTGTTAAAATATACATGAGCACTAAGTCTCCTACATCCCTGCAACACCACCAGCATTCATTATTGATGAACACACACTCTCTCTCACACACACACACACACACACACATGGTGCGGTTTGCAGCAGTATTGTTTATTGTCTTTATTAAGCACATGTTTGCTGCATTGCACCTTTGCAATCTGTCCCACCGGAAACACGAGAGGCAGCTGTTAGCCCACCAACAACAGTTTCTGTTGTGCTGACCGCCGCAGTGCTGGATTTAATGAAGAAGCTCTCGGCTGTGGCAGCTCCAGGCGCTGCCTTGGCTCCTGGAAACGGTGGCAAGCAGGTGTTTCACGCTAACGGATTAGATCTGAGGTCCTCACTGGAAGCCTTCAAGCTTCTTTCACTCATGAATATGATGTAAAACCAGTGTTAATTACCTCCAGTTGCTTTATTTCTGTGATTGTCTTGGCTTTCATTTGCTGAAATGCAGAGTGGTTTGTTTTTTTTTCTCGGCGGTGTTATGACTTTACCCCCATCTCTGCTCTCCGCTCTCATGTTACACCAACATGTTTTCAGAAAATGTCAGCTTTCTGAGAAGAAAATTGCTGTTTAGTCTGAACTTTACCTACATTATTATGGAAATGACGTCCGGCTTCAAAACAAAGAGTTCACAAGAGGAGCAGTTCCTTTGCGAGAGATTATTGTGAAAATAGCGTCACAGTTTAAAGGTAACCCATCATTGAACCGGTTAAAACAGATCTATGTACATTATATCTACACAAAGTCATTCTTAGATGATCAGATTTTAGTCTGGTCAGGTTGAGCTGTTTTAGGGCCTCTGTCACTTTAAATCCAAATAAGCTGCCAACTCAATGTTTACCCTTTAAACACATTAGAAGGGATGCGCAATTATACAATCTTACATCTTTGAAAAGCAAAAGTGAAGCCTCCTGCACAACCAAGAAGAATTCAGCAATGGAAAATCAACAACAACAAAACATTTGTCTTTTCCAGCAGCCATTGTACAGAACATACAGCAGTAAAGCCAGCTGAACAAACCTGCTGGAGCTCAGCTGTGGTTGCTAATTGCACAGCAATTAGGATGTTTGTGAAACAGCTTGTTTTCCACGAATGCTTCAGTAATTCACTTTCATTTTCTCACTGTTTTTTTTCTATTTCCTAATTAAGGATTAAATCAAAATGTAAGAAAACAAAGTAGCTCAGCAACAACATTTCAAACATTTTGAGATCTGAACTTTGACTATAAACTCGACTCTTTGCTTTTTCTTCAGCTGCTCTGCTGTAGTTTTACGGCTGATGCCGCCAGGTTTGACTCTAGAGCGGTTTGCAGATCAGTTGATGGAAAACCCGTGTTTTCCTTTCGGATTTGGGGCGTCGTGATATCATGTTATGTTTGCGCTCGTGTTTTAGTAACGGCGAACACAGACGGCGACCAGCACGTCCCGCTGTTTTTCCAACTGCAGCCAGAGCATGAACGGCTCTGAGGTGACATCACTCCCAGGACCCGACCTGCAACACAAACAGACCGAAATCACCCCGTCAAGAACTCAAGTGGTGAAGCTGTGACATGAAGCCTGAACTCTGCAGGGTTCAACTCCAGACCTCAGGGCCTTTCCTGCACACCCTTCCTCTGTTTCTGCCCGCTTCTCGTCTGATTACTGTAAATAAAAGACACCGGAGATACACAGGTCTATTCTTTTCAACGCCTTCGCAAATTGACAGGTTGTTTAAATCAGTGTTTTTCAACCTTTTTTAAGCCAAGGTGCATTATTTTAATTGAAAAAAATCACGAGGCACCACCAACCAAAAATAGAAACAAAGATCAGTGTTGTATAAAGTACTGAAATCTCAGAGTCAAGTAAAAGTTTAGGTTCCTCTCCAAAATATGACTTTGGTAAAAGTCCAAGTCACTGACTGAAATGTTACTTGAGTTAAAGTCTTAAAGTATCTGGTTTGGGCCACGTTTCTCATACATGAAAGGTAAAACTCGCTACATTTACCTCATTCTGTGCGCGATGGAAGGAGCGAAAGGCGCTGACGTGTTTGGGAAAACGTCATCGGCGCGTCGCCCCCTCCAGACGGGGCTTTGGCGCCCCCTCTGGCGCTGCGCCCCTTTGCGTTGCACACGCTGCATACCCACTTTCTGCACCACTGTCGTTAACATACAGACACTGAAAAATCACATTTAAACGTTTTCATCCGTCCATTTGGGTTTCTGCAGTCACTTATTAAATGAGAAATGTTCTTGTTAAAAATGAAACAATCTGCCAGTGGAACTACAACTTTTTCAATTCATTATTGACGTAAAACAAGCTCTTACTTAAAATGTACTTGTTAGTTTTCTTATTTCAACTGATCTAAGATATTTGCACTAGAAACTACACAAAAATTACTTGGTAATATGTTGTGTTTTGTTAACTTGCTGCATTCTTGTTGGTTGTACAGGAGGCTCCATTTTTGCTTTTCAAAGATGTGCAGTTGTATAATTGTGCATCTTTTTGCAGCCATTTTCATGTGAGTGTAAATGTTGAGTTTGGGGAAGTGGCCAGCAGCTGTTTACTTGGATTTAAAGTGGCATCAGGCCCAAAACATCCAATTCTGAAACAAAATCTCATTACCTAAGAATAATTTGGTGCAAAAAAATGTAATGAACATGTTTTTTATGGACTGTAAACCTGTCCTAACCTGTTCAGGGAAGCATGCAGGTCACATTTAAAGCCGGTTCCTCCAGTAATCTGCTGCCTAGTCCCACCACAAACAGTGTGAACCTGCTGGAGGTCGGCGACCCTGATGGTCCCGCCTGTCGACTCCATTAAAGACGTTGGGATGACGGACCGAGCGTCTCTCCTTCGCTCTTACTGTAGGCCACACAGAACATCTCCAGAGTGAAATGAAACATCATCTCCTGAAAATCAATCCTTCACACATTCCTCTGATCCTCTCAGCCTCGGCCGCTCTTTATTGATTCTTCACACACTCGCAGGATAATCCAGCCAACACACACACACTCGTTTATATATATATCTACACGTCTTTGAAGTGTAAATGTGAGAGTTTCTGACTTTGAAGTGTTTTCCCTTCCCTTTCCCAGTTTCCAACACTCGTATGAATAAAATAAATCTACTGACACACGTCCTGTTGTTGTAGTTGTCTTTATTTGTCCTCTCTAATGAAGGTTTTTTTGTCCCGTTTTCACACACACGAGTTGCAAGGGAATTTGATTCAGACCTTCTGCGCAGTTTTTCTCACACATGTCCATTCACAGCTGGAGATTCTTTACTGGAGACGTAACGTCCCCCAGTGGGAGGACGCGGTCCAAGCTGCAGAAAACACAGCAGTGGGGGGATGACGGATGAGGTTTTTCTGTTTATGAATGGATTCCCAGCATCAAAGAACGAGAAGCATGAAGGACCGGCTGCTGGATTCACACTTTGTGTTGGATTTACTGACATGGATGATGTTTGGAAATGTTAGAGCTTCAGTGTGCAAATCAAAGCAACTTTACATGCAAATTGGAGAGTGAAATAGGAAAGTTCACCTTCAGGGTTGAGACTGATGAGGTTAATCTCATATTTACACTCATGCATGGCAGGAGTGGAGCAGGTTTGGATGTAATTTGGAGACCAGAGATGAGGGGAAATGAGTTTGTGAGAGAAATTCAACAATCTGGAGCAGCTTTTGGTGATGATTTTGTCTTATATCCAGTGTGCAAAGATATCTAGTGCAAAAATAATCTAAGATTTATGCTTTTACAATTAACACAATAAATACACATCAGCAAAATGATAAGAATAAAATCCATGGTTTGTGCTAAATATGCATCAGCAGGCATTAATGGTATAGATGCATGTTAGAAAATGTGCAGCATGTGATACAGATAAATGGGATCAACTGGAATTAACTTTAGATTGAATTGAAGTTATTTTTCCCCCAAAGCTCCTGAAAACGACATTTGTTAGAAATTGTTGTAAATAAAACAAATATTTTCTTTTGTACGTTTGCTGAAAAGTTTAAGCACAGAATGGTTTTGGCATTTGAAAGAACTCAATGTGTTAATTATTGTGTTAATTTGCATTAACACAATAAATACACAGCAGCAAGATGCTAATAATAAGGTCCATGGTTTGTGCTAAATATGCATCAGCAGGCATTAATGGTATAAATGCATGTTAGAAAACATGCAGCATGTGATAGAGATAAATGGGATCAACTGGAATGAACTTTAGATTGAATTGAAGTTATTTTTTCCCCAAAGCTCCTGAAAGTGACATTTGCGATAAATTGTAAATAAAACAAATATGTTCTTTCGTACGTTTGCTGAAAAGTTTAAGCACAGAATGGTTTTGGCATTTGAAAGAACTCAATGTGTTTTAATAATGTTTTAAAACACATTTTACGTGTTTGTTTGTTTTTAGCTTAAGTCAACATGCTGCAGCTTTTACTGCCTTTACTGCTCGTTATCCTTCAGCGCCATTTTAACTGAAGCCTTCTCATCTAACAGCAACAACACAGTGGAGGACTATCCCTCCGTAACCTCAACGCTCCACCGCCGGTCCTCAGTGTGGGAACGCGCCTGCTTAATGCAGAGCTTCAGGTTTTACAAGGCCATCAGGGGGAAAAGTCGCTGGAGGGACGAATACCAGAGGAGGGAGGGTGGGGGAAGAACCTTCAGAGCTTTGAGCTGCAGGGGAAACAGATGAAGAGGAGCTGCAGACTCATTGTCATCTATGGCTGCTTTGTGTTTTAATTTAGCTCAGCGTTGTTTCAGACCGACTCTGTGATAAAGATCTGATTGGCTGCAGGACTTCAGGAAACGGCAGCTTTGACCATCTGTCTGCATCCTGAGACACGTTTGGACAGTTTTTAGCCTAACAGGTTATAAATGTGTGAATTATTACATAAAAGCAACATAAGTTAAGTTTTTTGCTACAAAACTCACATTGAAGGTTTTACAGAAATGTATCCTTTTATTTTCCTTCATTTCATTCATGCAGTGGGAAGAAATATCATATAAAAATAATACATAGTTATTATTAATTCACTTTTATCCTAAATTTACTTTCAGTTATACTGGATGTTGTAACATGTTTTGGTTTTGTTATCAGACTCTACAATAATTAAAAGTTGTTCACTTCAATATAGGACAGATTCGCATGTTTAGGTTTTTAGCATGCTAATTAGCATTCGTTATAAGAAATATTATTTACACCAACAGCTGACACAGTAAGAATGCCAGTGTTGAATTAACACCCAATAGTGTCTATATATGTCAAAGTCAGCTGGTGTTAAATTCAACACTACAGAGTGTCACATTAACATTTACAATGGTGCTGGTGTTAAAATATATTAAAAGTAACACCAGTGTAGTGTTGATCACAAAGCATAATTAGCGTTAAAAAAGTAAATAATTGACCCACAAGGTGTCAATATCAATCAAATCCAGTGGAAAATATCCAAAAAAAATACACAGAAATTGAAAGTTTAACTTTTCTAAAACCAATTTCAGTGTTATAGACCAAAGTTAATTTAACAAGAAAATGTGAGTCAATCTTTTAACACTTTCACAAGTGTTACTTTAACACCTGCTGACTTGGACACATATAGACACTTTTGGGTGTTAATTCAACACCGGCGTTTTTACTGTATACACACAAACATCAGACAATTTTCAGTCATGTTATTTAAAATGTTGATTTTTTTCATGGTTTCTTTGTTTCAAAAGCAAATGAGGTGGATTAGCAGTGCAGTGGTTTTATCCATGTGACAGTCACACAGAAACTGTCTTCAGTCAGAGGCCTCCTCAGACTGACTGCTACAGCATCACCATCAACGACAACTTTTGATTTACGGTAACATTTAGTTAGTAAAGTATTTTTTTAACTGAATTTATATTTCAAAACAATCCCATTTTTTACTTCATTTTGTATCTTTTTGACAACTAAACCACGGATATATTTATATAACCGTTAAAAACTTCACACAGTGCAGAGAGTGAGACGTCCAAGCAGATGTTGGCCCATTGTGACTGTAATCCTCCTCTGTTGGAGGAGCAGAACCAGCCGGTAGTTTCCTCCTATTCGGGAGCATCCGCCGTAAAACTACAAGCAGAAACTTGTTGTTGAGTCTAACGAGGAAAAGTCAAAGCTTTTAATCTTCTGTGGTGATGACCGGCGTCGCAGTCAGGAGGATTCAGCGTTTGATTTGAGGAGACGGCAGCGTCTTTTGTTACGTCTTCCTGTTTGGATTCGGTCGGCAGACGCTAAAAACACAAAGACTCTGGAAATCCTGCAGCTTGTTTAAACACTGTCAGAGAGTAACGAGTTACATTTACTCCGTTACTCTTACCTGAGTAATGGTTTGATAAATTTATCATTAGTAGAGTTTCTACTACGCTGTACTTTTACTTTTACTTGAGTAATTTTATTATGAAGCATCACAATCAGAGATCAATCACCATCACAGCTTCTGATAAGATTATTGGTGATTTATGGCTTCATGGGAGCCTGATTAGGTCAAACCTCTGGAATAATTTCATCCATTTTATGATTGTTTATCATTTTTAACTATAATTACAGAAATTAAACATTTGAAATGCAAATTTATGTTTCAGTTTGTTGTGGAACTGTGAAAATCAGCACACACCGTCAGTCAGGATGGAATTTGTTTTTTTTAACGTCCCCCTGTGTTAATGATGTCCTTAATTAAAGACACCTTCATTATGTTCTTACAGCTTAAAACCATGATGAAAGTCAAATTACTGAGGATGACTGTCAGGAGCAGAGATGAAGGTTTCAAAATATGGCAACACCAACACCATGAGTGAAACAACGACTGGGACAGCTACTATATAAAGGACTCTGGACCACGTCTTTATAAATATGGATGAGTAATAATAGAGTATGGAACAAATTGGCAACACAAACTGAAGCGTCTATTTTATGCGGCTTATAATGCGATGCGGCTTATATATGGAAAAAGGTTTTAGAATAGGCCATTCTTTGAAGGTGAGCCTTATAGTGCGGAAAATATGGTAGCTTATCTAAGTAAAGTATTTCTGGTCTTATAGGCATTTATAAATAACATGTGGATGGTGCATATCTGCATTTCTACATTTGCTCTAATATTTGTCTTTTTTCCAAACTTTCATATTATCTCCCAACAACCGTTTATTTTTCTTTAAAATCAATATCAGGGATTTATTGGCTTCATCTTTCTGAAATGTTACATGTAAGTTAGTTTGTCGAGAGCAGAGATTCTTGGTAATATTTAGTGGTTTGTTTCGTTTTGCAGGTAGGATGTGGAGGCCTCAGCCTGAACCGGCGCCGTTCTGCGGGTCGAAGCACAGCGAGACGACGGGCCGAGCAGGTGAGGCTGATGTTTGGTCTCTGCAGGCCGACCTGAAGGTTTGACCTCCTGAATTACCCCCACAGCCGCCCACCGGCCCCCTGCTGGGTGTCACTCAGACTGTTTAATTTATGGATCTGCTGTCAAACCTGTTGGTTCAACGTCCTGCTGGTCGTGGAAGAGGCTGGTCAGATGGAGGCTCTTTGGTCCAATTTACTGCAAATATCTCACTGGAAATAAGACTAAACTACTTTTCATCAACAGTTTAAAGCTTGTTTTAGTCGACGATTCCTTAATATTGATGAAAAAGTTCTAACTCCACTTATAACAAGACATTTTCCCCATAACTTCCAGTGGATCCAGCACTTTTTAATTAATATTAAGGATTTAATGGCTGAAAATTAGCTCCTATATTTTACTGGAAAAGCTGATTGTAAGTTAGTTTTGTCTTATTTCAAGAACTACAAAACTAGATACTTGGTAAGATTTTGTGTTGTTTGCAGTGCAAGATCTGAGTTTGATTTAATGTTTAAAAGTAAAATTACATTGAATAAATGGTCAAATTTCTGGCCTATGTTATCAACTGAAAGAAGTTGATTTATTTCTTTAATTTAAAAAAGTTGCTACAAAAGCAGAAACAAAAAGGCTCTCATTCTCTCAAGGTTGGATTGAGGAACAAAACTGCAACAGTTCCCCTCCTTGCCTGCGGTGGCGCTGCACCAAGAATTAGCAGATAAAAACAAGGAAATTTCTGAGTTTCAAAAGACGAAGATTTGCTAGAAAAACCTCAGAATGTTTTATTTACAGAAAGAAATACATTTTTCCTTCATTAATCTAAACGTTTCTAACCTTTTCACACATTTTCAACTTTTGAAAAAAAATTTGAAAATCCAATATTAATTTCAAATTTTCTGAGGTTTTACTAGCAAATTTTCCTACGAAGTTTTAACTTTTCAAATTTATTTAAAAATTTGTTTAACTTTTCAAACTCAGAACATTTCTTGAGTTTCAAATTTTGAGGTTAATCCCAAATTTATTATTTTTAAATGATTTTTTGTGCAGGTTTTCGACTGTTGTAACCTAGAAATTTCTAAATCGTTTTCCAAAGATTTCTGAGATTTTGTGGCAGAATTATTTTTTTAATCCACGTTTTTGTATTAAGTTTATAAAATCACCTCGAAATGAAACATTTCATGAGAATGAAGCAAATGTTGTGACGAAAACGTGACGTAAGCAACATATAATCGCCGGGTTTATTTATTGATCACTGCACAAGAATCACCCCGCATCTCACACACACACAATACACACACACACACACACACACACACACATGCACACGCGCGCGGCCACACGCCCGCCCGCCCTGTCGTGCGCGCGGCTCCACCCCTCGGCAGCACGCGGCGCAGAGAGGCTCGTCCCTGCGTGTTGGTGCGGGAGGTCGAGCCTCACAGATCCGGAACCGGGAGGCAGACAGACAGACGGACAGACAGGCAGACAGAGGTTCCGTCCGTGGATCCCGCAGCGGCCGCAGCTCCAGCTCTGCGTGGATTCTTTAATCGATCCGCGGTCGCTCCGATGGATCAGTGAGGCGTCTGGATCTGCGTGTTCCTGCGTGAATTTCTGCGTGTTTGCCGGCGGTTCGGTTCGGAGCGGTTCTGCGGCCATGGGTTTCTACGGCACCCTGAAGCTCATCTTCTACAAGGCGAGTATCGGTTATTGATCGGCGGTTTGGTTGTCCGGCTCGTGCACCGGACGGGATGACGAGGCGGTTCTGCTTCTGACAGCGGGGCGCGCGCGCGCGCGTGGCGGGGGGCGCGTGCGCGTGCGAGAGTGGACCACTGCGGAACCAGGAGAGAGAGAGAGGGGGGGGGGGGGGGGGGGGGGGTCCGGTGGCCTGAGTCGTGATTGATTATTGTTGATCAGCGGCTGGTTTCTCTGTCTGAAATGATCCAATCAGTTTGAATTAATCAATATATTTATTGACATCGTCAGAATATAGAGATCAATCAGCAGATTACAAGATTATTGATGATTATGGCTTGATAGGAGCCTGATTAGGTCAAATCTCTGGGACAATTTCACCCATTTTTATCGTTTTTAACTATAAATTACAATAAACAAACATTTAAAATTTAAATTTTTACTTCAGTTTGTTGTGAAACTAAAAAAAACACAGGATGAAATATTTTACTCAATATTCTGTAAGAATCTAGTATTTCATGTTAGTGTTTCCCGTTTATAGTTGGTTTTGTGTTTTTATTACTTAATTATTCACTTTTATTCAATGTGAAAACTATTTTTCTTTTTTTGTTGTTCCTCCAACCAATGTTGTCCCTTTACAATGCAGAAATATTTGGAATAATTTCCTCCATTTAATGATTATTTATATTTTTAGCTGCACGTAACAAAAATTAAACATTTAAAATACAATTTTCTGCTTCAATATTTTGTGAAACTGTAACAAAAAGCAGCACATGTACCATGAGTCAGGCTGAAATGTGATTTTATTGGTCTAGAAACAAAGAAAAATTTAGTTTGTCGTGTTAAATATTTAATTATAGCTTAAGCACATGAAGTCAAATCTATAAAAGTCAAATTGCTGTGGAAGAAGACTTCATTTATTTGGTTGAAAACGTTTTTACTACCAGAAAAAATCATAAAATTACAGTTTTGGCTTTGAATTACAAATTAAAGCTTAAAATAACATTTTGTTCCATGAAACAGAATAAATATTTACTCAATGTTCTGCAAAAATCCAATATTTTATGTTAATATTCTCCTTTTATACAGAAATAAAATGTCTTTGTATTTTTATAATGTAATTATTCAATTTTAATCCATATAAAAAGCAGATTATTTTTGTTTTATTGTGGTTTTTGCTTGCAAAATTAGATTTTTTTTATAATTTCTTGGTGAAAGGAGAGGATAAAATCCATAAAACAAGTTTGAAACACATTAACATTCTTTAAAAATAAAAACATGCTAGTCTTCCAGAACAAAAGAACATTAAACTTTAAGTAAACCTTTAATTTTCAGCTTCAAAGATTCCTAACTAAATGCAGCTGCAGCGTTTTGCATTGTTTTGGTCAAACCTCAGAGAAATTACCACCAATTACACTTTAATATTTTATGGTTATTGATATTTTCAGCTGCAGACTGTAAGATTAAATCCTCTGAAACACAATGTTTCTGCTTCCCGGCTCAGATGCAAATGACGGAGGATGGCTGCCATGTTGGCGCCTCATTCTGCTCAGCTGAAGGACTTCACAGGTGCAGAATAAGATCTTAAAACGTCATTTTACAGCTAAAAGCTTTGAGCTGCAGGATTAGAGCTGAAAAACGCAGGTTTTCCCTCCCGGAGGAGGAAGATCCCCAAACACAGCTGCTGTAATTGTGATATTTCCAGATAAACGTGTCATCAAGCCTCCAAACTGCAGGTTGAAATAATGAGAATATTGCAGGTGAGAGTTTATTTTTCTGACTCAGTGTTTGGTCAGACTCACATCTCTGAGAGAGAAAAAGCGTCTATAATCTGCTTTGTTTGGGCCAAATCTCACAGAGATGAACTGGAATCTGCCGCTTGTTTGTTTCTGCTGATGCAAACCAGCAGATTAAAAACCTGGAAACACGAAACTTCTGCAGAAATTCAGACTAAAGAGGAAATCAGCTCATGTTTCGATTCACTGGTTTTCTGTTTTAGAAAACGTAAACATTATAAACTGATTTAAATCTATGAAATTATGTCAATTTCTTTTAAGATATGTTGGCTCTAGTGGCCTTTATTTGAAGGTAGTTTGACAGGAAGGAGGGTGAAGACGTGGTAAATATCAACTGGCTGGGAATTGAACCTGCGACCCCCAGCATGAGGACTAGGGCCTTGATACATGGGTTGGGCTTTGCCCCTGCGCCACCACAGCATCCCAGAAATAATGTACATTTCATGACCCCACTCCAGTACTTTCACAGCCACCCTGAGGCACACGACCCTCGTGTTGAACACCTCTGCAGTAAAGTCATTTTTTATTAAAATTTCCAAAATGTGGCACTTTTTTATGACGTTGTATTAGAGACGTTGTTGATAGAAGAATCAAACTCTGAATTTTTGTAGAAAGAAAATTGTAAATTTACAAATAACAAAAGTCAAAATGTGCAAGAAAAAAAAATAAGAAACTTTGAGATTAAGGTCAGAAAATTTCTAGAGAAAAATAGGAAATTTCTGAGTTAAGAAATCAATTCTAGAAAAAATTTGGAAATGTTCCGAGATCCTAAAGTTGAGAATGTTTGACTTTTGGAAAATTTCTGAGTTTCAGGTCAAATATTTTCCACTTTAGAAAATGAATTTTTTTTTTTTTGCTTTTTCTTGCAAATTTCTGAAACTAATCTAAAAATTTCAGATTTTATTGGTAAAGATTTACTTCTCCCTTTTTGTTTTCTAAAGGCCCTGATGTTTCAATGATATTCTGATTTACTTTATCTTAGGAGAGAAAACCAGTCAAACATAAACAAACTACCTGGTGAATTGATTTTATTTGGTTACGTTGCCGTTTTGGGGCCACTGCAGATAGAAGTAAGTAAATTTGCAAACCACCAGACATAAAGCTTCTCTGTAAATTTAAATAAAATAGATCAGCTCACTGTCGACTCTTTTTAAGCACAAATAAATCCTGAAGATAAAAATCAACCCTGAAAATTATTGGGAAAAGATTTAAACCTGGTAGATGAAGAACCAGAGAACTTTTTGCTTTTGTTTATTCAAGTCCGATTTCGACTAAATCCTGATCTGCATTGTTTTCAACTGCATAATAACAGATTAAAGCCTTAGAAATATGAATACTGCTCTCAGGAGGAGGGATTTTGTAGATTACAGCTGCTGTAATCTGCATGGCTTAGATCCTGCATGCAGGACAAGGCATCAAAACTCTGTATTTTAACCACTGTTGATCTTCACAGCGAGAATGATGAGCTGAAACTGAAATGCCCCCATCATTTCACTCTAAAAGCAGTCAACTCTTTGTTTCAATGAGACTTATTGCTCTGAAAAAACATTAAATCAGCTGCAGTCGTATTTAATTTCAGCTTGAAATGCTTCCTTAATATCAATCCTCTGGGAAGTGAGTTATTCCTTCAGGAAATAGAGATATTTAGTAATTTTTGCCCCATAAAACAGCTGAGCTCAATATTTAAAGCCTCTGGGGAGAGATGCTGCTCATGGAAGGTGGCCGCAATGATTTTAAATCAACCAAAATGTAAAATATTAAGTAAAAATAATACAGACACATTAATCTATTGTTTCCCAAAGATCTATCTTCAAAAAATGTTTGATTGCTATAGATATAGCTAGCTGAACAGCTAGCCAGCTAGATGTTATATCTAAATAGCTAACTAGCTAGCTAGATTGATCTGGCTAGCCATAAAGATAGATAGGTAGATAAATAGATGATATAGCCAGCTATAACATCTATTTATCTACTAGTCATAAAGATAGCTAGGTAGATAAATACATGTTATAACCAGCTATGACATCTAGCTAGAAAGATAGATACAGATATTTATCTGTATCTAGATACCTATTTAGTTAGCTAGATATACAGCAGTGACGTGGCAGAGCCCCACCTGACATCATGGAAAAATAATATATAATAATAAAATCATTTATAAAGATATTTTCACCCTGTGGTTCGTACTATAAAGTACCTATTTTTCATTTAATTTAACCAAATCTGATGTTATTTTTCTTCAAAATCACTGAATTTTTGCATTTTCCAATTCAAATGCTCAAAAGCGAAGCCGGTGAGGCAGCAGTGAGCTGAGCCTCACCTGGGATTGCTCAACCTCTTGCTAACTACACCGGTTGCCATTCTATGACAGCATGCTCCTCCTGTCTGTACGTCGCCAATAAAATAGTTGAAAACATTTAATGTATGAACAGAGTTTCCATAATTTAGCTTATGTATTTAATGTACTGTGTTTTTATTGTCACCAACTGTGTGTGTAACCTGTTTTGTGTGCTGAGGAGCGATCAGAAACGGCAGAGAACAGATTCGAGGTGAGGCAGGCAGTTCTCCTGCCTCATGCCGGGGGGCGCTCATGATCCCAGACATTGTGACTCCAGAACTGCAGAGTAAGAAACGGTAACGGCGGTCTAGCCATACAGAAGCTGCGCTGATAGAGAGCGACAAAGACGTGGTTTTGAGTTGTACTTTAACGGTTTTTCCTTTTGCTAACATGGTAGCCATGTTAGCACAGCACGAAATTAATAATATCTACTTGTCTAAGTTTGATTGAGATAAAAGAATTATTCTGCGGTGGAGTGGCTAAGCATCACATGTTAAAGAATAGTCTTTTTCCCCTCCAGCATTGTACGCATGCGCGAAATTTCCTTATATAAACAATAACATGCAAGGGTTAGGATTTGTAAATCTGATTATAATTAAGTCGGTGCCTCACCAGCTGTAAACCTCCCCACACGTCACTGATATACAGATATCTATTTGTAGCTAGATAGATAAAGCTATATAGCTAGCTATAAACAGATACATAGTTAGATGTTATAGGTAGCCAGAAAGCTCAATATGTAGATGCTATAAGTAACGATCAACATTATAGGTTGATTCCATGTGAACCTCAGACTAAACTGTGTCAAATCAACAGAGTTCATTTGATGCATTGTCTTGAGATAAATATTAGGGATGCACCCTTTGATTCATAAATAATCTTGTAATTATCCTTTGTGTGTTGTGGTCCAGCCTGTCTCAGCCAGAGTTAAGGATCCACTCTTTGTATCTAAATTTCACAAAAACTTAAAACCTGCCTTAAAACATTTATAACTGGCTATTATAATGAATACGAACAGTGGTAGCCATGTTAGAGCTAAAGCTAATATCACCCTTTTGTCCATGCTAACCAGTATTGCTTAGCATTGTTGAGAACCAGGTATTTCAACAAATATTTTAGATATGCTTGACAAAAAGTCGGTTTTCTGCAATTTTCCACACAAAAATCTACAAATACTGGACGATAAAATCTACAATTTCCACTAGCAAATCTGTGTATTTCCCACAGAAAACCAGAAATCTGTATCAGAAGGAACAGCCCGATCAATTTATCTCAAGATAAAACAAGAAAATCTGCAAAACCGAAGCAAAATGTGGCTTTTCTAATCGTTAGTATCGTTATATCTTCCTACTGGGAACGTTGGGATCTGGTGAATGGGCTTGTAGCGAGGTCACTGATAATGGCAGACTCTGCTGCAGCGTCAGAGTTAAAACATCAGGACTGAGTTATTCTGGTTCTAACAGGAAACACATTCTTTTGGCTTTTACCACAAAGTCAAGGTTTTTTTTTGTTGGTGTTTTTAGCAGAATTGCCACCAACAGATGTGACATCTGTTGGTGGAAGCTAAAGAGTCGGGGAATAGAAAGCAGATATTTTATAGAGAATCACACACAGGTTGATGTGTGTTAGCTATTTTAAAGCAGCGCTGCACCAGAGACATTCCTCCGATTTTCTGCATTCCTGCATTCATTCACTGGCTGAAGGAGAGCGAGTCGGAGGAGGGAGGCTGGATCGGACCTCCTGGTCGCTGTGTCTGTGTGTTCCCCTCTCACTGTGGGAGTTTCCAGAAGAAAACGTTTATCTGCATCTCCTCGTTATACCTCTGGACACGTCTGCAGCTGCTCTGAGGGGTTTTCTTTATGATACCAGTGACGGCCCAGAAACCCACAAATGTTTACAGGAACATGTTCTGTTTCTTCCACCCCCGAGATGTAGCTGCTAAAATTTACCGCTTAATGATTCTTCTCCACAAGGACGTTGGGTTTATGTCATCCAAAAATGTCCGCTCCTGTTAAAGCGTGTTTATTTGTCCTCTGACATATGTTTGTCTATGATCCAATATGGCCGACTTTCGCTCTGGTTCACTGTTTTCATTCAAATGGGAGAAAATGAAGTTGGTGGTTCACATCATCAGTCCAGCAGGATCTGCCCATATACATTAAATAAAATGCAAAAAAATGACTCGAAACAAACTACGGAGCGATGTATTTTCACAGTTGTTAAATTAAATATGGCGGAAAGGCCAAACGGAATTTTAAAACAAGTTAAAAAACATACAAAACACGGTAAAATTACACAAAAATATATGCTCAAATGTAATACCATCTGTTTTGTAAAGAAACAGATGGCAACAGAGAAAGGGGGAGGAGCTTTCAGTTACCGGTTGCTACGGTAACCACCAACCGTCAGGAGCAGCGTAGGAATTAGTAATATTATTATTATTACTACTATTATTATTAGAATTAGTAATTAGCGTAGCAATTTAGCAAAATTGCTAAATTTTCGCATTTTCCCCTTCAAATGCCCAGAAGCGAAGCCGGTGAGGCAGCAGTGAGCTGAGCCTCACCTGGGATTACGCAACCTCTCGCTAACTGTACCGGTTGCCATGACAGCATGCTCCTCCTGTCTGTACGTCGCCAATAAAATAATTAAAAACATTTAATATACGAACTGATTTTCCATAAGTTATCTTATGTATTTAATGTACTGTGTTTTGTCAGGAGAAAATGCATTTTTGTCTAAACAAAATAAATTTTTAGTAAGTGAATTTTGACAAGCTTTACATCTATAACATTGTGTTACATAATTAATTATGAAAACTGTTAAAAACATACAAAACATTGCAAAGTTACACATGAAAGCCTGAATTACGTTTGCTTAAAACGAATGTTAAATTGTGTCATCTGTAAAGAAAATACCACAGTTACACACAGCAACAATGTAATTTCCCTTTAGATTAATAAAGTTCAACTGAATTTAAATTTGAATGAGCTAGCCAGCTAGCTAGCTCGCTAGCTGTTTCAGATGTTATATATTTGTGGGTTAAAAAAACTAAAACCAACATGTGTTTAGCGCTTGCTGGAGAAATGGCTGGAGAAGTTTTTTTCTTATCAAAGACCACAACACTAAAATCTGAGGCTACTCCATTTTTGTCCACATTTCATGAAGAAGAATGTTACTCTTATTGTCTTATTCAGTGGTTTTTGCGTTGTTCCCTTGGTACTTGGTGCAGCGCCCCCACAGGCGAGGAGAGGAACAGGTTTTTCAATCTTACTTTGAAAAAAGTTTTTTTTTTTATTAATTTGCTTGATTAAATAAAGTAATAACTTGACCAATTGATTACTTTAATCAGAAGAGTGAGTTCACAGTAAAATAATCTAAATGATACAGAAATATTGTATTAGCAAAAACTTCAAACACTACCATAATTAATCTCTGGTTGTTTTTGTGACTTTTGCTTTACATCGTGCTGAGATTCTGGCTCGTTGGGTTGTTTTCTGACAGACTCTGTGTCTTTTCTTCATAACCCCAGATGAAGAGGAAGCTGGATCACGGTCCAGATGGCCGGCCGTTTCCCTCAGGAAAGAAGCACTGCAAGGGGAACAGCTACCTCAGGTAACACCAGACAAAACGCTTCATCACCTCCATCTCAAGACCATAATCACCTTCAAACTACCACCAATATTAACCCTGGATTTAATATTCTTTTTTTACATTTTGCTGCAATAAAATATGACTTTCAGTTTGTTTTATTGGGGATTATAGCAGCATGTATTTGAGAAATAAAAGCTAAATGACACTCAGATTAAAATTTGTTTGTAAAATAAATATGGAGGACAGTGTGGCTGGCGTACATTCAGATTCACCTTTTTACTCTTAAATCCCTGAATAAATAAAAGCATCCGGTCATCCTGAACTCTCCACCTTGTCTCTAAAACATGGTAGTGGCAGGATCATGCTGAGGGAATTCTTTGCTTTATCAGGAGCGTGAACGTTGAGGATCACTGAGGCTGCAAAAGATTCAAGACTTGGGTTGAGATTCCTCTTCCTGCAGGACAAATTGATTCATGTCCTAGAATGGCCTAGTCAAAGTCCATAGTCTATTACCAGACTTAAGAATTGATCTGACTGTATCCAGTTACAAGTTTAGTAAAAGCTTGTAAAGACGACATGTACCCAAAGTACTTGCTGTAGAAAGTTTAGACTCGGGCAGCAAGCCACACTTTTCAGATTTTTACATGTAAAAATTAACTTTTATTCTTTTACTTCCTCTTTAAAATCACGAGTTACTTTCTCTCATAAAATCCTGATTAAGGACAGTGAGGTCTGTGGACTCCTTTGACTCGTACTTCCTGGTCTCACCTGCAGCCCCTCCAGTCTGGCTCAGGCCACGCCCACTACCTTTGGCGACCTGCGGCTGGCCAATGGGCATTCAGCTCAGCGCCGGCGCGTCAACTCCGGCCCGCCTCCCTCTGGCCTGCAGGACTGGCTTCTCACCTTCCAGGTAAGCCTGTTAAATCACACAAAACAATATATTTAGATTTAGAATCAGTAGGTCTGGAACGATTAATCGTGATTAATTGATTATTGAAATATCGTCAACTAATTTAGTAATTGATTGTTAATTGGAGTGTACAGACTCAAAAAAACGACCATTTATGAAAGAACAAAACATTGAAAGCATTAATTAAGCCAATGGAGGTAAAAAAAGTTAGATACATTTGCATTTAAGATGGAAAAACTAGACAGCAGATAAAAACTCATCCAGCTTTAGCTTCACCTGATTCAAATTCTGTAAACAACAAAAACTGCAGCACCTTTTCTAACTAATTATTCATCAGTTAATCGAAAATTATTCACCAGATCCGCCTTCCACTGCAGTGGGGCTCCACTGACGATTATTTTAGTAATTGATTAATCAATTATTCTGATGATTAATCAAAGGGAAATGTTTTATTTAAACAAACATTTTTATACAATATTAGAAATACATGAAATACATTGTTGCCTAAAATGCAATTCCTTTTGTAAATCTGAACCAGATGAAACTAAAAATATGTAGTTTGTGCACTAGAGGAGTTTTGGTCTGTTTACATTTAAAAAGTTTTTTTTATCTTAAATAAATAATGTATATAAAATGTACAGTTTTAGCTCATTTACTGCAATGAATATGTTTGTTTTTTTCCAGAAACTAGCTTTTTTTTAGTCTGTTTGTTCAAGTTAACGGTTAATCAATTACTAAATTAGTTTACGATTATTCCAATAATTGCTTAATCACGATTAATCGTTTCGGCTCTGCACTGTATTGATAGTAAGATGAGCAATTAATATATTGATTAATCTTCATCTTTGTGTTTATTTACCTCTTTTAATTTACTTCTAATATTGCATAGAAAAGGCGTAAATGGTCAAAGGAAAAACTGGTCATTTTTATCTGATTTATCGTCAGAATAATTGTTATTTGCATAGAATCAGATAAATAAACAGGAAGTTTAGTATTTCTTAGAAGACTGACTCAAATGACTTTTTCCTCTCAGTATTGTCTGTGGATAAAAGCCGTGCTTTAGTTGTCTGTGTCACGTTTTTTCCAGAAACTAGCTTTGTTTTTTTAGTCTGTATGTTCCAGTTAGCGGTCAATCAATTACTAAATTAGTTGACGATTATTCCAATAATTGCTTAATCACGATTAATCGTTTCGGCTCTGCACTGTATTAATAGTAAGATGAGCAATTAATATATTGAATAATGTTCATCTATGTGTTTATTTACCTCTTTTAATTTACTTCTAATATTGCATAGAAAAGGCGTAAATGGTCAAAGGAAAAACTGGTCATTTTTATCTGATTTATCGTCAGAATAATTGTTATTTGCATAGAATCAGATAAATAAACAGGAAGTTTAGTATTTCTTAAACGACGGACTCAAATGACCTTTTCCTGTCAGTATTGTCTGTGGATAAAAGCCGTGCTTTAGTTGTCTGTGTCACGTTTCTCTTGTAATCTTGTAAAGTTGACCTAATCAGCGGTTCTGCAGGCTTTCTGAGCCCCGTTCTGCTTTTTCTTTGGGCCGGTGCCGGATGGCGGATGACTCACTCGGTCTTCAGACTCCACCTCTCCTGTCCTGCAGCGCTGCAAAACACAATCCACATTTCTTCACGTTCTGCATCGTCTTGAATAGATTTCGGCCTCTGAGTGCGTCTTCATGCGGCTGCACATGAAGTGCTGCCTCCCAGCTGTCCTGATGCAACCGCTGAAAGCTCACCGACTCATCTGCACACGGCCAGATTAAAAAAACACTGGGCCTGCTTTTGTAGAGAGGAACATCAAACGGCTCCAGAGGCATGATGAACCAATAGCAAAGAGACAAAAGAACACTGAACGAAGCAAAAGTAATCTAGTAACGGAGATAAACAAGTAGAAAATCAGTTGGTATATTGAAATTTCACATTTTTCACATATATTTTCCTTCCATTTGGGTTTCCACTGCCTCCAGAAACAACCCAAGTGCTTTGAAAAACAAAACCTGGACTTTTTTATTGTAGCAAGTTAATGCTTTTTTTTTTTTTTGGTTTCATAAAATACAATGTAATATAATAATGCAAGTTCACATTCTCAAAGATCAACATGCTTTTAGTTCTTATAAAAAATTTTACGGTGGAACTGCACAGTAAAAATGTCAGTGTTGAATTTAACACCCAAAAGTGACTATATGTGTCCAAGTCAGCTGGTGTTAAATTCAACACTACAGAGTGTCACATTAACATTTACAATTGTGCTAGTGTCAAATGTATTAAAAGTAACACCAGTGTAGTGTTGATCACAAAACATAATGTGGTGTTAAAAAAGTAAATAATTGATCCACAAAGTGCCAATATCAATCAAATCCAGTGGAAAATATTCAACACAATACACAGAAATGGAAAGTTTAACTTTTCTTAAACCCATTTCAGTTTTGTAGACCAATGTTAATTTAACAAAAATATGGGTGTCAATCTTTTAACACTTTCAAAAGTGTTACTTTAACACCAGCTGACTTGGACACATATAGACACTTTTGGGTGTTAATTCAACACTGGCATTTTTACTGTGTGGAAGACATTTTATAAATCCAAAATGAATAAACCGTAACAGCAAATAAAACTGATACTGAAATTATCATCCAATCTCTGATACAAAGTACCACAGAGTATTAAGACCATACTAAGGAAAAATAAAATTACCAGGATAAAGTCATAAAATTAGAAGAAAAGTCATAATATTGCAAGAATAAACTCATAGGAGAATAAAGTCATAATATTACGAGATTCAAGTAGCAAAAGTATGAATACCATGACTTTATTTTCATAATATTATAACGTCATTATTGTAATTTTATTATTTTTACTTACCTAGCGTGGCTTGAATGCACCATCGTAGGGAAGAGAGACAAATGAAAAACAGTTTTCCAAAATGATTTTTGATTCATCATGTGATTAACTGGTTTATTTCTTGTTGCCACAGGACTAGAAAAGTGTTTTATTGTTGACTTATCACACAGAAACTACTCACTGTATTCTTGTTGGTTGTGCAGGAGCCTCCACTTCTATTTTTCTAAAATAACAGTAATGAGTTCAAAATAAGCAGAATCGAACCGACAAAAATCTGATTATCCAAGAAGAATTTTGTGCCATAATGTAATAAAGACCACAGACCTGTCCTAACCTGTTCCAAGAAGCTTTATGGATCTCCTGGCTCAGAAATACCGTATTTTTCGGACTATAACCCGCCACTTTTTTCCTACACTTTGAAACATGCGGGTTATAGCCCGGTGCGGCTTTTCTGTGTATTTTTCTTCGACCACCAGGGGGCTCTTTATCAGGAAGTGACTCATTGAAAGTCAGAATTGAAAATCAAAGAAGAACGTGCTAATTTTCAGCACATGCTAGCAGCAGGCATAATGGAGACATTTCTTCAAACTCGTATGACGCAGCTTTAAGTTGAGGGCTGTTGTTCTGGCGCTACAAGAGGAAAATGGACCCACTGCTCAGCGTGAACCAAACCATGGTTCGGCTTTGGAGACGGAGAGCTGCGTCCTTAATAAATCCAGCAGGTTTATTAGGACGCTGCCCTCTGCTGGGTCTTTGTCTAAAACCGACAGCGGCGGAGATTTCATCGGCTTTTAGCCCGGTTCGGCTTATATATGAACGTTTCCAGTTCTTTTTCATTTGTAGCTGCTGCTTATAGTATGTTGCGCTGTATAGTCCGGTAAATACGGCTCTCATGGTCTTCCTTCCTCTCTCCTCGCTTCCCTCTTTCTGCAGACGTGGAGCGGCCCGGAGAGACTGCTGGCTCTGGACGAGCTGATCGATCGGTGCGAGACCAGCCAGGTGAAGCACATGATGCAGGTGATCGAGCCTCAGTTCCAGAGAGACTTCATATCTCTGCTGCCCAAAGAGGTAAAGCCTGCAGCTTCGACCAGAGACGGAGCTCGGCGTTTTAACGGTGCGTTTCCGGTGTTTTAATGGCGCGGTCACGGTCCTCTGCAGCTCGCCCTGTACGTCCTCACCTTCCTGGCCCCGAGGGATCTGCTGCAGGCGGCGCAGACCTGCAGGTACTGGAGGATCCTGGCCGAGGACAACCTGCTGTGGCGGGAGAAATGCCGTGAGGAAGGTAAACGCTGATCGCATTAGCCGTGTGCCGGGGCTGGGCGATGATCGAATTTATCGATTAATCAAACTTTTTGGTTTTTCCAAGACTTAATTTTTGGAAAACGTGGATTCAAGGGAATCCACGTTTTCCAAAATCCTTTGAATTAAGCTCTAATTAATCCTTTGGATTAATTAGAGCTTCTTATTTGTACTTTGAATCCAGGTCAACTCCACAGTGCAGATTGTTTTAGTAATTGATTTTTTTGACGATTAATCAATCAGTCAAATAGGAAATTGGGAGATTCTCCTGATGTTTAAATGAACCATTTAAGCTTTATTGTGCAATATTAGAAATGCATTAGGAAAATGTAAATAGAATCATTAAATTCATTTTTAAATGATAGAATTAACATTTTATTGCATAGCATATGTTTTGACTTAATTTCTGCTGTAAGTTGTTATTTCAGTAAATGGCCTTTTTTATCCTTATACTCCAGTAAACTATTACTGAATTTGCTGACAATTATTTGAAGAATTGATTAATCATGATTAATTGTTTCAGCTCTGCTACAGTGGAGTATCCAAAGAGTATTTATTACAAGAATAAAACCATAAAGTAGGAAAATTTAGGATTCGTAATGATCGTAATTTTCTGAAAACTCCTACAAGAAAATAAAATAAGAAATGTTTCTTTGTATTTTCACTACTTTCAACTAGTTTTCACTGTAGCTCAGAGGTTCCCAAACTGTGGGGCGCTGGGCCATTGCAGGGGGGGCGTGGGAAGCCGTCTGGATGAAAAAAGAACATGAACACTGTATGCGTTGGGTTTTTCCCTTAGAATGACCAACTCTCTGTTATTCCTCTGCCAATTTGATACATTAGGGGCTTCCACACTTCACATATCTGTGTCCTCTGTCACTTTTATCAGCAGTTAAAACTGTTTAATCCGTTGTTAACACGTGGTAACCAGTTTTTCCGAGCTGCCTTTAAATGTAACATGAGCGCTACGACACTGCGCTGGGTTTACACCTGTAAAGGAGACCAGCTGCTGCTGCTGTGCAGAGATGGACAGGTGTGTTAGAATCATGGCAGCAAACCAGCAAAACACAAAGAACTTTTCACACCTTTTCCCCCAAACTAACCGACTGAGCTGAGTAAAGCTGTTGGATGCAGGTAATGTTGGCTAAAAGATGACTAGCTAATATCAATACATCACCTTAAGCTTAACAAGTAGCCGGTAGGCTACCGATGTTGACTATGTTCAGCTACGTACATTCATTTTACCCCCAAAAAAGTCGATTTCCTCCCCCAAGACACGTGTTCAACCAGACAGCCATTTGTAATCCATAGTGGGGGCCCAGAAAATGTTTGGAAACCACTGTGGGGGGCAGAAGAACACGTTTGGGAACCACTGGTGTAGCTGAATATTTTCGTAGCTGAATATTTTCGTAGCTTTTTTCTGAAGTTCGTGTTGCCCTCATGAATCATTCAGGTAGACACAGGCTCTCCAACTTATGAGCTTTGTTGATTTTGTATTCTAATCACATGAGTTTCAATTTGTAGTCTTGGTTTTTTCTTTGTCTGACCAAATCCCTGAACCATAAATATAATCAATCTAAAATAATACAAGATGATGAAAATTATTACCTTGGAAAGATTATCTAAAAACTGTTCAATTGCCCTCTGCCAGATTTATTTATAGCTAATGGACTGAGTATTTTCCTAATGGAGTCTTGGCAGAGTTGAGTATCATGCATATAGGTTTTTACTTTAAATAAATGGAGTGCAAGTTTGTGATACAGAAGGAAAAGTAGTTTATAAACAAATGTGTTTGTGAAGCTTAAAGCAATTTGTAAGCGCAGAGCAGAAAACCTTCACATACGTTATTATTTTAAGATAAAACCAAAAAACATGAATCCAAGCTGAAAGACGAACTTTCCGGATGTAAAACGCCTTAAAACCTGAGGGTTACATGCTCATACAGCAATCCATCACTACTCTTTCATTCAGCGCAATGCAGTGGATGAGTGTGTGTGTGTGTGTGTGTGTGTGTGTGTGTGTGGCTGGGCGTTGAGCCAGTCAGTTGAGATTCACTGCCAGCGCTCAGCAGCCATACCAATGAGGCTACCTAACGTTAGCGCCGCACCACAGCCATACTAATGAAGGGAGCGCTAACTGCAGCTCACCAGCTCCATAAATAAGGCTAATTATTAACCCTCACAACGCGCCGCTGGGATCAGTGTTGCTGTTCACTAGAAGTCAGTCAGAATACAGATGCAGCTAGCCTTCATTAGCATCGTTCCATTTACATACTGATGGGACAACTTTTCATGTTACAGAGCTAGCTAGATAAACTAAAGCTGCAGCAGATGCTGCTTTGGTCAGAGCAGTAAAGACTGTTACGTTAAAAGGACTGCAAAAAGGCAAAACTACACTCCCAAAGTCAAACCTTTAGCAGCTAATGCTAACTTACCTCTAAATTATTAAAACAAATAAAATAAAATGGAATAAAACCTACTGTTTTGAAGTATTGAAGCTTTTTCTGTGGTTATTTCTAATATATTGTTTGTGATTCATACAATAAAGTAACTCAGAACTCAGATGACAATTTTATTTGTTAGCTTAATTAGCATTAGCTTCATTTTAGCTGCTAGCTTTAAATAGAATAAAATAGAAGAATCCTTTATTACTCCACATTGATCGTCAATCAAGGCATGTAGGTTCACTCAAAGGTAACAAAGCATAAGTATTTAAATAAAAAACTAAAAATGAAATTTTACATAGTAAAGGCATAAATACTGCACAGTTAATTCAAAATATATAGCATCGTTAGCATTTTATGTTCCTCACCCTACAAATACTGATTATACTAAATATATTGGAAAGTAATTTATTTAAATTAATCATAATATATAAAGTGAATGTATTAAGCCATTGAAGGTTGAATACTTGTTCTGAAAATTAATTGGTCGGCATTTTAAGCTAGAATTTTAATTTTAATTAGACAAAAATCTAATTATTCAGTTTCAAATTTGGCTCTTGCACTTTCCTGCTCAAATGAACTTGGCTCAATGCCACCATTAATACTGAACTTAACAGATTAATCAAAAAGCCCAGTTGGTACCAGACACCGCAGCGCCAACACTTTGCTGTTGATTTAATTTTAAATCAGCATGATGGGTCTGCTGCAGCCCGGTTTAATTTCTTACATGTCGCAGCGTCTAAAACTGTTAGACTGGACTCTGTTGTATTATTGTTTGTTTTATTTTCAGGCATATCAGGCATGTCGTATCGTCGTAGAGAGAGCATTTGCCCCGACGCTTCGTTCAGCCCGTGGAAATCCGTCTACATCAGACAGCATCGCATAGAGACCAACTGGAGGATGGGCGACACCAGGGAACCAATGGTACCGTCCAGCGTCGACCCAACAAACCGGCCTTTTCCTTTCATACACTGACTCCTCCTCACGCTTTCATAGGTGCTGAAAGGCCACGATGATCATGTGATCACCTGCCTCCAGTTCAGCGGCGACCTGATCGTCAGCGGCTCGGACGACAACACGCTCAAAGTGTGGTCGGCCATCACTGGGAAGGTAGGCGCCATTCACATTACTGCTGTCTGCTGCTCACAGCGAATCAGGAGAAACCGGTAGAAAGTCAAAGAGGAGAATCACTTCAACTTACTGAAGTAAAAGTAAACGTCCAAGAAGATACTCCAGTAAAAGAAAAGAGTATTTCATGTTCTGAGTAACTGAACAAATTATCAATCATTAAATGTTTAAAAATTACATCATCAGATGGGCCAAAATATAAAATTAAGTGTAAATTTTGGTATTTCATTGACAAAAATGACAATAATTCATATAAGTAACAAAATCAGGCCAAAATAAATTTTTCCAATTCAGTTTATTTCAATGTAAAACTTATTGAACTGTAACGGAAACTGTAGTTGTGTGTTTCTGTGTATGATTTTATAATATAATTACAAAAGTAATTATATTACAAAATATAATTACTTTTATATTTGTACTCCTAAAAGTACAAATATATATTATGATATTGATAATGTGATACAATTACTAAAGTAAAAGTACAGCGTATTAAAAGTACTCCTAAAAGAACAAATATATATTGTGATATTGATAATGTAATATAATTACCAAAGTAAAAGTACAGTGTATTAAAAGTACTCCTAAAAGTACAAATGTATATTGTGATATTGATAATGTAATGTAATATACTTACCAAAGTAAAAGTACAGCGAATTAAAAGTACCCCTAAAAGTACAAATATATATTGTGATATTGATAATGTAATGTAATATAATTACAAAAGTAAAAGTACAGCATATTAAAAATACTCCTAAAAGTACAAATATATATTGGGATATTGATAATGTAATGTAACATAATTACAAAAGTAAAAGTACAGCGTATTAAAAGTATTCCTAAAAGTACAAATATATATTGGGATATTGATAATGTAATATAATTACAAAGGTTAAAGTACAGCGTATTAAAAGTACTCCTAAAAGTACAAATATATATTGTAATATTGATAATGTAATATAATTACCAAAGTAAAAGTACAGCGAATTAAAAGTACCCCTAAAAGTACAAATATTAATTGTGAATGATAAGTAATGTATGATAATTACAAAGTAAAAGTACAGCATATTAAAAATACTCCTAAAAGTACAAATATATATTGGGATATTGATAATGTAATGTAACATAATTACAAAAGTAAAAGTACAGCGTATTAAAAGTACCCCTAAAAGTACAAATATCCGGTAAAATCTTCACTGAACTCCAGAACCGCTCGGCATTCTGGGGGATTTAGCCAGCTTGAATGACTCGCTGTCTTTGGTTACCTAGCAACTCACTGACTCATTCGTTACCTAGCAACCAGTTGGGTAACTGTGGCAGCAGCAGTTTAAGTTCTGTCACTATTCCTCATAGCCTCTATCTTGGCAATAAAGTACAACGGCGTGGAGTATTTCAGATATTTAAGACAAAGAAAACTAATCGATAGCTATCAATACCATTAGATATGAAATACTTATGTTGTGCTAAGTTCTTTAGCCATAATTTTGGCCTGTGCATTTAGCTGTAAGCATAACTTATGAAGGGTTGCAGAGGCTCTGGTGAGGCGGATGTCGGTGTAACGTGGAGGCGGACGGACCCGTTGTGTTGGTCTGGGTGTGTTTCAACACAGCCTGCAGCAGCGTCGGTTCAACACATACTGAGTGTTTTTACCTGGACAACAGGTAACAAACAGTCAGCGGTGAGCTGCTCTGTTTGTGAACGGTCACATGCTGCTCTGTCTGCCTTCTCATCCTTAAACAAACACAGACGTGACATAAAAACACTCTGGATCCGTCATTAAACCGTCACCGAAGGTCTAAAAGACGGAATGACCCAGCTACGCTGCTCCACCTTTAACTCTTCTGTAAATGTTTGTATGGTTTAAGTAGGGCTGCGAGTAACTATCACTGTAATAATAAATTATTCTGTCAATTTATTCTGACTATTTAGAGATTAATCGGACACAAAAATTGGCACATTCTGCGTTTTTCATTTAACAATTAAGTCATTTTTACATAACAAACATTAAAAACAAATAATTAAGTCCCTTTTTAAATAAGAAAAAAAAACATTTTATTGCTTAAAATCCAATAATGTTGCATTCCTGCAGTGAATTCTTGATCATTTGTAGATAAAGATGAATCTGCAGTTTTAAAAAAAAACCCCACCTAACATCATATTTATTAAAAGCATTCACCATTTTTAATTTTTCTATGATTTTTTTTTACCTGAAAAAGTCAAGTACTGCCAAAGAACTTAGTTTCACACTAACTTTAAGACATTTAAGTTGAATTAATGAAGGAGCACATTATCCTGTAGCTAAACGACCTTTGACCTTTCTGACTGTCCGCTGTGGCAAACGTTAAATCTGAAATTGTAGAAAGATCCCAGTTAAGTGGATTCCTAGATACTTTCTCTGCCGTTTGTGGTTGCTAACTCTAACCGTGCTAACTAGCATTGGATGCTAATTAGCATCTTAGCATTAGATGCTAGTTAGCAGTTTGAAAAACTTTCACTCAATTTTAAATCAGTAAAACGCTGTGATCTTATCTACACACTGTTTCATGTAATATTTATAAATAATAAAGGCTAAAAGAAATATTTTAGAATTCTTTATTTTTTTAAATAAAAATAACAATAAATAAATACCATTTTTAAGATTAATATGACTGTCATTGTTAAGTAATTGTTGCTTCTCTGTTCTGAAATAATGCTAATTAGATAGTTTTATAGTGTGAAGTTTTAGATATTTATATAATCGTAAACATTTTTCCAGCTGTCTTACTGTGTTTGTGTCGTTAGAAGGTGGAACCGTTTTATGGGTCTCAACTATTCCAAAAATGTGCTAACATGTTTCCAAACACCCATAAAGTCAGATCACTATCATGGGGCTTTCTTTCTATAGGGACAGGTGAGAGTTCAGAGTTCAACCTGAGCGTTTCGGCTCAAAGTTCACCTGTTGAAGCGACAGCAGCTGCACCTGCAGTGGTGAATATTTTATATCTGAGCTCCTGAAAACCTCTGAATGCGTCACGTTCCTCATATCTGCCTTTAGCGCTGAAGAGGTCAGCGGCTGTGACCTTCAGTCGAGCAAACGAACATTTTCCTGGTTTCGGTTGAACATTCTTCAGCGCGACACACCTGCTGCCGGTTCTGTCCGGACCTGCCTCGGTGCCGACGTTCACATTTTTCTCTAAAAAAAAAAACCCACAAAAACTCCTAAAACATGGAAAATTAAACATGAACTGTGTATAGTAGCTGTTTATTCCCGGAGCGATGAGTCGTCTTCAGGTTTGTTTTCTAAACAAACGTCAGCATCCGCAGGTCGCAGAGGTCAAACGTTTCACTGAACCCCTTTTTGTGGCGTTGCCAACGGCAACCCCCACCACAACACCGCCGCGGTGAAACCGGATTGTTGTCTACGGCGCCTGTGAAAGGAAAAAACAAATATTGACGCGGGTTTGTAAAGAATGTGACTTTGAGGGCGAAATTCACGCGCAGGGAGAAGAGTTTGAACAAAAACAACGTTTATTATTCATTTAATTTGTGGAAAATGACAAACAAACGAGGTCGGTTTAACATTCTACTTTTGTCAACCTGTTCTCGGTTTGGTTTAGTTTAGTTTGTTTCTATCTTGCCTGGAGCCGTTTATTATTATGTTAAATATATCAAATTAATAACTAACGTAATTCATTGTGTGTGTTTAATATTAAAATGTATCAGAAAAAGCATAATTATAGATATTTAATCTGTGAAATTCCACTTTTAAGGTCATTTCTGACCAGAAATAAGACTTGATTTATGCTCTTAAAGTTAAGTTTATCTCCAAATAGCTCAAATTTTTATTTATTTTTTTGCCTTGCGTCACATGACTGAGCAAAACACACGTTTTAGGGTTGATATCTTTACTTTAAATATATTACCTTCGTCAGATCAGGATCTCCTAAGTTTATAAGGAAAACTTAATAATAATGTTGTGTCCACACATTCAAAGTTAATCTTTAACAGTGTTAACATTTCTAAAAACGTACTTAATATGGTATGTTAATTGATCTATATATAGTTGTTTTTTTTTCTAAAATCTGATGTAATAATTCCATAGAAAAACATCAAAACAGGTGAAACAGTTTTTTCAATAATCTCTATAAAAGTTTATCCAGCTGTTGGCGCCACATGTTGGTAAATCTGCGGCTCGGGGATGTGATGGATGTGATGTGTGAGGCTGAGCGTGACGCGTGTCTCTCTCTGCGCTGCGGCCTCAGTGTCTGCGCAGCCTGACGGGCCACAGCGGCGGCGTCTGGTGCAGCCAGATGTCCGGCGCCACGGTGGTCAGCGGCTCCACCGACCGGACGCTGCGGGTCTGGGACGCCGAGAGCGGCGACAGCGTCCGGGTCCTGTACGGCCACACGTCCACGGTGCGCTGCATGCACCTGCACGGCGACAGGTAGGTCACCCACTCACCCACTCACCCACCCACTCACTCACTCACCCACTCACCTACTCACTCACCCACTCACCCACTCACCCACTCACTCACTCACTCACCACCACTCACTCACCACCCACTCACCACTCACTCACCCACTCCCACCCACTCACTCACCACCACTCACCACTCACTCACTCACCACTCACTCCACTCACACTCACTCACTCACCCACTTCACTCACCACTCCCACTCACTCACCCACTCACCCACCCACTCACTCACTCACCACTCACTCACCACTCACACTCACACTCACTCACTCACTCACCCACTCACTCACCACTCACTCACCCACTCACTCACCTCACCCACCCACTCACCCCACTCACTCACTCCACCACTCCACTCACTCACTCACTCACCACTCATCCCACTCACCTCACTCCACTCCACTCACCACCCACTCACTCACTCACACGTCCACGTGCGCTGCATGCACCTCACGCACAGTAGTCACCCACTCACCACCTCACTCACTCCACTCACCACTCACTCACTCACCTCATCACCCACTCACCCACTCACTCACCCACTCACTCACCCACTCACTCACTCACTCACCCACCACTCACTCACTCACCCACTCACCACTCCCACTCACCCACTCACCCACCACTCACCACTCACTACTCCACTCACCACTCACCCTCTCCCACTCACTCACTCACACTCACTCACACTCACTCACCCCTCCCTCACTCACTCCCACTCACCACCCTCACACTCACCCACTCACCCTCACCTCACTCACTCACTCACTCACCCTCACCACTCACTCACTCACCCTCACCACTCACTCACTCACCCACACCCCACTCACTCACCATCACTCACTCACACTCACACTCACCACACTCACACTCACCCCACACCCTCACCACCTCACCTCACTCACTCACTCACCTCTCACTCACTCACCCTCACCTCACTCACCACCTCCCTCTCACTCACTCACCTCACCTCACCCTTCACCTCACTCACCATTCACCCTCACACTCACCCACTCACCCTCACACTCACTCACTCACTCACCCATCACCCTCACACTCACTCACCACTCACTCACCCCACTCCACTCACCTCACTCACCCTCCCTCCTACACTCACTCCACCCTCACACTCACCCATTCACCCTCACACTCACCCACTCACCCTCACACTCACTCACCACTCACTCACCTCACTCACCCTCCACTCACCACTCACCTCCTCACTCACCCACTCACCCTCCCTCTCACTCACTCACTCACTCACATCACCTCACTCACCCCTCCCCATCACACTCCACTCACTCACTCACACTCACTCACCTCCTCTCACTCACTCACCTCCTCACTCACTCACCTCACCCTCACTCCTCACTCACTCACTCACTCACACTCACATTCCCTCACATCACCCCTCCACCCTCAACTCACCATCACCACCTCCTCTCACTCACTCACCCTCCCTCTCACTCACTCACCCTCCTCTCACTCACTCACCTCACCTCACTCCCCTCACACTCACCACCACCTCACACTACACTCACTCACTCACCCTCCACTCACTCACCCTCACCCTCACTCACTCACCCTCCTCCACTCACCACTCACCACTCACTCACTCACACTCACTCCACTCACCACTCACCCTCACCACTCACTCACTCACACTCACCTCACTCACCCCACTCACCACTCACTCACCCACTCACCCCCCCACTCACCCACTCACTCACTCACTCACCCCTCCCACTCACCCACTCACCCTCCACACTCACTCACTCACCCTCACACTCACCCACTCACTCGCTCTCACTCACTCACTCACCTCACTTACCACTCACTCACTCACTCACCACTCCACTCACTCACTCACCTCACTCACTCACTCACCCTCCCTCTCACTCACTCACCCTCCCTCTCACTCACTCACCTCACACTCACCATCACCCTCACACTCACTCACTCACCCTCCACTCACACTCACCCTCACTCACCCTCCCTCTCACTCACTCACCCTCCCTCTCACTCACTCACCCTCACTCACTCACTCATCACTCACTCACTCACTCACCCTCACACTCACCCATTCACCCTCACACTCCACCCACTCACCCTCACACTCACTCACTCACTCACCACTCCCTCTCACTCACTCACCCCTCCCTCTCATCACTCACCCTCCCTCCTCACTCACTCCCCCCTCCACTCACCCCCTACACTCACCCATTCACCCTCACACTCACCCATTCACCTCCACACTCACCCACTCACTCCCCATCACTCACTCACTCACTCACTCACTCACTCACTCACTCACTCACCCTCCCACTCAACCCACTCACCCTCACACTCACTCACCCACTCACCCTCACACTCACCACTCACCCTCACCACTCACCCACTCACCCTCACACTCACTCACTCACTCACTCACTCACTCCACTCACTCACCTCACCTCCACTCACCACCTCACCCTCACTCACTCACTCACTCCACTCACTCACCCTCACTCTCACTCACTCACCCTCACCACTCACCCACTCACCCCACACTCACCACTCACTCACTCACTCACCCCACTCACTCACTCACCTCCCTCCTCACTCACCACCCTCCCTCTCACTCACTCACCCTCCCTCTCACTCACTCCTCACTCACTCACCCTCCACTCACCCATCACCCTCACACTCACCCTCACCTCACACTCACTCACTCACCCTCCCTCACTCACTCACCTCCCTCCTCACTCACTCACCCTCCTCACTCACTCACCCTCCTCACACCACCACATTCACCCTCACACTCACCCTCACCTCACTCACTCACTCACTCCCACTCACCACTCACTCACACTCACCCACTCACCTCACATCACCACTCCCCACTCACCCTCCACTCACTCACTCACCACCACTCACACTCACCCACTCACCCTCCTCCCTCACTCACTCACCCTCACACTCCCCATCACCTCACACTCACCCACTCACCCTCACACTCACTCACTCACTCACTCACCACCACTCACTCACACTCACCTCACTCACTCACTCACTCACTCACTCCCACTCACTCACTCACCCTCACACTCACTCACTCACCCACTCACCCAGCCCCTCGGGGCAGTGAGGAAGTAAACGTGTCGTCTCCATAGCAACCACAAAGACCCTGGAGAAGCTGCCCACCGACTGGCCTCTGTGTGGCCGGGTTCCCGTCTCCATGGCGACCGCAGGGTGTTTTATTGTTGTAGCGTCGTTTATCACGGCCGGAGGTGAATGGAGGCGCTGAAGGCCAGCGGAGCTGAGCGAGGAGCGAAAACAAACACGGAGTCATCAATAATTCATTAGAAAAAACGTAAATATGGAGGAGAAGGACGACATTTAGGGCAGATTCAGATCATGGCGTCAAACTCTGGGCCGATTTAGTTACTCAGGCTGTCGGTAGTTTATTCTGTCGATTAATCGATTATTCTGATGAATCATTGAATAGACAGAGAAAATCTGAACATTTGGCACATCATTATTTTATGTGTTCTATTGATTCATTAGTTCATTTTATTGATTAATCGATTTATTCTGACAATTAATCTAATAGTTGAATAAAAAATTGGCACATTTGGTACTCCATAATTTTAATCATTAGTCATTTATTCTATTGATTAATCAATTTTCTCTCTCCATGTATCGATTAATCGGAAAAAATTGGCACATTCTCTAGATTTTTTTTCACTAAAACATTTTTTATAGATTAGAAATAGAAAGGTGGAAGTAATTTATTAATAATTGTTTAATAACCCCAAACTTGTATCTTCAGCATCCTGGAACTACAGGGCTGCAACTAGCAATTATTTTAGTTATCAATTATTCTACTGATTATTCTGACAACTAATTGATTAATCTGCTAAAAAATATTGGCACATTCTACAATTAATTGATTACAAATTTGTTGACAATTATTACAATCATTGATTAATCGTTTCAGCTCTAATTCAGATTCTCCTAATTAAAAAGATTTTAAATCAATTTAGCTTCATAGTTTCCTGTCATTTCTCTGGGATTCGTTGTCTGATTGTCTTGGAGCATATTTAATGTTTCCATCTGAAGATCAGCCCTTCAAAGTGGTAAGCGCCGCCTCCTGATTGGCTCAGGCTGCAGTGACGTCATGCCCTCTGTCACAGGGTGGTGTCTGGTTCCCGGGACACGACGCTGCGCGTGTGGGACGTGTCGACGGGTCGCTGCGAACACGTGCTGTCGGGCCACGTGGCGGCGGTGCGCTGCGTCCAGTACGACGGCCGCCGGGTCGTGTCGGGCGGATACGACTACATGGTGAAGGTGTGGGACCCCGAGACGGAGGTGTGTCTGCACACTCTGCAGGGTCACACCAACAGAGTGTACTCTCTGCAGGTAAACACACACACACACACACACACACACACACACACACACGTCAGAGAGTGTGTGCCGTTGCAGTTGGAGCTGAGTCTGTTTCTTCCTGACGCAGTTTGACGGCGTCTTCGTGGTGAGCGGCTCGTTGGACACGTCGATCAGAGTCTGGGACGTGGAGACAGGTAGAGATGCGTCGCAATCTTCAAACGTTTCCCCACCCTGTCAACGTTTTCTGTAAAAACGCCACAGCTCTAAATCAGTGGTCACTTTTTCCTGTCAGGGCCACATAACTTTTTCCTTCTCTGCTGGGGCCCGGAGTCAGTTTGTAACAGAAATAGTGTGATGATTGCAGGAGTGCCTATATGTAAAAATATATTGTTTTCCAGAAAGCACAATCAAATAATATGCCTTCAAAATAATATACTAAAGCGCCACAAAAATGAACATTTTACTTTGGTGAAAATTTTAACTCATGATAATGACTAACGGGAGCCCTGAGCTTGTTTCTCTGCAACGAGACGGTTCCATCTGAAAGTGATGAGACAATGACACCCGAGCTGTGTTGCTTGAGCACAGCCTGCTTAGTCTATACATGGCAAAGCAGCGTGAAGCTTGGTCGCCGCATGTTATGCAGAGCGGCTTGTAATGTGGGACTCAGCTACTGGTTCAGGATAAATCCATCCTCCTGTCTCTCTGGGCCTTTTCCCTTTGCAAAGAAAATTTCCAAAGACATCTGATCTGTTTCTTACTCGTTTTGCTGCTTGTGGCTCAATGTTGGCGCCCAAGTAAACGAGACTTCCAATAATTCACTTTTTGCTAAAGAGCCCCCTGGTGGTTGAAGAAAGTCCACATGTAAACGGCTTATAGTCCGGAAAACACAGTAAATGAAACAAAATCTGAATGCTCTCTGGTATTGTTCAGGGGGCCAGACCAAATGTGGAGGCGGGCCGGATCCGCCTCGCAGGCGGTAGTTTGGGGACCACTGCCCTAAATACTCCTGACGGACTCCATTTAGTCATCAGGCAACTGGTTGCACTCGGAAGAGAAAAGGGGCCTGAATACTTTTGCACACCACACCTTTCAGTTTTTTTTTTGTAAAAACTGTTTGGAATCCTATAATTTTCATTCCACTTCAGTTATAAACCACTTTTTGCCTGTTTGTGTTTGTAATGTGACAAAATGTGGAAAAGTCTTGCAAGCCGCTGTAAATGGACCTGGGTCAGATGTTAAACTGGGCTACAGTGGCAGCAATCCAGGGCTACAATGTCTGGGGGCGCCAGTTTTTTATTTGAAAAAACTGTTTGGAATCGTATAATTTTCATTCCACTTCAGTTATAAACCACTTTTTGCCTGTTTGTGTTTGTAATGTGACAAAATGTGGAAAAGTCTTGCTAGCCGCTATAAATCGACCTGGGTCAGTGGCAGCAACCCAGGGCTACAATGTCTAGGGGCGCCACTGTGGCAGTATATATAAATGCTGCCGCAAGGATTTTTCTTTCTTTTCTTTTTTCTTATGAATTTGTGTTTTGCAAATATACAACTCATAGGCACAATGAGTTTAAAAAATATACTTGAAAAAGTTGAAGTATTTGAACAGTAGGAAGTTAAAGTCAACACCAAAAAACATGAACTTTTGGCAAAAAGAGAGCTGGGTGGTTTTTCTGAATGCTGAACATTAGTACATAAATTAGCAAAATGTAAACCTATGCATCATTTTTCTTCCTTTTACAATAAATACCAATAAAATATGTTGCATTCTGTGGTTGTAAAGTGACAAATACTGAAAAAATAATAATATTTAATAGGCAAAGAGTCAGAAGTTTAAGTTTGCTACATTTTAGAAGTGGTTATGTGTCAGATTGGACGGTTAAATGTCTTCATTATCAAACTTCACTCTGGATTTAAAACCTCTGTAGGATGTCACGACCTCTTGTTGACCTTAATTTTGATGGCGTGTTTAGGCGGATGTGTTCACACGCTGACCGGCCATCAGTCGCTGACGAGCGGGATGGAGTTGCGGGACAACATCCTGGTGTCCGGGAACGCCGACTCCACCGTTCGAGTGTGGGACGTCCGGACAGGACAATGTCTTCACACGCTGCAAGGTGGGACATTAAAGCAGAATCCAGTTTGACCAAAGACACCTGTGTGATCCAAGGACTGACGTTCTGGTCTTCGTTAAGGTCCCAATAAGCACCAGTCTGCAGTCACATGCCTGCAGTTCTGCAGAGGTCTGGTTCTGTCCAGCTCCGACGACGGGACCGTCAAGCTGTGGGACCTGCGGACCGGCGCCTGGCTGCGGGACGTGGTGGCGCTGCAGAGCCGCGGATCAGGTCAGTTTCAAACACGTCTGTATGTTTGAAACGACGTTTATAGATCCAACGAGCGTAATCCCTTCCTAAAGAGGAGCGATGGGGAGTCAGTTATTACAACTGGAAACCAGCGAAACCTGGGAGTAGTGATGGACTCTGACCTGAACCTTCAGAGCCACATTAAGATTAAGGCTATATAATAAAATCAATATTGCGATATATATCGATATTTTCTTTCCTAGAAAAAAATCGATATTCATCCACAAGTATCGTAACGTCCAACTGTCACCTTGTTCACTCACTGCTTGCTTCACCAGGTCATCAGGCTTAGAGTGATTCCTTCAGATGTTCAGGTTAAAAAGGTATCAAACTATTCAGAGCAGCAACTTGGTTCACTTTATTTACTTTACTAATGCATGTCAGCTACAGTTTGGACTGTTTCAACTAAAAGAAACATGTTTTCTCTCCACTTCTTTGATTCATTTTGTCCAGCTGTCCACTTTAAGTCTGTGTCCAACCAGAACCAGGTATTGTGTAGTTGGTGCTTTTAATCAGTTTTCAGTTAAATTAATTCAATCCAACTTTATAACAGTCACAAAATGTCACCAAAATCACTGTGTCCCTCTAAAATCTTTCAGAAAATCGCAAAAGTGTATAGAATTGTATCGTTTGCTAAATATCGCGATATATATCATATCGTGGGCAGTGTATCGTATCGTGAGATTATTGTATCACTACAGCCCTAATTAAAACAGTCACAAAGTCGACTTTCTATCACCTGAAGAACATCTCTAGAATTAGAGGACTGATGTCTCAGCGAGATCTAGAGAAGCTCATCTATGCGTTTATCTTTAGCCACATTGGTTCCTGCAACAGCGTCTTCACAGGTCTGACTAATAAATCAATCAAACAGCTGCAGCTGATCCAGAAGCTGCTGCTGCTGTTCTGACTAAAACCAGGAAGATAGAGACATAACACCAGTTTTAAAGTCTCTCCACTGGCTCCCTGTAGCTCAGAGAATAGACTTTAAAAATATGTTGTTAGTTTATAAATCACTGAACGGTTTAGCACCACAATACCTTAAAGATCTGTTATTGCTGTACCAACCGTCTGGACCAGAGGTTCTTAACCTTTTTTGAGATACCGAACCCCCCAGTTGCATATGTGCATTCACCGAACCGTTCTTATGCCAACTTCCCCCCCCTGATGTAGTACTAGCTGTGTTACCGCCCCCACTCCACTGAGGCAGCACCAACCCCGAAAAGATGCGACTAAGGACCAGATTTAGACTATAGAATTTGGTAAAAACTGTGAGCTTTGTTGAAGTGATTAAAGACAAAAGTTCAAATCCCTGCTGAGAGTGGAGCTCCTCAATCAGGCTCCTCCGCAGCTCTGATTGCTAAGCAATGTAACGTGATCCCTGATTGGCTAAGCAATGTGATGGAAAAGCAGCGCGTCATCACGACTTTACACAAGTGTGTGTTTACCTCCGCGGCAGAGGCTCCGCCGAACCCCTGATCTGACCCCTCAGATCTTCTGGTTCTGCTCTGCATCCCTAGAACCAGAACCAAACGAGGAGAAGCAGCATTCAGCTTCTATGCTTTCAGAAAACTGTAAACCACTGAAACACTGAGTGCCTTTAAATCTCAACTTAAAACCCACCTGTCGCTTTGAAACATAATCAATTAAACATTAATCAATATTTGATTTCTTGACCGTGTTTCATGAATTTGTATGTTTTTATGACGTAAAGCAGTTTGAACTGCCTTATGTGCTACACAGATAAACTTGATTGATTGATTGATTGATTGACTCTGCGCTGCTCCTCAGGCGGCGTGGTTTGGCGAATCAGAGCGTCCGACACCCGGCTGGTTTGCGCTGCAGGAAGCAGGAACGGCACCGAGGAGACCAAGCTGCTCGTTTTGGACTTTGACCTGGACGACACCAACACCGACTCGGACCTGAAATGAGAGCGAAACCGACCAATCGGATTGGAAACAGACTCTTTGTTGTTGTTGTTGACCAAAGTCCGACTGAGCCAGTCAGTCAGCTGTGAATGTTACAACACGACCAGAAACGGACGGACAAGAAGAACCTGCTGCTGGACGATGAATGAAAAAGAATAATGGATGTAATATATGAATGTTTGACGAACAGACGAATGAGGGATTTCGCTCCTTTTTCTGTTGTTGTTTTGTTTTTTGCTGCTGTACCAATGAGGAGGTGAAGATGCTATTTAAACTAACCAAACCGTAACGGCGGCCAGTGATTCCCCCTTCATCTTCAGTCGGTGTTGATCTGAAACCGGTGTTATTTCAGCCGTGTCGCTCCGGCTGCAGCTGGAATATTGTTTCCACGTCACGAGAAGAGGGAGAACCAACCAGAAACCACAACCAGAGCCTCACATCTGCAACAGCTGGAGCAGTAAAAACTGCCCTGCTGGAAATAACAGAAGCAAAATGAAACGGATCCACTGCAGGTGAAGATGGGAGGAAACAGAGAAAAGAGCAGCTAAAATTTTAACTGCTAATCAGAAGACTTGGTCAAACTCATAAAATCACAAATATTACTAATCTGCTCTTCATTTTATTTGAGATATTTTCATCTCCACATATACAAATTATACATCAAACTGCAGGATTTTTCCTCCTCTTTGATGCGGTGCGTCTCTCACTACTGTGGGATTTTACAGATTTCAGTAAAATCCCCTCAGAGCGCTCAGTGTGTTACCCTGAACTCGTTTTATTTCATCTCTAAACGTTTCCGTCAAAAACTACGTTAAATAATTTCCTCTATAAATCTCTACAGGCTTATTTTAGTTACAGTTAAAAAACATTTGATTTGTTTGAGGCTAACGTTGTGGCTTCGCCTCTTTCTACGTGCGCCCCCCCAAAAAGGCGGGAATCGCCATGGCAACCGTTTTTTTTTATTTATTTTTTTTTCTACATTATTCCATCAAATCTAATTCAAATACAGCGAACAAAGGGAGGTTGTTGGACTTTCTGTAGCTGTGAACTCATTTCAGTGTTTAATTTCTTTTTAACCTCAAAAAGTTTCACATTTACTTTTAAATCTAACATTTAATCCAGTTGTCAAGGATAAATCTTATGCTTTTCTTTGGAAGTGAAAGAAATGACGCAGAAATATCCAAGTTATTCACAGCGAGCCGAGCGCTGCTCAAGGTCTGTAACTGTTTCAGATCGGAGGCTAAGTGCTTTTTTTAATCATCATTCTTTAGAAAAGGGAACAATAAAAAACATCGTTTATATGAAAAGACGTTATTACACCCCAAACTCCCGCAGCAGACGCCTCTAAATCCTGCTGATTTATTTTATTCAGCCTTGTAAACTTTCTAAATGTGATGAATATAGATGTCGGAGGAAGAGCTCGGTTTATGAAAACAAAGCATTTATCACCTTGTGCCTTTTTCTTTCCTTTTAACAGCCAAAAACACATTTATTACTTGAACGACGGGTAGAAAAACCGAAGCGTTGCAGCAACAATATCACTTTTTCAGTTGAAAACATTAAATATGCTGTTTTTAATCTAATGTACTTTAAAAACAGGATAGAACTAGATGTATTTAGCTTTAGTACTCATTAATCATACGTTGTTTCTCTTATTTTTTCCTTAAACTCAGTAACTTCAGGATCATTTCAGTGCTGGACAGATTCCATGTAAAGAGCAGAGAGAATCAGACATAAATCATATTTTCATGTTTTCCTTTTCAACAATGGCAAGAAGAGATTTATTCAGTATTTAACAATTTAGCTTCTATTACGTTTGATGTCAGGCAGCTTTAATTTTTTCTATCATCCTGCCAGTAATTATCATCTTTTTCATTTATTTGCGCAGCTGAACCATAATTATGTTTGTCTCCATGTTAATCCCTCGATTACACATTTGATCTCAGAAATCTGCCCTGTTTGAACATTTAGTCACATTTTGACGATAAATGATTAAAAACGCAGATATCAGATGGTTTGATAAAGTTCCTGCCTGTTTGGAGAAAATTCACTTTAATTCAGCTTCTAGAAAATCAGAATCTTTTTATTTAATTTCTGTTTTGAGTATATGAAGCGAAACCCTTCTTTCTCGCTTTTTTCTCGGCTCTTGAAACGACTAACAATAATAAAAAAAGAGGATACATAATTTAAAATTGGCTGCTGGCTGCAGACATTAATTTGACGAGCCGCTGTTGCTAGGCAACACTAAGCGGAGTTTGGACACATCTTCCCAGCAACAGGTGGTATTTGAGGCAGGAGCGCCGACCTGCAGGTGTGAGGCTCTCCGACGATCGCTTTCTGTGAAATAGTGTAAATAAAGAGAGGATGTACATAATGAACTTTTTATAAATCAGAGAAAACAGAGGAAATATTGTCCTGGTTGAGTGGAAAAAGTCCTGGATGAATGAATATGAATCAATAAACACGAGTTTTATAAAAATCTGGACTGATGGTTGTTGATCTAATAACTGCTATGATAAAGATAAAGGAATGTATTTCTGCCACATTTTTAATGAAGTAAAATTAACAGCTCCGATTCAATAAATATGATTTTCTGCTTACAGTTGATGAAAATATGACATTTAAGGTCAAAATATTAAGTGACACCAATAAAAAATATATTTTAATACAGAAACTGGCTTTATGAGAAGCCTGTTTAATGTCTCCTTAACGTTTGTTTTTAAATAAATTCACTGTATACATTCACTCTTTGTATAGATTAACACAAACCGATGTTTTCAAGCCTTTATTTGTGTTAATTATGATGACTTTCTGTTTACAGTTGATGAAAATATGACATTTAATGTCAATATATATTAACGTCTCACTAATAGCATTGGTCTTTGAGATTTTAACACTTTTCTCCTGGCTTTATTTTATATACATAAATAATGATATTTTCCTGAATAAATGAAAAATAATCTGTTTAAAAGCTATTTGACAATTTCTGAGGAGCAAATATGGCTTGCAGTAATAAAATGCAACAGGAAATATTGATAAATAAATAAAACTGGCTGATCCAGATTAAAAGTTTAGTATTAACGTGAGTTTAATTCAGAAAAGTAGCCAGTTTCTAAAATGTAATTTCCTTTGGCGTCACTGAAGTGTCTTTGAATCATAATTTAGTTTAATTAAAATAAATGTCACCTGGTTGAAACATGTTCACCATGTAAAAATTGAATGGAAACATTGTTCTAGTTTTGAATGAAAACTGATTTGTATGTATTGATTTACGTCACAGCAGCATGAAGTCCAGCTTCAGCCTCTGTCTCCTCGCTTCCTGTCTGAATCTCAGCAGAGCTTCGTGTTTCTCTACGTGGGAGTTGGTGGGAGAGCGGAGCGGAAAGCCTTACGCAACCAGAACCGGGCTCGGCGTCCAGAACCAGAACCAGAACCAGAAGAAGAAAACACGTAGGAGGTGTGAGCATCTTTCTCTGAGCTTCATTAATAAAACAAAACCCGAATCCCCGGCTTCTCCTGCTTCTCCTGCTTGTTAGTATTCAACATGTGAAGCTTTGTTTTCTGCAAACACTCCGACGACTTTTTGGGTTTTCTGAGCCTTTTAAAATTCATCAGAGGGGAAAAAACGCACAAAAACGTAAAGAAAATGGTGAAAACAGGAAACAGAGACAAGAAATTGAAGGTAATTAAATGCAGAAACAGAATATGTTTAGTAAAAACTAAACATATTAAAAACTGAAGGGAAGGAGGAATAATAAAACATATTGTCCCGTTTCTTAGGAGTCGTGTCCTTGTGGTGTTTCTGTTCATCACCATCCTCTTTCCTCTGGCTTTGCCCGTTTCCATGTTACTGTCGCTACCTGAGGGGATCCTGGTGGTTCTGTTGGGACGCAGCAGAACCTCCTGGGTCCGGATGGATCACAGATGTTTTTCAGCTGCAGGTTGGAACAAACCGGAACAAACCAGAAGCAGACAGGACAACAATAACAGCCTTTTAATATTGTTATTAAGATTATGTTAAATGTCAAGACTACAAAGTATTAAAGTATTTCCAATGTAGTTCAGGTCAGAGATCCTTCACAACACGCCGTTTTCAATAATATCAGGATCTATATTTTGTTCAAATGTTCACACAATGAACGGCTGCTAAAGAGCAAACTCCTCACTATTCTCATTTCCCTTTTAATTAATAATTCAAGTTATTGTGAATTGTTGGTTTTGTGTTGCCCAACAACAGTGAATGTTTTATGGTGTTCACTGCAAAAACAGAATATCTTACCAAATATCTTTGGTCAAGTTTCTACTGCAAGTGTTTTAGTTCCCTTACAATAATACAAAACTAACTCATGAGTAACTTTTCAGCAAGACATATAAGCTAGTTTGAAATGAATAATGCTTTAATATTGAATCCACTGGCAGATTATTTCACTTATGGGGACAAATGTCATGTTATAATTTAAATAATCTGCCAATGCAACTAGAACCTTTTCATCAATATATCAATAATAAGGCATTGTTAATTATTAACAAATTAATATATGTCATGTCTTGCTGAAAAGTTATTTGTAACTTAGTTTTGTCTTTTTTCAAATGGAAACTAGACCAAAATTACTTGGTAAGATTTTGTTTTTGCAGTGAATTGCTGATGTTTTGAACTGTCTGTGTTTTTATCCACATTGAGAAATGTTCAGTCATGTATTTTTCCAGGCATCACACTCCACTTTCTATTTATGAAACACAGGCAGCTCCACCTATCTCAGGTATTTAGATATTGGCCAACAGGTTCACCTCAACTGGAAGCAATAAGAGCACAGCTGAAGCTCACAGAGCCATTTTGACTGAGAGCTGAAACAGAGCAGAGAGGAGTTCAGATGGAGAAAATCTCTTGTTCCGTCTGTTTGGATCTACTGAAGGATCCAGTAACTGTTCCCTGTGGACACAGTTACTGCATGAACTGTATTAAAGACCACTGGGATGGAGAAGATCAGAAGAAAATCTACAGCTGCCCTCAGTGCAGGAAAGAGTTCAAACCGAAACCTGTCCTAAAAAAAAACATGATGTTAGCTGCCTTACTGGAGGATCTGAAGAAGAATGGACTCCAAGCTGCTCCAGCTGATCGCTGCTATGCTGGACCTGAAGATGTGGCCTGTGATGTCTGTACTGGGAGGAAGATGAAAGCTGTCAAGTCCTGTCTGATTTGTTTGGTTTCTTATTGCAAGAATCACCTCCAACCTCACTATGATTCCCCACCATTAAAAAAACACAAGCTGGTGAGCCCGTCCAAGAACCTCCACCAGAATATCTGCTCTCGTCATGATGAGGTGATGAAGATCTTCTGTCGTACTGATCAGCAGTGTATCTGTTATCTCTGCACTATGGAGGAACATAAAGATCATGAAACAGTCCCAGCTGCAGCAGAAAGAGCAAAGAGGCAGAAGAAGCTCCAGGACAGTCAACAACAAATCCATCAGAGAATCCAGGACCAAGAGAAAGATGTGAAGCTGCTTCAACAGGAGGTGGAGGCCATCAATGTCTCTGCTGATAAAGCAGTGGAGGACAGTGAGGAGATCTTCACTCAGCTGATCCGTCTCCTCCAGGAAAGAAGCTCTGAGGTGAAGCAGCAGATCAGATCCCAGCAGGAAACTGAAGTGAGTCGAGTCAAAGATGTTGAGGAGAAGCTGGAGCAGGAGATCAGTGAGCTGAAGAGGAAAGACGCTGAGCTGGAGCAGCTCTCACACACTGAGGATCACAACCAGTTTCTCCTCAACTACCCCTCACTGCCAGCACTCAGGGAGTCGACACACTCATCCAGCATCAACATCCGTCCTCTGAGACACTTTGAGGACGTGACAGCAGCTGTGACTGAGCTCAGAGATGAACTACAGGACATTCTGAGAGACACATGGACAAACATCTCAGTGGCAATAACTGAGGTGGACGTCTTGGTGTTAAGACCAGAACCACAGACCAGAGCCGACTTCCTGAAATATGTCCGACACATTAATCTGGATCCAATCACAGCACACAGTTACCTGCTGCTGTCTGATGACCACAGAAGAGCAACTTTGACTAAACAAAAACAGTCATATATGGACCATCCAGATCAATTCAGTTCTTGGATTCAGGTATTAAGTAAAGAGAGTCTTACTGGGCGTAGTTACTGGGAGGTGGAGTGGGGAGGCAGAGGTATTGAAGTGGCAGTTTCATACCCAACTATCAGCAGGGCAGATAACTCTCATGAATGTGCCTTTGGCTTCAATGACAACTCCTGGGCTTTACGTTGTGACAGCAGCAGTTACACACTCAGGATTAACAAAGTCGAAACCAAAATACAAGGTCCAGTTTCCTCCAGAATAGGAGTGTATCTGGACCACAAAGCAGGTATTCTGTCTTTCTACAGCGTCTCTGAAACCATGACTCTCCTCCACAGAGTCCAGACCAGATTCACTCAGCCGCTACATGCTGGGATTGGGTTCTTTTACTACTATTTGTACTATTCAGGAGGAGACACAGCTGAATTCATCAAACTGTAATGGGAAAAGTTGATTTAATTCTGTAATTTTCACATATTTGTTGCTGTCTTTTACTATGTCATCATTATTAAATGTTCAACTGTCAATCATGTTTCTTGGGAACCTCCTTTAAAAGTTGACTTATTTCTATTAGGTTTAGTCTTTTATGGGATGCTTGGCTACAGATACTGCAGTAGCTTATGCACATGAAATATTTAGCTTTACAAATTTTACTCAACCAAATGTAAATTTTGATTCTTGTACCTAAAATCGATGTCATTTTACTTTGTAACTAAAATACATTAATAAAGCTGTCCTGTTTTTGCTGTATGTATTTGCTATTGTCCATCTATTTTTCTACAAGATACTAAAACAAAGAAACTGCTACACCATGATTATCACAGGTGGTTGGAAATTGACTCATTACAAAAGAACGTGTGTTAAAATGTTTCTGTATTAGTTTCTCCATGGATCCTGATGTAATGTTAACAATCAATAGTTACCAGGAATGATGGTTTCTTCCATCTCTTCCAGGCGTCTGGAGAAGAAGCCACAGCTCCGTCTTTAGGGGTTAAGGCCAAGTCCCCCGTTGGGTCCAATTCTTTGGGGAGTTATAAAATGGCCAATACCAAAAACAAATCATCACACCGCACTGTTTCTGTCCACTTTATGTGGATCAGTGTTGGAGGTTTCTTAGCAAACCCACATTTTACACAAGTTTCATATTCACACAGTTCTCACAGCCTCCAACCTTTCCCTATATTTGTCCAGGTTCAGTTCATTTTCTGATTGAAGCAGATCTTTTGACTTGTGATTTGCTGAAATGATATGAGAGTTTCCTGGAATTGTCCTCAGCTGGGAGGCTTCAAACCTGCTTACCCAAGTATATCAAGTGTTATTTCCTCATCCAAATTTGAATTTGTTCCTGACTTTCCAGTTCAGAGTGACTCAGTACATTTCCTTCTGATGAAAACATGCCTTACTACAAAATGACTGTCTACATAATTATTCCTCTTGTACACAAGTGGTTAGTCTGAATCTGAGTTAGCATTCAGAGTCTCTGTTAGCTCGACCTTAGCTAGTTATTATTCTGACTCAGATTCTAAGCTAATGGCAGGAAATACCTGATAGCTTGACGTTGACAAGTTGCTACCTTGAACCATCTGAGCTATTAGACCAATTCTGACTCACTGTAAGCTAAGCCTAGCTGCTAACTGATGCTAAACAGCTGTTAGCCTGGTTCTGAGTAACTCAGCATGAGCCTTAAGCTGCTAGGTTGAACTTCATGAGCTATTAGATTACTGTTAGTCTTACTTTGAGTAGCAGTTAGCTTCTCTCATTAGTTTCCCAGAGTTAGTGCCTGAAATGACCATGAGCTGATGAGCTGTGTTGAGGAAATATAATCGTTTCTAGCATTTAGAAAATGTAACCATCTTTTTGTGTTTAGTTAGCTGAATCTTTTACTTAAATTTTGAAGAAGTTTGTGTGGGTGAGTTCAATTGGCAGGAAGAGCCATGGCTGGGTTCAAAATATCAAAGAACAAGTGATGGATGGAGAAAACCTTTTAAGATGTTGTTAAACAATATATCTGTGGAGCTATAGGCTCCTATCTTTTCAGACATCTAGGGAGGACAGGATATACTCAGGTCTCAGGAAATAAAGAGCCTTCAGTGAACATTGGCATGGTAAACTATTGACCTATAGACTTCTGAACTTTGAAGCTGTGAACTTTTAAACTTTCAGACTGTTATCATATAAAATATTTTAATATTGCATGCTTTCACTGAATATTTTATTTGAATATTGTATTAGTTAGTTGTAGAATTAAAACCAGTCAATGATGAATGCAATTGAAAATGTTTTGTTTAGTATTAGGAAACAGGAACTGTATCTAATTACTTCTTGTAGTTTTGTATGAGTTTAATATCAGGGAGGCTTTGGGAGGAATAACAGAGCAAAAGCATATTAAGTTCAGAGATAACTCTTATTGAATCAAATATAGGATTAAGGGTTTGTTTTGGGAGAAAAGGAGCCAGATCCTGGAGAAAACTCTGCAGGATTCAGGAGATAACAGCATTTAGTGAAATAAACCTGACTATATCTTAAAAGTTATAACTTATTCTGACACATTGACCTGCAGTTTACCCGAAAAGTATTTGTTTAAAAGCTTACAAATGTGCCTTTATCTGTTTGGGTGGATTAACAGGGAATTCCAAATATGTTTCTTGAGACATCCAAAAGTCATAAAACTTAGCAGGACTTGAAGGATCTGTTTAACTTCACCAAAGAAACGTTTCTTTGATCACTCGAACAGAATTGAAGGGAGGTGCCGTTTTCGAAGGCGGTCGGAGACAGCTTCCAATTGGTCGAGACAAGGGACGCCTTGTTTGAATATGCTAAAACCAGAACACTCCCTCAGGGATATAATCTGAGTATAGGAAGAAATAAGGCAGAAAATAGCCGATCTTTATTGCTTTTGCTCTGGCTCTTTTCTCCAAGACGTCTTGGTATGTTTGTCTCCTAGTATCTCAGGTAACGAAATGTAAGTCTGTTTGTTTTTCTGTCATGCTCTGTTATGTCTGATACTTTGTTTTTGATTGGATTAAATTCTGCACTTCTGTGACGCCAACACGCTGCGTACGCCTCTGTTTCCTCACGTGGGCTCCAAGACGGTAGCTAGTATCCGGGACCGGGAAAGGAAAAGAACAGAATTGTATTTTCTAATTTAGATAAATTATTCCTTTTCAACAGCTGTTAACATGATTCTTACATACTGTAGCATTACTAGCAACACTTTTGACTCTGGGTCACATTTGACTTTGACTACATGCTAACTTACACTAACCTGGTTCTGAGTAACTGTCAGTATGAGCCTTAAGCTGCTAGCTTGAATCTCATGAGCTATTAGGTTACTGTTAGACTTACTTTGAGTAGCAGTTAGCTTCTCTCGTTAGTTTCTCACAGTTAGAGCCTGAAATAACCATGACCTGACGAGCTGTTAATATTACTAGCAATAACTTTGAGTCACATTTGACTTTGACTACATGCTGTAGTCAACCAGCTGTTAGCCTGGTTTTGAGTAGCTGTTAGCTTTGCCTTAATCTAAGTTAAAAGTCAGTTGCAAATGTTTTTTTGTTGTTGTTTCTGTAATTAAATTTTATGTTTATTTTACTTTTAAAAACAGAGTCTTTACATTTTACACTTTTTTTGAAAAACTTGTATTAAAACCTCCATCTGTAAACATTCCTGTTGTAGTTTTTAAACACAAGCTTATATTTGGATTCGTAAGTCATTATTTTACATTGTGTATGAAACATATCAGTAAAACCAGTTTAAAACAAAAACTCTTGCTATGAGAAGTAAATGAAAGCTAAAATAGAAATATCTTTTCAATCATTGCTTTATGTGTTTTACTGTGTGCTGCTCAGAGCTTTTCTTTTCTTCTCGTTTCATCCTACACACCCCAGCCTGCCCCACTACGCTGTGTGTAACCCATATTTTATCTTTCCAGTTCACACAGGGGCCTGATTGATTATGTATGTTGAGCTCGTAGCACTGCGCTGCGGTTCTGTCGGCCCGTTTCATCTCCTCCATCTCCACACTCCCCCATCGGTCACAAAGAAAACACGACGTAGGCTGGTCTATATATATGTGATATATGATCAAATAACACAAACACCTGCTCTGGGTAAGGAAGCACATCCAGCTGTGTGAATCTCTCCAGAGCTTTCTGCTGGACATCATCCTGCCGCTGTATTGTGGTCGTAAAACAGGCAGAGCTTTGCTTTTAGTGAGATGAAACCGGCCCTGATGCTGCTGCGCGCAATTCACAGCAATTACATTAACGAGATAAACACACAAACTGATTCTGTGGGGAGCCTCAGTGATATAACGCATCGCCCAACCAACCCGATCTGCTGTGAATCTGAATCTACAGCAAGAAAAAGAAAATGATTAAACCTATTTTGGTTTTCTTTGTGTTTACAGTTGGTCAGTTCTGTTGTTCGCCTGTTTTTAATGAACTGACCACTAGTTCTTTAGTGCGTTTAAAATACAAATGTGAAGAAATCTTGGTCAATATTTGGCTAATGTAAAAAAACACACACACACACACACAAAATTTCCCAATTACTGTGTCACACACGCACACAATTTCCCAATTGCTGTGTTTCCATTAAATATATAAAAAATGCAATTAAAATCAGTGACTACGTTTTTTTACACACCACTCACACACACACACACACAATATATATATATATATATATATATATATATATATATATATATATATATATATATATGTATATATAAATTCCTCTAGATACATCCTGTCTTATACACAAACTATATATATATATTTTCTCTAACTTTCTGTCTTAAAGGAAATAAAAATTCCTCTAACTACTTCCTGTCTTGTGTATATATAATATATAATATATATATATATATATATATATATATATATATATATATATATATATATATATATATATTTACGCTGCTCAAAAAAGTAAAGGGAACACTTTACTTATATATATATATATATATATATATATATATAAGTGTGTGTATATATATATATATATATATATATATATATATATACACACACTTATATATATATATATATATATATATAAGTAAAGTGTTCCCTTTACTTTTTTGAGCAGTATATATATATATATATATATATATATATATATATATATATATATATATAATATGTGCAGAATATGGACTGGAAGCCCCGAGATCGAAGTGGGAAACACCCCCAAAGGTGGTGGAGAATGACCGAGCTAAGATCCTGTGGGACTTCCAGATCCAGACAGACAAGATGGTAATGGAGAACCAACCGGACATTGTGGTGGTGGATAAAGAACAGAGGAAAGCCGTTGTGGTGGATGTAGCTATACCAAGTGACTACAACATCAGGAAAAAGGAGCATGAGAAACTGGAGAAATACCAGGGCCTCAGGGAGGAACTGGAAAAGAACTGGAAGGTGAAGACCACAGTGGTGCCTGTGGTCATCGGGGCCCTCGGGGCAGTCACCCCCAAACTGGAGCAGCGGCTAAAACAGATCCCAGGAACAACATCAGACATCTCAGTCCAGAAATGTGCAGTACTAGGCACAGCCAAGATACTGCGCAGAACCCTCAAGCTCCCAGGCCTCTGGTAGGACCCGAGTTCAGAGGATGAAAAGAGACCACCCGCAGAGGGTGAGAAGGGAATTTTTTTTTTTTTTATATATACAAGACAGGACAATATATATATATATATATATATATATATATATATATATATATATATATATATATATATATATATATATATATTGTATATATATTGTCCTGTCTTGTATATAATATATATATATATATATATATATATATATATATATATATATATATATATATATATACTGCTCAAAAAAGTAAAGGGAACACTTTCCCTTTATTTTTCCCTTTAAGTATTACCTTTATTTTTTTTAGCAGTATAAATTCCTACTTCCTGTCTTCTTCTTCGTGGTTTGCGCTAGTGTCAACTTCCGGTTGTGGATCATGTGACTCGTGTGATAATAAAAAAAAGTGTTTTCTATTGCAGTTATGCAAAAATAAATCAATTTCGAAACATCCAAAAAAATAATAAATAAAAAACACACCTCATCCACTTTTCTACCACGAAAGAGTCTTTATCTTCACACAGCTCTATGTGAAGTAAATGCTACATGCTAACAGCTTCTTTGTAGATTAAACGTCATGTCAGGTTTTGTGTTCATCTGTGTTTTCTCCCAGCTGGGTTTCCTGATTTGATTTGACTCGCACATCACACAAGCTGACTGGCTGTGACAGACCCAGTTACCACAGAAACCAGAACCGACAGACAGACCGAAGCTGCCGAACCTGCTGCCTGGGTTCTCCAGCGGCTGCGGCTCCCTCTAGTGGCCAAACTGAGGTAGTCAGATATGTCACCACTTCAACAACACAAATTCAAACGAAGCATTCAGGAACATTTGAGTGTTTATTATTCCTTTAAACCAGGGATCCCCAAACTCTTTCCCTCTGAGGGCCACATAACTTTTCCCTTCTCTGCTGGGGGCCGGAGTCACCAGAAAAAGTGTGACGATTGCAGGAGAGACTAAATGTAGAAATATATTGTTTTCCAGAAAGCACAATAAAATAACATTCTCTGGGTTCTTCACAGAACAAACCCAAGAAGGATTATAGTCCGCATTTTCCAAACTATGAGCCGCAACGGACTATAAACCACAACCCCAAAGTTTTTTGGGTTTTTTAAACCAGTAAACATTCACAAATAAGCCTCAGATTTCTCTGCCGCTCCAGGTTTTCCACAGCAATGCAGCAGCAGCAGAGGGTCGGACACCCAAAATTTGAGTCATAACATGTCAATCGAATATCACAGTTATTAGGGTTGAAAAAGAAAAAGTTGCCAAGTTTAGATTTAACAGAACTTATTATGGTAGTTTCCGAACGGTAACAGTAAAAGTTCTGATCCTTCGTGTTGCTACTAGCATGTGCTAAATCAGTGGTTCCCAACTTTTTGTTACCGCGGACCAGTCAAGACTTGGACATTTTGTTGCGGCCTGGGGGACAGAAGACAAGGGGGGATGAACAGTCAGATAAGGCTTCTGCATGTTGGTGTCCCACTAAATACTGGATATGACTTCCTGCTAAAGAGCCCCCTGGTGGTTGAAGAAAAATCCACATATAAATGGCTTATAGTCCGGAAAACACGGTAAATGAAAAAAACTCTGAATGCTCTCTGGATTTGTTCGGGTAGTTTGGGGACCGCTGCTTTAAACTGTGGTCGAGTTTTCTTCTTCTGATCTGTTAAAATCTGTCACTATAACAAAGTTTGCTGGATGATGAATCGTCCCAGAAGTTATTGTAATAAACTATAATATTGTTGTTTTGAGACCATTTTTAAGTAATATAATTGTATTGGTGCAAGAACACACTAATGAATATTTAACATTAGAGCTGGAAGACATTTTAAATATCCAAAATAAACAAAACAGCTCAAACAACAAATAAAGTGAATTCTGAAGTCTCTAAAAACAAAATTAAACTTCAAAAATATAATTAGTTAAGACCAAATCAGCAGACTGAAGACTTTCATCATCCAGTTTTTGGTAGGAAGAGAAAACGATAAAACATGCAAATGCAATTGATTTATTGCTCAAGTGTGTAAGTGCATGCTCCAAACTACTTTCTAAAACCCTTTGTAAAGTTAGACAATAAAAACTAAACGTGAATCATTCCTGATTATGGTGTCAGAGGCTGGCTCCTCCCTCGACCGGGACGATATTTCAGCGTCACAGGTTGCATTCTGGGCGTGAACTATCACCTACATGAGCATGCAAAGCAGTTTCTGTTGAGAGGAAATGAAACTTACAGGGCTGTTCTGACTGAGCGGTGCAATGTCTTACAAGGGATTTCACCTGGACCGAAGGAAATACTCCTGTTCCATCTGTTTGGATCTACTGAGGCATCCGGTGACGATCCCCTGTGGACACAGCTACTGCATGGACTGTATCCAACACTACTGGGATGGAGAAGAGCAGAGGAGGATCTACAGCTGCCCTCAGTGCAGGAAAGCATTCAGACCAAGACCTGGACTGGAGAAAAGCATCATGTTGGCAGAGTTGGTGGAGGATCTGAAGAAGACTGGACACCGAGCTGATCGCTGCTATGCTGGACCTGAAGATGTGGCCTGTGATGTCTGTACTGGGAGGAAGAGGAAAGCTGTTAAGTCATGTTTAACCTGCCCAGCTTCCTACTGTAAGAATCACCTCCAGCCTCATTATGTTGCTGCACCGTTACAGAAACACATTCTGGCGAATCCCAGCAAGACTCTCCACCAAAACATCTGCTCTCGTCACGATGAGGTAATGAAGATCTTCTGTCGTACCGATCAGAAGTTTATCTGTTATCTCTGCTTACTGGAGGAAAAGAGAGTCACTGAAGTGGGTGTCTTCCTGCCACAACCAGAACCAAAGAACAGAGCTGGATTCTTAAAGTATTCATGTAGAATCAGACTTCACCCAAACTCAGCAAACAGATACGTGTTATTGTCTGATGGGAACAGAAAAGTGACATTAATGAATCACCGGCTGTCTTATCCTGATCATCCGGACAGATTCACTGAATGGTTCCAGGTACTGAGCAGAGAGAGTCTGACTGGACGTTGCTACTGGGAGGTGAAGAGGAGAGGAAGAGGACTTGATGTTGCAGTTTCATACAGGAACATCAGCAGAGCAGGGAAATCCAACAAATGCGCCTTTGGGTTCAATGAGAACTCCTGGTCGATATCGTGTCAAAAAACAGGTTATACTTTCTGGCACGATGGAGTTGAAACTCAGGTACCAGGTCCAGTTTCCTCCAGAGTCGGAGTTTACCTGGACCACAGAGCAGGTATTCTGTGTTTCTACAAGTCTCTGAAACCATGACTCTCCTCCACAGAGTCCAGACCAGATTCACTCAGCCGCTACATGCTGGGATCCAGTTCTATTACTACCTAAATTCATACCGAGGAGGCGACTCTGCTGAGTTCATGAAACTGAATAGAGAATAATTTGCTGAAAATCGCAATTTCAGTCACCACAGTTTTCACCATTACTGAACTTTGAACTCCCATTGTTCAAAGTTAAACTTTTAAACCAGCGTTCTTAACCTGGGTTGGATCGAACCCCAGGGGTTTGGCGTAGCCTCTGCCCCTGGGGTAAAGACACACTTGTGTAAAGTCGTGATGACGCCCTGCTTTGCCATCACTTGCTGCAGAGGATCACGTTACATGCTAGCATAGGATGTATTGCTTAGCCAATCAGAGGATCACGTTACATTGCTTAGCCAATCAGAGGATCACGTTACATTGCTTAGCCAATCAGAGGATCACGTTACATTGCTTAGCCAATCAGAGGATCACGGTACATTGCTTAGCCAATCGGGATCAGTTCATTGCTTAGCAATCAGGGATCACGTACATTGCTTAGCCAATCAGAGGATCACGTTACGTTGCTTAGCCAATCAGAGGATCACGTTACATTGCTTAGCCAATCAGAGGATCACTTTACATTGCTTAGCCAATCAGAGGATCACGGTACATTGCTTAGCCAAAAGACCTTCACTCTCAGCAGGGATTTGAACTTGTGTCTTTAATTACTTCAGCAAAACTCACAGTTTTTTACCAAATTCTATAGTCTAAATCTGCTGCTTAGTCGCATCTTTTCAGGGTTGCTACTGCCTCTAGTGGTGTGAGGTGGTAACACAACTAACATAATTACATTACTAAATCAGAAAACCGCAAAGTCTTTTTGTGTCGGGGGGGATTGGGAGTGATTAGAAGGGTTCGGTGAATGCGCATTTGAAACTTTTTGGGTTCGGTACCTCAAAAAAGGTTAAGAACCGCTGTTTTAAACACACTTCATATTCAGAACTTTACCAAGTTTATCTTTTGTTTGTTTAGGTTTATTTGCTTTTAAAGGACGGGTGTTCAGGCATTAGGTACTTTAATGAATTTAACAAAAACAAAATGCAATTTTTAATTTGATTGTTAAATTTAAGTCTCTTTACTCACATGTTTGTTACGTTACAGAAATAAAGCTGATTTGTCTTGATAAAAAATGTCCATGATGCATATTATTGATGGAGTATTTGGGCCAAGAAAATAAAACATAAATAAATAGAATTACAAGAATAAAGTCATACTTTATTCTTGTGAGGGATTTACCCCCTCCCTAATAGGGACTGTTTTTTGTGTATTTTATATACTCTGGTTTATTTGGGTGGATGTATTATTTAATCTGTTTGTTTAATCATCTTTTCATCTCTTTGAGGTCACCAGGTCATGAATTGCCATGGAAACGCCCATGAGCAGTGCTGACAAGAACCTGGTGTTGCCAATCAGCCTCATTGGGAAAATCCATTTCCTGAGAGGGAGGAGAGATGAATTTTGGATTTTGTTTGGGCACAGATTGCTTTTGTTTCTAGTTTTGCTTGAGTTAATTGTATCTGTGAAGACATTTTTTGTTAGGAATATTGTTTGGTGCAAATGTTTACTCATTCTTTTTGGAAATGTAAATGTCTCCACCCCTCTACCCTTTGTGGAGTCCAATCTTTTAAAAACCAGGTGATCCAGATGAGAGGGAGACTTTTTCCCTCTTCCTTTTGTGACCTGTTTGCCATTCTGTATGTTGAACTGAACTGAACTAAAGATGAAGAAAAAAATATTGAATACTCTACACCTGCTGGCTCCAGTCTGTTTTCCTCTTGGGTCGCAAACTAACAATTCTCAAAAAATAACTTCTCATATAATTATGACCTTATCCTCGTAATATTTTGACTCTGATCATAGGTTATTTCTACTGTATTTTTATTTTTAATACATTGACAGGACACTCAAGAACTATTTTCCACTTTGTATTTGTGTGTCTAACTTTGAGAAAACAAATTAATTTAATACAGTTTGGGACTCTAGTTCATCTGGATTAGAGAATAGGAGCTGTGAACCGATTCTCTGTTAATCTGGGACTATTAATGTTAATGTCATTATGTTTCACTCAAACAAAAGTCACATTTTTGGTTTGACAACTTTTATTTCACAGTCAAAAAACAAATCCAGAGAGATTGTTGGCACAAGTGTTTCACCCCAAACCCAGTTTCAGTCCCTCATTAAAATCACCTTTAAATATTGGCAACCTGAAATATCCCAGCTTGATCAGAACCAGTGGGAAGCCGATCGGTTGAACCCGTCGGTCTTCCAAACTAGCAGCTCGGTCTCTGTCGTCTTTCCTCCGAGAGTCCCGGACCGGCTGGATCGGATCACCTGATGGTGCGGTACATCATGAAGTCCACCGTGGTGCATCGTGGGAACTTGCCGATGGAGCTCTCCTCCACGGGCGTGTAAACCTTGATCTGCCTCATGTGCGTGTCCCTGCCGTTCTGGTGGTTGGCGAGGACGGCGATCTGGATCATGAAGGTACTGATTGGCTCGTTTGTTCGCTGGAGAACAAACAGAAATGAAAAATTACAAATTGGAAAAAAAACAGATAGAATAAACAACATGAAAATTAATACAAAAATACTTCAGGGATGCTTCTAATTTGCGCCATGATTTAAAAAAAAAAAAAAGGTCTAAACACTATTAGAAAGTTTTATGCTGCAGAACAACACTGCCGCCAGGTGGTGAAACCCGGAACTACATCTGTTTGAATTCAGGAGGAAATAAAACGCAGTTTTATGAAACTATCTTAAATTATCTGTTCAAAATAAACAGATAATTCAGGGTTTGCTTTAGACAAAGAAGCATTTGGGCCATACTTAAAAAATAAGAAGATAAAATGAGGAGAATTAAGTTGATAGTTAAAGTCAGAATATTTTGTGAAGAATGTAATATTACGAGAATAAAGTCATAAAATTACAAGAATAAAGGTGTAATATTTTGCTTTTTCTCGTGCTATTTCAAATTTACTCTCATAATTTATTGTCCTAATGTGACTAATATTTTGTCCGTTTTGGACTGAAAAGCTAAAAAACTGATTTAAATCAGTCGCCTTAAACACAGATCTCTTCAACCGTTGAAACATGTTTCTATATTTCCATCAGGCAGAAAAAAAAAACAGAGTTTTGTGCCGCCTCTTGAATCCAAAAACAGAATCTTGATGTTTTCACCTGATTTAGTAGAGAGATGTGAATCCAGCCGCTCGGCTCCACCATCTCCAGCTGCTGCAGAGACGAAGACGAAACTGTCAGATGGGTTTAAAGTCCAGCAGCTGCGATGGTCTGAGCCGCAGAAACTCCGACTTACCCTGATCTCTTGAAGGTTGTGGAAATTGTTGCCCACTCTCACTGAGATTTTACTGGGCGTGTAACTTTCATCTGATTTATAATCGGCGTAAATACACAACATCTTCACCGTCGTCCTCCGCCTGCAGACGACCAGAGGACCAATCAGAGGCAAATATATCACGCAGAAATCAGAAATGTAACAGTAAAACTACAAAACTCTGCTCCAAAATCTGCTTTTCTCTAAAATCTTGAATGTGCAGAAGTTAAAAACTGCTTGTAGCTTCTTCTGTTCATATTAAGTAAAATCAAATCTACACATTTTTGTATTTCTGCCAAAAGTTTCCCATAATTTTTATTTTAACAAAAACATGTCTGAAAAGTGTGGCATGCATTTCTTCATGTGTTAGAATGGCCCAATCAAAGCCCAAAAGCTAAATCCAATACAGAATCCATCCAGTGTGACTGAGCTGGAGCCGGTAGAGAAAATGATTTGCAGCTGTGGTGCTACTGATTTACAGCAGCATGCCACACTTTTCAGATTGTGTTACTGCTAAAAACACGTATCTTTTCTTATCAGTTCACAATCGTGACCTACTTTTAACACAAATAAATCCCAATATAGTATATGGAAGTTTTAATGTGACAAAATGTGAAAAGTTATTGTGCGTGAATATTATTTTAAGGAACTTTAGATTTAAAAGATCAAAAGAAATGATTCAGTAATGACTCAGTTACCAATATTTTATATTATAATAATAAAATCTTAGTCTTAATTGTTATTTTCTTATCGTTTTCCTTCTGAGCATTTTGACGACTTATGTAGAGATTAAAAGAAACAGAGTAAACTACTGACACTTTACTAGTACAGAGTAAAGTACAGACAGTAAAGAATTGAGATTATGTATAAATGTACATCCAACATGATTTCTAGCAGATGTTTAACAATTTAACACACAAATAGGGGAGGAACTCGGTCTATATCGGAATGAATCTGAAGTATTTTTGGGTCCCGATGTGATTCAGAAGGACTTTTTTCCAGAAATACCTGAACTGAATGTTGACCAGGTGCGGCTGGGATCCATCTGACTGCCAGTAGGTCTCCAGGTTGTCATCCCTCAGCTGATCCACTCCAAACCCTGAGCACAGGACGCATGTTTTCCACAGACACCCCTCTAAATGTGTGTGTTTCTGTAGAACCAGGGCTGTATAATAATATCGATATCGCGATATATATCGATATTTTCTTTCCTAGAAAAAATGTTATATTCATCTGCAAGTATCGTAACATCCAACCGTCACCTTGTTCACTCACTGCTTGCTTCACCAGGTCATCAGGCTTAGAGTGATTCCTTCAGATGTTTTAAAGGTATCAAAACTATTCAGAGCAGGAACTTGGTTCACTTTATTTACTTTACTAATGCATGTCAGCTACAGTTTGGACTGTTTCAACTAAAAGAAACATGTTTTCTCTCCACTTCTTTGGTTCATTTTGTCCAGCTGTCCACTTTAAGTCTGTGTCCAACCAGAGCCAGGTATTGTGTAGTTGGTGCTTTTAATCAGTTTTCAGTTAAATTAATTCAGTCCAACTTTATAACAGTCACAAAATATCACCAAAATCACTCTGTCCCTCTGAAACCTTTCAGAAAATCGCAAAAGTGTATTGAATTGTATCGTTTGCTGAATATCGCGATATATATCATCCTGTACCTGGTTTACAGGAGGACAGCGACCACACCGCCTGGGATCCGATCTCCCGGACCGTCCCGGTCCGCTCAAGCTGCTTCGGGTCGGCACCGGGTGGGGTCTTGCTCGGGGTGGCCATCCTGCAGCTACGGAGACGGAATACAAGCGATATTTAGTTGAATTTAATTTTTTTTTGGTACATTTTTTTAAGAAACTTTTTACACAAACTACTATAAGTCCATAAAATGATCAGTTTCAGGATCTGAATAAGTTTATTCGAACATTGCGAAAAACTCGGAAAGCCAGATATAACTACCAATCACTTATTTCGCCAGAAACAGTAAATAAATATTTTAAAATTGCCGCAGCTAGCGGCTCGTACCCCCAAGATTTTCCGCTAAAAACTCCTCTGAAGCCGCTAAAACTCAGCTTAAAACAAAACCATCATAGCGGAACTCACAATAAGTGTTAAAAATATTCCTCAAAATACTCTGTCAACGCATGAGATGGGATTTTATCTAAAAAATAAACGTGGAAAAACGCCTAAAAGAAATTATCGCTGCTATTTCCCTGCTCCGCGTCGCTTCTTATCAACGTCACAACAACAGCACCGCGTCGCACCAAGATGTACGTCACTCCCGCCATCTTTCCAACCGGCTTCAAGTGAAACACGTTGCTGGGAAAAAAAAAAACAAGTTTTCCTCTCAAATATTTGTTTCTAATCAGCTGCTATACTTAATTTTCCCCGAAGGCGGGTTAGGGGAGCCGCAGACGGGTGAGTTTTCAGCCTGTCACCGCGGGTTTCGTTTGGTTTTCTCTGTTTGTTGCTGTAGAATGAGCAGCTGTCACGGTCGGGCCTCAAGCTAACTGCTAACTGTTAGCGTCCCCTACTGACTGTATCTAGTCGCGCTTCCTAGCTTTGCTTTGAGCATTTAAAATTTATTCATTATAATATACGTTTTAATTAATTGTCAACGAGAGCTTATTGGTTAGCAGAAAACGAAAACTTTCCCACTCGGTTGTAAAAACGGAAGGGTCAACTGACGAACTCCCCTTGGTTTTCAATGAATTTAACGTTATATTCACAATTTAACAACCTAAAGTGTGTATTCATGTACACATCTCTGTGTTTTGTCAACCTCGTGGATCAGTTGATGATTTCGGCTCATGTTTGATTTGATATTTGCAAATGGATTCTGGAGTAAATCTACGTCGGATGCTCGTCGCCACCGCCCGTCACGTTTCATCTGGACGCAGAAAAACCCGAACGCGCCGTCAGGGATTCGGAGTTGAACGTTGGTCAATCGTGTCTGGTGGTTTTGAGCAGCTGCAGGCCCGGTCCAACATGCAGGCGTGACGCAGACTGACTGCAGAGCAACCACCACCAGAGAGAGACGTGTTTGGGTTCATCAGAACCGGGCCGGTTCTGATGCTGCAGCCGAACAATCCCGATCGAGCCTATAAGCAACATTTCTCTCTGTCGGGGTCCGAACTGAGAAGCTGGAGGTTCAGTTTTGAAGGATTTGGCATCAGAGAAGATGGTTGAAGCGCCTTAATGTGCGCCATGCTGGGTTCTTCTCCCATCTGTTCCTCACCGAGTCAAAGCTCTTGGAAAAATGCTTAAAATTCCCCTCAATTCTCAAATTTTAGCTTCTGATTTTCCACTCAATTCTCAAATTTTAGCTTCTGATTTTCTCCCAGCAAAAACTAAAGTGTATTTTTATCTTTTATTAAATGTGAGCATCTATTACCTACCGTAAAATAAATGTAAATAACGATTTTATCAATTAATCGATTATTCAGACCATTGATCAAATAAAAAAATTGGCACATAGTTTAGATTTTTCACTTAAGCTTTTCTTGAATATTATTGTATATTAGATTACACTTAAAGATGCAAATAAATAATTCATTTTTTAAAATAAGGAAATAATTTATTGCCTAAATGCAATGATGTATTTTCAGACAAGTTTTTTTTGTAAATGCAAAATAAATAAATTGTATAGTTTTGGCTTAAGCACTGTTCTGATTATGTTCTTTCAGAAAATGACATTCTTTAGTCTGCATGCTCCAGTTAATGATTAATCGATTACTAAATTAGTTGATTATTCTAATAATTGATTAATCAATCAAATTATTTGTATAGCACATTTCAGCAGCAAGGAATTTCAAAGTGTTTTACATAAATAAAAACATGTGACAATGAATATACAGTGAGAGATTTAAAAAAAATGAGAGAGAAACACAAAAGAAATTAAAAAATAAAAACTTTAACCTTTAAAACTTCTTTAGTCAAATCCATTTGACAAGACTCATATCGCACAAGGATTACCCTTATGGTCTCCTCAAGTAAGGGTCTAGAGCTCACCTTGTGCTTTAGTTGAAACTGTCAACTGGGACTCTAAAGCCTTTAGCCTTTGTTGCCTTTAGTTAAACTCTGTCTAACAAGGACTCTAACCTTTAGCCTTTAGTTAATCTCTGTTAACAAGGACTCTAACCTTTATAGCCTTTAGTTAAATCTCTGTTTAACAAGGACTCTAACCTTTATAGCCTTTAGTTAAATCTCTGTTTAACAAGGACTCTAACCTTTATAGCCTTTAGTTAAATCTCTGTTTAACAAGGACTCTAACCTTTATAGCCTTTAGTTAAATCTCTGTTTAACAAGGACTCTAACCGCTTTTATTAGCCTTTAGTTTAAAATCTCTGTTTAACAAGGACTCTAACCTTTATAGCCTTTAGTTAAATCTCTGTCTAACAAGGACTCTAACCTTTATAGCCTTTAGTTAAATCTCTGTCTAACAAGGACTCTAACCCTTTAGCCTTTAGATAAATCGCTGTTTAACAAGGACTCTAACCTTTATAGCCTTTAGTTAAATCTCTCTCTAACAAGGACTCTAACCTTATAGCCTTTAGTTAAATCTCTGTCAACTGGGACTCTAACCTTTATAGCCTTTAGTTAAATCTCTGTCTAACAAGGACTCTAACCTTTATAGCCTTTAGTTAAATCTCTGTCTAACAAGGACTCTAACCCTTTAGCCTTTAGATAAATCTCTGTTTAACAAGGACTCTAACCTTTATAGCCTTTAGTTAAATCTCTCTCTAACAAGGACTCTAACCCTTTAGCCTTTAGTTAAATCTCTGTCAACTGGGACTCTAACCTTTATAGCCTTTGGTTAGATCTCTGTTTAACAAAGACTCTAACCTTTATAGCCTTTAGTTAAATCTCTAACAAGGACTCTAACCTTTATAGCCTTTAGTTAAATCTCTGTTTAACAAAGACTCTAACCTTTATAGCCTTTAGTTAAATCTCTGTTTAACAAGGACTCTAACCTTTATAGCCTTTAGTTAAATCTCTAACAAGGACTCTAACCTTTATAGCCTTTAGTTAAATCTCTGTTTAACAAAGACTCTAACCTTTATAGCCTTTAGTTAAATCTCTGTTTAACAAAGACTCTAACCTTTATAGCCTTTAGTTAAATCTCTAACAAGGACTCTAACCCTTTAGCTTTTAGTTAAATTGATTTACCGGTCGATCTACGTTCCCACAGTCCTCCATGGTCTCGAGCTTTGGGTCATGACCGATAGGGTGAGAAGCTCGGTCATCAGGGAGGGACTCAGTAGAGCCGCTGCTCCTCCAATCCCAGAGGAGCCAGTTGAGGTCATCTGGTCAGGATGGACGCCTCCCTGGTGAGGGAGGAGGCCCAGAGGACGACCCAGGACCCGCTGGAGGGACGATGTCTCTCAGCTGGGGACGCCTTGGGGTTCCTGGAGGAGCTGACCGAAGTGGCTGGGGAGGGAAGTCTGGGTCTCCCTTCTGGAGCTGCTGCCCTGCGACCCGACCCCGGATAAGATGGATGGATGGATGGTTTGATTCTTTTCCTCCATCTTCTCTCCTCCGTCCAGCTCAGTAGGCGCTAGCGTCCGTCATCCCGGCCCTCCAACATGGCGGATAAGAACACCAGGATCGCCATCGTCAACCACGACAAGTGCAAGCCTAAAAAATGCCGTCAGGAGTGCAAGAAGAGCTGCCCGGTGGTCCGCATGGGTGAGTGTTTGGACACCTGTTGACGCCGCCGCGGCTGCAGGAAGCTGATGAGCTGCGTGTGTTTGCAGGTAAGCTGTGCATCGAGGTGACTCCTCAGAGTAAGATCGTCTGGATCTCAGAGTCGCTCTGCATCGGCTGCGGCATTTGCATCAAGGTAGCGGCACCCAGATCGGACTGCGTGTGTGCGTTTTGAGTCGGGTTTCTTCTCCTCACTTCCTGTTGTCGTCGTGGCAGAAATGTCCGTTCGGAGCGCTGTCCATCGTCAACCTTCCCAGCAACCTGGAGAAGGAAACGACGCACAGATACTGTGCCAACTCCTTCAAACTGCACAGGTACGCAGATCCGTCTGGTCCTCGGGAAGCTTTTACCTCATTTAAAGGCCTTTATGCCCCTTCAATAGCTACAATCAAAATATATATATATACATCCACTTACAGTGATCGTAACAACAATACATTATCATTTCATGTTTTATTTAATAAACAGCTGGGAAAGGAGCAGGACGAAGAGAATCTTATTGAGTAGTGTATAAATTGTGTTGTTGCCGCTATCGTTTACCAATTTACCAATTTAAATACACGTTTTTTCCAGTATTTTAAAAATTTTTGTATTTTTGAAGGGTTTCTGGCACTAGGAGCATTTATTAGCAGCAGGTCAAACAGGAAATGACCAGAGAGAGAGAAGACATGCAGTAAAAGGCACAGCGTTGAGAATCCAAGATGGCTGCCTCTGTGTATTTCAAAAATGCCAAACTCATTTTTATTTTTGGGCTAAACCAGGAATGTCCTCAAAGGGCCGGTTGATGAAACCTGCAGTTGAAGCTACCGCTAACTAGCCGCTAGCAAATCGACTGCTGACTAGTTTTCTAATAACTTATCAGTAGTTGGCTGGACGATGTTCGTCTTCACTGTTGCTAACGTCTGTTGCTAACGTCTGTTGCTAACATATGTTGCTAACTGCTTTTACTTATGTCTGTTGCTAATGTCTGTTGCTACCTCCTGTTGCTAACTGCTCTTGCTAACGTCTGTTGCTAACGTATGTTCCTAACTGCTTTTACTTACGTCTGTTGCTACCTTCTGTTGTTAACTGCTCTTGCTAACGTCTGTTGATAACATCTGTTGCTACCGTCTGTTGCTAACTGCTCTTGCTTACGTCTTTTGCTAACTGCTCTTGCTTCTGTTGCTAACTGCTCTTGCTACCGTCTGTTGCTAACGGCTCTTGCTAACTGCTCTTGCTTCTGTTGCTAACTGCTCTTGCTACCGTCTGTTGCTAACAGCTCTTGCTAACTGCTCTTGCTAACTGCGGTAAAACGTTTGACTTCATGGTGTTGGACTGAAGCACAAAGTTTCTGCCAAAGGGCCACAGACAAACCCAGAAATATCAGCTCTTTTGTTGATTGTGACCCAGCAGGATCCGCCAACCGTCTTGGTTGGTTTTTTGGTGTTTTGGGTCTTTTAATTCAGGTGACTTTGGAAAGGCCATCAAACCTTCCTGGCAGCCTGGTGAATCTGTCCCCTCTGGTCCCCAGCGATCCGTTTCCTTGCAGGTCGAGTCGATCTGAGTTTCTCTGCTTGTTGCTGCTGCAGGCTGCCTATTCCCAGACCCGGAGAGGTTCTGGGGCTGGTGTGGACCAACGGGGATCGGGAAGTCCCACGCCCTGAAGATCCTGGCTGGGAAACAGAAACCCAACCTGGGAAGTTTGATGTGAGTGCTGGAGCCGTTCTCGGGCTGATTCTCTTCTCCTTTCCTTTGTCTTTGACACATTGAGCAACATTTTACCTCCAGTGTGACAAACGTATAGCAAAGTTTCTTTATCTTTAAAAAAGTAAGTTTATTACCTCTGTTGGTGATATGTTGGGCAGTTTTAGCTACAGTATTTCCCAGACTGAGTCACATAAATAAAAAATGTCTCTTGAAGAGAAAAAAGCAACTTAGAGTCCAGAAATTCTGTATTTGGTTTCAGTTTGTTTATGATAAGAATGAGGGCGGAGGAGCTTTTGTGTTTGCTAAAGATAAGGTTCATGTTTTCATATCTGGAAGTAAAAATATAACTAAAATTTATGTTGTCCGATAGTGACAGATGTTGGCTCTCTTACTGCTCTGTCCTCCATATATTTGCATTTTCTTCCAGTTTTGTGTAATTCTTCTCCATTTTTTTTGTGCGCCTCAGAACCCTCCAGACTGGCAGGAGATCCTGACCTACTTCAGAGGTTCTGAACTGCAGAACTACTTCACCAAAATCCTGGAGGATGACCTGAGGCCATCGTCAACCGCAGTACGTCGACCAGATAAAAACCCAAAACGGGGAAAAAACCCCGGGG